>VYXD01013268.1:369088-475364 GCA_013397195.1 Hylia prasina | reverse complement strand
GATTAAATGTTAATAAGAAATTCTTTACTGTGTGGGTGGTGAAGGACTAGAACAGGCTGTCTAGGCAAGCTGTGGATGCTCCATCCCTGGAAATGTTCAAAGCCAGGTTGGACAGGACTTTGAGCAACCTCATCTCATGGGTGGCACCCTTGCCCAGGCAGGGGGGGTGGAATGAAATGATCTCTAAGATCCCTTCCAATCCAAGACATTCTATAATTCTATGATGATTTTCAATAGGATTGTCTATGTGTCAGGTTCAGCAAAGCCCACACAACTCTGGGAGGTATTTTCAGTGGGATAGGATTGCAATTTCTGAAGGAAAATAGTTATTTTCCTTTATTTTTTTTTACTCTCTCTATCAGAGGTAATGTAATTAAATACACAGAAAATAGAAGAGTGTATATGTGTCACTCTTTGATGCCCAGAGCAGTCATTTGCAGTGATGTAAAACAGGTGAAAGCCCTGTCACATGAACACAGTAAGATTTTACATGACTACTGCAGCAGTTCCCCCAAGGTCCCAGCCAGGTCCAGAGCCCCAAACTGAATGAGGTACAGTGCAAACACACAAAAAGAGAGAATGTCCAAATGGACAGACCAGAAACAAAAGAGGAGGATGAACAGAACTACAAAATGAACTGGCCACAGTTCCACAGGAGATCAATTCTAGGGCCAGGAATCACCCCAAGGGCAGGTCACACCAAGCTTTGCACAGGTTTGCACAACTTTAAGTGAGCAGACACTTTAAAATCAGACTCACTGCATAGGGAGACATGGGTTTGGGGCACCAGGAGTCCAGACATATATGCCAAGAGCCTCCTCTTGACAGCTCACAGCTGCACTCCTGCTTTCTGTGACAAATCACGACCAAAAGAGCATCATCAGTAGATAGTGACATCATTTAATACCTTTGCATTCTTAGTGCACCTGGGCAAGAAAAACAGCAGGAATTTTATGTTGATTTGGGATGCAGGTCCAATGCTCTCAGGATTTGGCTGTGCTGCTGGATGAGAAGCCTGGGGACACCACTACTGGGTAGAGGAAAAGAAAGCCAGTGAGAGGATTAACCTAAACAATTGCAAAAGGATAGACAGTGATGGACCCTGGGTGATAAAAACCAGGTGCAAAACACAAAATTACTTTAACACTCAGAAGCAACTCAAAAAACCCCACAGGAACATGGGCAGACATTTATGTCATCCTTGTGTGAGCACAAGGCAGCAACATGCAGATGGCGAACAGCTCAGGTTGTAACCATCTGAAGGGCTGAGGTGACAACCCTGAAAGCTGCTGGATGGGAAGAAACTCAACTACAGTGGGTGCAGCCTCATAGCAATCTGTAGGCCCAGCTTGGTATTTCACATTTCATGGAATGTGTGCTCCTTTCCACAGGCCCAGCGATGCCCGCACAGCAGTGAGATGGCATCATGACTCAGGTAATGCCATCAAGTCACAGCACCCAAAGAGAGGGGCTGGAAGCTGAAGGGGCACCTTTCAGGGCTGCACCAACTTTGTCCCCTCCTGACACTGTTGGGGCATACTGAAAATACATGGCTGCTGTGGAAGACCCCTGGATGAAAAAGAACACGATCTGTATTCTAACCCTAGGAGCTGCATGGCTGAAGCCAATGAAAAACCTGGTCTATGATGCCTACAAGACAAGTCACATCTTAGGCTAAAAAGCCACTGTCAGGCTCAGCAGAGCTGAAACTATGGACAGAAAATCACCATGACCCCCAAGCCCATCAGCAGGTGCTGGCTCGTTTGTGTCCCTTCAGATTCAGATGAGCAGAAAAGGCATTAAATCCACAGCAGATCTGTGGTTTAGGACTCCAGCCCTAAAAGGGAGGCTTTGCCTTACCTGTTTTATATTCCAGTCATACATAAAAACAAAGAATATAATCCGCTTTTGAGGATTCAAAGTCTGTGGATCTTGCTGTTCATGTTAAGGTGTTTGGCTGGTTCCATCATCAGATCTGATGTGGCAGGTTGATGTGTTTCCCCTTGCCTAATGTTTTAGAAAGGGAAGGAGCACAGGGACCAACCTCCTGCACTCAAGACACCTGTGTATAGAGGCAGTGCCTTCCACTCAGGGGTTGGTTGGTAACAAGAAGGGCAAGGAGAGAGAGAAACTTCTCTCCAAACTCACACACCACCTGTCCAAGTGGTCAGCTTGCCTCCAGCGGTCCCTCTTTGGCACATAACACTGGAGTTGGGCTGTGAAACTCCGCGCTGCAATAGATCTGTAAAAGTAATAGCCGCCAGAAAAGGGGGGAAGGTCCCCGTATCCTGCAAAAATGTAACTAGCAGGAATTAAAATGTAGAAGAAACGCCCTCAGGGGTCTTCACAGAAGCTATAAACCCAAGGAACTGCTTTGCCAGGTGTTACAGCGCAGCGCCTGCTGTTAAAGGGACTGTGCTGGCACCTCGCCTGTCTCATCCTCGCCGTGCCCCTGCGCCCACTGGGCAGGCAGCGCTGAGCCGGGCAGCCGGGGAAGTTATTAGCCAGCCCTGCTCGGCAAGGGCTGCGCTGGCGCCGGGCTTTGAGCAGCTGAATGAAGCGCTGTCATTTCCCAGCTGGGAGTGGGAAAAAGCGCGGCGCCGCTTCCTGATGCTGTTATTTTATTTTGCAGCGGCTTCCCCTTCCCGCTGTCTGAATGTCACAGATTACTTCACTGCTGTGCGAGCCCGGGAGGGGGGAGCAGAGGGGGAAGGGAAAAATCTGGCAAGTGCTTCCCAAACTGCCGGCATCCCCGATGCCCCAGAGGCTGCACAGAGACCAGAGGCTGGAAGGGATGGGTGGCAAGTTCACCTTCTGGGAAGCGAGAGCCACGCACAGGTCAGTAACACACCTGCCACGGTCCGCCGACACCCACAGACCCTGCTCTCACTCCCATCTCTTTAACCCCTCTGCACTAAGGCTGGGGATGTCTTGCTGGCTCAGGAAATACAAGCCCCGGGCTGCTTTTTGGAGCCTGTCAGCAGTGCTCTTTTGTCAAGCGGAGGCCTTCCTGTCAAGTGATACAAAGTGCTCGCTCTCCTTTTCCCCTTGGGATCCGCACACGCTTCCTCCCGCAGCAGCCCCAGCCTTTGTCAGCCCGCGGGAGCGGGGCAGCTGGCAGGGCTCCCGAGAGCCTGGCAGGGACAGCACTCTGCACAGCCCTGCAGCTCACCCCTGCCCTGCATGCAGAGGGCCTGGGCACGGGAGGCAGTGGGGAATTCGGGATACCAGGCTGGAGAATGGGCAGAGATCACCAGCGAGGGTGATCAGAACAAGCGCAGCCACCCCGTGATTTCACACAGCTTACAGAGAGCTCCTTCCCACAGCAGGACTAAGGGTCTAGACAGGGCTGGACTGAAGCTCTGAGAGCTGTAACAATAACTAGGAATAAGAAACAAAAAAATGGCATGATTTCCCCAATGAAATGGCAGTGAGAATGTCAAGTGAGCAGCAGCAGTGAGAATGTCAAGTTCTCCAGCACCCAGGAGAAGTCTCTTTCACCAGAGCATCCTTGTCTTCACTCATCCCCGAAATTTTATCTACCCATGGCCCTGTTCTGGGGAATTGACTCCATATCTGCAAATTGACACAGCTGGGGTAATTAACACAGCTGGGGTAATCTAACAGTGAGTTACAATGCTGTCACTATCAGCTAGGTCATATTCTCTTTCCCTTGCTGCTTAGTTTGGTGGAAGCTCTTACCTCTGTACCTTGGATTTGTGAAGCAGGGACAAGGGTGCCAACCACCTCGGTAAAGCATTTTAAGACTTCACCACAAGGTGCAACACCCACTAATTTTAGCAGGACTGTTGCCTGAGTCAGGCAGCACTCAGAGCTCAGAGGGTAACCTGCGGCTACTAAAATCATCCTTTGTTTTCAGACAAAAAGAAGATGCAAATAAAAGTACTCTGCTTAATTTGTTCATTCTGAACAAGATGAAAAGGAAACATAATTAAACAGCAGAGATCAGGGCAGTATGGAATGCCATCTGGACAGTCTTGTTTGCAGATTCCCCATATAATTGTCATGTCAGAAACAACTGTCATATGTACAACATCTAGTAAGAGTTGTGTATCAGGAGCAATTAAATTTAAAACATTTGTGATTTCTAAACTTGAAAAGCACATTGAAATCCCTGCAGAAATTGCAAAAAATCAGACTTGATGACAAATTTAATGTCCCAAGAAAGCCTTTTCTGATTGCAATGGAGGTCCTGAATCACACTCTCCAAGTGAGGGGTACACCGGGGCAGTGCAGCAAGCAGGTGGGATCACTTCTCTCCGTAGCAGTACCAGCTTGTGGAGGCTGAAAGTACCAGTTTTAAACACTGCCAGCTCCAGCCCAAAGGACAGATAACATTTGATAGTGCACAGCACTGCTCCAGAGTGATTCAGGCTAGGAAGCACCCACCAGGACACAGCCAAGCAGAGTTTAAGCAGACATTAAATCCCACATCAACATGCAACCTCAGGCTCTGATGTCTGGGTTGAGTGAGTGTAACTCTCCACTGATCCCTGGGGTGATGGAGAAAACACTATCCTCACATCCCTCAAGGCACAAAGAAAATGTTTTCATTCTCACTTCTTTTTCACCCCTCTTAAAGTGATGGCATTCCTCACCAGCTGTAATCAGCATGCACACTCTCCCAAAGTGCCATTTAATACCGTCACACAAAACTGCTGCGTGACCCACTTTGGGTTATTATGTGCAATAATTATAAGACACCACAGTCCCGGTCTGCCAGGCTCCAGGAGGCTTTCTGCAAGGGCATTCCCTCAATTCTCCCTTCCTGTGGACTCTCAGCTTCATGCCTGGGAGATGGACAGCATTTCTCTCCATCGCATCCACCCCCACCTCCACTTAATTTCATGCTTGGACTGTGACTACACTAACAGGGCATATCGAGTTTCTCCCTCGTACACTGATTAAACCGACATGGTGCTTTGCACAGTCTTTCACAGACTCCTTATCTCAGTAACAAGAGGGAGGAAAAAGCACAAGGACAACTCTGAGCAAAGCAACACTGTCTCCTTTCCTGGCACTGGCAGAAGTCTCTTTGGGAAAAGCTGCGCACCCTCTGTCAGGAAGCTGAGAGAGAAAAGCTACGACAGCTCAAGGGCTTGTCAGGGCAGGCTGGTCCTGGTAAATGGGAAATTCTGGAGGTCTCTTTAACAGCGTTTTTCCAGCCTTTTCACTGTATTTTTCAACTGTATCAGACTGAGGAGATGGGTAGAGATCAGAGGCTCAGAGAGGTGGTATTCCAGAAATGGCTTCTGCTCTGGGAGCTCTGCAAGAGATGCCCAGGAATGAGCAGGGGCAGTGCCCTGCCTTACCTCAATGCATGTTTATGGCAACCAGGGCCATGGCTATGGTTGCAGAGCACTGAAGCCACAGCTGAAGGGTTGTCACTTTCCTCAGTCCAAAATTCACCCATTCAGTTTTAACCAAATTATTTTTCCCAATAGCGTCTTGTCTTCCAGGCTTTGGTGGTGTTGTAACCTAGCAAGCTCACAAAGCCTTTCTGTCTTGCTTCAGGACTAAAAAAAAAAATACTTAAAAATAGGAAATGGAGGATTTTAATCTACTCCCATTTCTTTGATTTTTTCACGAGGTCATAAAAGAAGGGAATATTCCAAGGTCCACAATAATTAGAGGGAATTGCCACCATACCAGAATAAATCAATGGCAGAGCCCTGGATTGAGGCAGGAATGGAGAACAGCTCTCCTGGCTCTAGGGCCTTGAGTCACTCCAAACATAAGACATCCAGAGCAGCAGAAGACACACCAGGCCATCCATATGGAGCTGGCACATAGGACCCTGAACCTATGGAAAGCCTATATTCCTGCAGGGTAACAGAGCCTTGGGAGGAAGTCCCCATGTACCAGTTATCTGTGTTTGGAAAAGCAAGTAACAGCCCAGATTTCCCCAGTGCAGCTGTCCATGTTCAAGCCAGTTCCCTTCAGCTCCTCATACCACAAGCACAGAGAAACTTTGTTCATTCCATCATAATGCAGGCACTGAGGACAGGTCAGATGATCCCCACATCAGGTCTCAGCCCACAGCCCAGCACACCCTCATCAAAGACTCCATTTGATAGGCTCTTCAGGCAGCAGTAGAGCAACAAGGGCACACACTGTCAAATAATTTGGTCCCAAATCAAAGACTTCATCAATCCCAGGATTTGAAGCTCTAAGAGACCTTTGGAAAAGGCATTACTTTGCTTTCCTCTTCTGTCTTGTTTTTGGGCTTGAGCCAACTACAAAAGTGCTTTGGTACCTTAAGACAGACTTTTCACTCCTCATGGGCTTGTGAAGCACTCACAGCTCCTTTCAGCTCCTACTAGAACCATTCAACACCTTTGCAAGTTCCTTGGCTTCTCAAAGGAGCCAGCCCAGCATCTGCAGAGCCAATTATAGGAGAGCACAACACAAGTATAAAAGAACAGACACTGTTTCCAACCCACACATCAGAGGCTTTGCTTAGAAAACCTCCAAATCCTTCACAGGCTTACTAGCTGCCTTCAAATCTCCTTGCCACAACCCTTGCAGAGAGGGCAGTGCCTGGAAGAGGAATGGGAGCTGATTTCAGAGGTGGATTGATCACCTGGACACACCTCACTGACGTAAAGGTACCAGCTCAGACCTCAGCTTTTCCAGCAGACCTTTTGTCATGAAAAGCTACATTTGAGAAAGACTTGTTCTATTCACACAGGCCCACAGGTAACATGTGCAGTTGAAAATAGCAGTTTTCAGGAGGGTATTTCCTTGTCTGGCTAGGGTTTTTTGATGGGACCATAGAATTGCTGCTGATACCACAACTGAGTGGAGCTAGGCTATCATTGCAGAGAGGTGATCTGCTGGAAAGTGCTTTCACACATGCACATAAAACACACACACACACACGTGCACACTGAGTTTGGCTGGGCTGGTTAAAACACCACAGCACTTATTGCTCCTTGAGGCCTATGAGTTCACTTCCAGGCTCCCAGCCAGCTTGGAAATCACATAACCCACATGAGCAGCAAGGTTGTAAGGAGACATTTGTCCAGAAAAAAATAGTTCCCGAGTGCTGTTCCCTGCCGGACACATCTCAGCAACCCTGAAACCAAGACAGTAACTAGTCAACACTTTGGGGACTATCCTTGGTGAGGTCAGCCAGAAATGACTGCCCACCATCATGAGTGAGAGGGCTGCCATGCTGGGGATAAAGGAGAAAGCACCTCCTAGGCCTGGCTCTTTCTTGCAGGGAAGCACAGAAATTTTTAGTCATGTTCTAGTCCTTTTCTGTCAAGTCAAAGGTCAAAGAGGCATTAAAAGGGTGTAACTCATGCTGTCTAGAAAAGACAGCAGAGCACAGGGCACCTCTCAAGGACCTCCTTGCAAACACCAGCCCAAGGGACAAGGGCAGGATGCCAGGTAACCAGAGGATGGCACATTGAAGAGGCATGGAGCAACAGTGGGTGGCCCCATGTGGTTCACAGGGCACCTCATTTACAGACATGCTTCCAAAGGTGACTGCAAACCACCACAGGTGTCTTTCCTCCAGCAGAATAACACACAATGCACAGACAGCAAGGCACAGAAATGAGTCTCAGAGATAGAAGGTCCTTTTCCCCAAATCGTGCTGGCCCTTCAAAAACCCTTCCCACTCTGTCCTCCCTCTCCAGCACCTGGTCCAGCAGCTTCAGCTGGACCACAACGGAGTGAGAAGTGGTTCTGAGGCATGAGGGGGGATTAGGCCACCTTGTCAGACCAAATTCAGGTACCTACCTCACAAGCACATGCCATCATTGCACAAGGGAATGGGGATTTGGCCCTTCATATGGGGATGAACTTTATGCTAAAGACGAGGTAAAGTCAGGGCAACCCCTTTGTGCATCATGGTGTAACAATCTGCATGAAAATACAGCTACTGATATAATCAGGTTTCCCATCCCTAACATTCTTCTTGTTCTTCTCTTGCTTTAATTTTTGCTGATAAGAGGTAGCTCATTATTTGGGGGGAAGGGGAGGCTGCCTATGTTTTTTTCACATTAAACTGTGGCAGCGGTGTGCAGAGAAGCAAGGCACTTCCCCTCTCTCACCGGGTAAGCTGCAGCACAAAGGCTTGGGGCTGATCTCACATCCTCTCCAACAATTAAAAGTCAAGGCCAGCAGCACAGCCAAAACTTGACACGCTCTTTTAGAGAACAAAGGTCACTAGATTGAAGTCTTCACTCCCTGCTTTGGCTGAAGCAGCATGAAACATCCTCTTCAAAACCGAAGGCAGTTGAATCTTTATCAGGTGATGATGGCTTTTTGGAGAATAAAGACAACTGACCTCTGTGTCTTCCCTCCTACTGTTCCACAAGAAACCTTCAGGCTGCCTAATTAGTATAAATCATTTTCCAGTAAGTGCTCCTGCCCCACGACGGCCTCATCAGACACCAGGTCCAGAGATAAGGCTCTGATGGCCGCGATAGGGCGCCGGGAATGACGGCTGAAGGAAGCCAGGAGCCGGACGGCCACAGCCATGGACGGCTCCAGCTCCCCGAGGAGCAGCACAGGCTGAGGTGCTCACTGCAGATGTGCAGGTCTGACCTCCACAGCCAGGAGATAGGGCTGGGGAGGACAACAGCTGGGCAGGAAATGAGCCAGAGAAAGGCTACATTAGAAACCACAGCACTCTAAGTGTTTTTTTCACAAATAGCGCTTTTTGGAAGATTAAATGAAATAAAAAGTCATTGCATGGTTAAATGGCTAATTTCATGGCTACAGTCATAAAGCTGACAGAAGCCAGAGCAGCCACAGGGAGGCCCTGTCCAAGGCAGACAGCATCAGCACCCTCTCAAGAATGAGGCTTCACTAAATAATTTGGTTTGGGCTAATTTAAAATCAATTCTCAGAGCATGCTGTTTGGTGAGCCCAGGACTCTCACTCTTGAAAAAAGTCCAAAAGATAGACTCATAAGACAATAGTCAGCCATCTTTTTGCCCATTGTGGGGTAGGATTAAAATCCATCCCAGACTGGAGGTCCTTCCTGCCTTATGTCCCTTCTTAATGCTCCCTGCTTTGCCCAGCACACTGAAATCCTTACACAATTCAAAGGTAACCTCCAATTCAAGGAGACTTTGTGTGACTGGTGGACAAGACCTAGCATGATCCCAAGTCCACCTCATCTGGTCAAAACAAAGATGACCCAAGAGGAGAACCTACAATGGCCTGAGATTCCCATGGGTTTCATCCCACTCCTTCCACTGCCCCGGACAGACTCTGGGAGTTCAGACTGGCTGCATTTTCCCACACACCTCAGTTCACTTCTAGCACAGATTTTGTTCCAGCAGAGAGCCTTCCTAACATCTCTGCAGCAGACAGGGAAAACCCTCACAAAAAGGGTATTTTTAGGAGCTGTTTCCTCCTATCAATCTGAAGAGCAAGTGGCATTTCCCTATCATTAGCCCAACAAAAATAGAAAGCACAAGGCACCACAGCATCAGACCTCTCACTTCCATGAAGAACGGAGGCCTGGGCTCTTCCACACTCTGGCTCAGACTGCAAAGATTAACCCAAAAAAAACCCAATAGCATCACAAAAGCATTTGGATGCCCCTAGGAACTTGGAGAGATCTAAGTTCAATGCAACACTAAAGCAAAAATCAAACTGACTCCTTCCCCTCCTTGTTGTGTGGTCATTCTGGTGTGGCGAGAAGGAAGATTCAGGTCACCAAATCACTTCAAAATACTTTGTTGCTTTACTTCTCAGTAGTGCAATGAGTCTGATTGGCCCAGTGCAGGCAAAGAAGAGTGAGATGGCAGCAGCCAGCCAGCAGCAGAAAAGGATGCGGGGACAGAAGGGCCTCCAAAACAAAACTCAGTGGAAAATACCATTTTTATATGAAACAGCCTCTGCTGACAAATAGTTCTTTGTCCCAACACAAAGAGCATGCTTCAGGCATGAGTTGCTAAGACAGAATTTTCCCCATGCAATTCCCTGCTCAAGATATGCTGCAGAAGCCAGTACTGCCTCCATGTGCCCTACCTGCTCTGGGCTTAAGATAAAACATTTCCAGTCGTGTCCTTACATACATAAGTTCTCCATTTCATGCATTGATCTACTCCACTTTTGCTAGGACAAACTCAAAACCTTCCTCCAGTCCCACCTGTGAGAAAACATTTGATAAAACTGACATGAAACATGATGTAGCTTTGATCACATCACATCACAGTAACTGACACTTTAAATTCCAGCAGGTAAATTAAGTTTTAAGAACTGCGTCTCCCAAAACAAAAATCTTAAGTGTAGGTGGAAAAAACGCCCAACTTTTTGTCAGTTTTCTTTCATGGAATATGGATCATTTCCTAAAAGATGAATTGATAGAATAGAATAAATTGTATTTTAACAATCTGGGATCAACTCACTTAATACTTTCAGGATCCTCCATTCAAGATTATCCCAAGAAAACTGGACTCAGGTTTATCAGACATTAATTATCTACATTAAAAAAAAAAATCTCACCTCTTCGTAAAAAACAGTGATTAAAAAAACTTATAAAAAAGTCATAATGGATGAACAAACATATGCATTCACCCTGCTCCTTACTAACCACAGCTCCTAACAGGAGATAATGGAAGCTGCTTTCAAATGAAATGTCTAAATGGGCCTAGAGCTTGTTTTCTCCAAACTCAGCCAGGCATTACTGCTGCCACAGCCACTTTCAATCAAGCTTTTACTGCAAAGGAAAACAAAGGAAGAAGTTAAATCCATGGGAGATTTCCAATGAATACTTAAAAATCTTTTCATGGGACAGAGTGAGGGAACTCTATACCAGCAATGACCTCAGAAATCTTGTGAGTTCACTCCATTGCAGGCTGTTCCCTCTCTCCCCTAGATTTTAATTAGCTAATTCAGGGCCTTGTACGGAGGAGGAAAGAGTAGTGCTTAAGCAGCAGAAAGTTCAGCTGAGTTTGCAGTGTGCTTGGAATTTAATAGACAAACACCAAGATCCTTTTGGGAACTGTCATTTCCCACAGTTAAAGGTGGACACACAGCCACTCAGAGCCTTTCAAAGGACCAGGGACACAGACAGTGTCTTCTTCTATCAAGCATGTGCTGAGATTTGTGTGCCATCCCACACCTTCCATGGGGAGAGGTGCTGCCAAGCTGTCCCCACACGGATCTGTGCAGACACACAACACACACCCAAGGCGCTCTCCGTGCGCCTGTTTCTCCCCCCACAAGCTCTTTTCAGCCGCCTGAGGAACAAAGCCAGCGGCTGAAAGATCCAGCAAAAGTGCCTTGTTACGCAGAAGAAAGAGATACTTTAACTCAGCTGTCAGTAAGTTTTGCCCATTTACATGTGTGCGGAACACTTTGAATAAATTACGTTTCCAGGATTTAGCTCCACGACAGTGGCCTAACAAAAGGGGACTTACAGCTCCAGGGAAGAGGAGGGGGATGAGGGGGAAACACATTCTGCACAAGACAAAATCCCTTCCAGAACCATGAGGGCAAACTGGGCTGGCATTTTCCTTTGACGAGCACAGCTTTTACATCACTTGCAATCTATTTTCAGACATATTTTCTGCATTTGCATCAAGCACAGAGTCACTTCCACATATGGTCTCTGTGGGGGTGAGGACGGGATGGTTTTGCTTTTTTAATTACAGACACAGCAAAAATAAAAACAATGGGGGAACCATGGGGTGCTGCTGATGTCAGGTGGAGCTGTGCCCCTCAGGGGACCAATTTTACTTGGAGAGTGAAATCTGCTGTTCCAGCTCTAAACAGAACCAGCAGCCAACAGAAGCACTTACAAGACTCTGGCTGGGGTTTTTATCTTATTTTAAATATGCACACATGTGTCCTCAGGTGACTACTGTGAAGAAAATTCACCTGTGGGGAGTGAAAGGCGGATGCAGTCTGTTACATCACCACTGGGCAGGAAAAGCAGTTTTCTCATGGACCAGTCCTCCTGCACCAGAGGAATCACTTCTGCATTTTCCTGAGCAAGACACCTTAAAGAAGAAAAACTCACTGGGGTAAAGTCAGTTGGATTATTATGAGAAAAATTGGGAAATTAGGTTTCCTGTTTATTTAGAGAAGACTACCAGATATAACAGTCTCACCTCTATCCTTTACTTGCCTGCAGGGAAATAATCATACAGAGAGATGCTAGAATGGATTTGACCAAACACAGGTTTGGGCCCCCATAAGAGATCCAGCAGATGAAGCTCTCAGCTCTGTGCCAGGCAGGACAGACCAGCCACTCTGATGGTACGCTGATCCTCGTTTCCTTCAAATTGTAATCCCATGAAATAAAGCCTGGCTGCCTTTCAGGGTTGCACTGGTCACTGACTTTAATAAAAACAAGTGAAGTAAAATAGATCCATGAGGCTGAAAGCTCAGGCAGGCTCCCCACAAAAAAAAGCAAGTGAGAATATCCCCAGCTGACAGGCTCCACTGTGCTTCGACAGCAGCAGCTTGGGATGGGCAGCCAGAAAGAGCTAAAGACTAACCTCCCTCCTCAAAGGCAGCAAACATGAATTCCTGACCTCCCTGATATGAAAACCAAATACACTGAAAGCAGGAGAAAAGGAAACCACCGACATCACAGCTTCGTGTTTGACATCAATGGGAACACGCAGAACCTTTCTTCACTGCTTCAAACAAATGAGTGACTCATTCCCTTTGCAGCAGCAACCCTCACAGCCACTGCCAGCCAAAGAAACAACGTGGAAGAAAGAAAAATCCATGTCAATTAGGTGAGTTCTCTGCCCCCAGAACCCACCAGTGAACGGTGCTTGACAAATGATACAGCAAATTTCCGATCGTCCAAAATCTCTGCAATTACCACCCAGAGCCAGTAAAAACCACTGCCAGAAGCGTGCCGATTTCCATGCTCTTAATCTTATCTGCAAAAGAGGATCCAGGGCATCAACTTCACTGATGTTTCCAGGAAGAGGAGCCCTAATCAAGCATTTCTGCCCATGAATAACAGACAAGGAATGCCTCCGCTTGGCCAGCAGTAGCCTGTGAAAAATTAAAAAAACATTGTAAAATCAGCTTTGGGAGCGGGGAGAGCTGAGGGGTGACTGCTGTCTTATCTCCACCAGCACAGATGCTGGGAGGGCAAGGCTGACCCACAGACAGCTGTCGCTCTGAGACAGCCTAACCAAATCCACAGCAGAACGGGTTTACAATGCTGGGTGGCCATCACCCAAAATGGAGTTCTCTGCTAACAGATGTTTGTTTTCTTTTCATTAACAGAGTTGTAATAATCACTGATTTTCTTAAAGCCTCAGCTGCTGTGCAATGCAGAAGTTACAGTCAAAGAATACCCATGTTTTGCAGAGAACTCTGAACGTGCACCAGAAATAGTCAGTGGATCAGGTATGAACCTGAGACTAACTAGACCCAGACTGGGGACTGGCCCTTTAGCTCTGGAAGCTACCAAATGGGCCAGGTTGACTTTTACTAGAGCATACCCCTGAAGAAGAAGAGCAAACGTTAACAAGTCCCTTTTCATGCCAGCTGGGTCTGCTCATTCCCAACCAAACCTCACAATCCTGCATGCTTAGCAGAGAGCACTGCATCTGCCAGGAATAATTCCTGATGTTGGAGTGCCTGTCCCTAAGCAAGTAAAAGCATTTCCAAGTGCATATGTGCATGCAGGTTTTGCCATGGCACTTTCTTAGAGATCTGACAACACACAGCAAAGGGTCAACAGTTCTCTCTGGAAGGCTGTGTTGATATCTGCTGCAAGATAACGCACCCTGAAGTCAAAGGAACTTACTTATTTTCTGGGTTCATTATCAGTTGTTATTGTAAGTAAAGCAGTAGTATGTCAAATGCCCCTTCGTTCTGACCTTCCCATGGGCAGGCCCCACTAAGATCTCACGAAATGCGAAATAATCATTAATACACTCTCTGGCAGTGCTAATAAATCATATAGCTCAACGTCTTTTAACAAAGCCATAAAACTCTACCAAAGACACACCAATAAACTGCACACTCGAGAACCATTTCACCCCCCAGCCTCTCTTCCCTCACATTCCAAAAATGCAGAAAAGCAGCAGTGATGTTGGCTCCATCCTCTAATCCCCAAATCCCTCAATTACACTGAGGGAGCTGAAGATAACACAGATTTAAAGACCTAAAAGGAAGCTTCTTTCAGAGGTAGAAGAAAGGTGTTATATCAACAATCCTGGGTAATGGATTCATTTACCAAGACACTTCTCCCTGTGCAGACAGACAGGCAACACAATGTGTACAGACATTTTGTCTCCCTTTCAGAGAGGAGTTTGGTGGTACCTGAGCCTTCTGCAAGGAGCTGAATCTCATGCCATAAGGAAAAGTTTTGCCTGTGTAAGGAAATGGGCTGGCTCACATATTAATCCTTCCAACTCTCACTGAAGCCTGAGGGTAAATTCACATATATTGGCTTTAAATTAGCCTTTCCTTTTCCACTTCGAAGAAGCCACTCCTGATTTACACCAGAACACTCTCAAAACCAGATCCTGTCAGCCCTCCTTCACCTCTAACTTCAGACACAGAGTAGAGGCACCTGAGGAGTCCCTCATCTCTCTTTACAGGAGGAAAAGGTGCTTTTAGGGCATGAAGCATCTCAATCCCACACAGGTAAAGAGCGGGATAAATAAATCCTGCTCTGCAGCATGGCAGGGACTGGATGAGATTCTCTCCCTCCCACTGTTGAAGGGACCACTGGGGCTCTGCACAAGGCACTTTCTGTTGGTGGCTTTTTCCGACTGCTGCCACGATTGGATGCCCCCTTTCGTGGCAGTGGGACTCCAGGCCATGGTGTCCATCTTTTCCAGTTCACATGAAGCAGGAGCTGCTCTGTCAGCCCTGCATCAGGCCATGGTGAAGGCCACCAAGTCCTCTGCGTGCGTCACCAGCCTTGTCAGCAAGGGCAGGATTTGCAGCACTAACCCAGAGAGGAAAGTTTTGCTTCCAGCTCCTGATCCACCACCCACAACTCCTCCTCCTGGATCCAGCTACAGTCCCTCTGCTAGGACTCTAAAAAAAAAAAAGTTGTTTTCAGGGTCACTGTGAAATGATGTTGTTTTCAGCAAGCAGAACTGCCTGAACCTAATTTACTGTACATCCTGTCTGTGCTTCACAATGAAAACACCACACAAGGTTGCAGGTCAGACCTCTCTGAGCCCCTCCTGCTTGTGCTAAAGCTAATTCCTGCATGGTGATGAGAAAGCCCCAAGGACTATTAATCCTTCCCACTCTGGGGTATAAACTGATCACCAGGAGGAAGGAAACCACCTCTTCCCTTAAATACATATAGTGTTGCTCACGTAGGAGCAAGGAGCTTGTGTGTGAAGCTTCCAGAAGCAACTGCTTTGCTGACAGTGACCAAAACATATTATAGGAACATCCTTGGATGTTTAACTGTGATGTGTCCTCAGGAACACCTGGCAGGGAGGAGCTGGGGGCCCTGGATAGGAGTGGCTGAGGATATTAAGCAGCTATGGAGTGAGCTAGAGCTTATCCAGCTCTAAAAGCTCATTGAGGGGGACTTGCCTGTGATTTTCCTGTAGGCTTTAATTACTGGCAGTGCATGCAGACATTCATGAGCTAGCTATGACTAAGGCAGCATCACCATTAGCTATCCCAGGAACTTAAATATGGCCAGGACTCAGCTCTTGGGCACATCTAAACTGAGGTGTAGAACTCCCATTACCATCTGCAGAGAGATGGTCAATACTGGCTCAATGGCCTACTGACCAACATCCCCATCAGCTTTGAGGGCAGCTCAGACAACAACACATAAATGATTTTATCCATGAGCTGAACACTTTTCATGGTGCCTTGGATCAGGCTGCAGGACAACATTCCCATACCTGGTGGGGTGAGCACCATGGAGAGGACAAAGGGGTCTCCTGGGGCCCCTTCCCCACTTGTACCAATCTCCTCACATTCCCCAGTGGTGTGGAGGCTCCCTGCCTATCCACAGACTCGATGCACCAGCACAGCTGGACCAGAAAATCATCTGCAGACCTGCAGATGCAGTGGGATTAGTTCTACCTGAGCAGGAGCACAGGGAGGGAGCCAAGCCCGCGGGTTCCTCTGGACTGTCCTGATGCTCCTTGCAGGCAGAAGGCAGCATGAGACAGGAAGCAGTGAGGGGAGCCCAGTGGGCAGGCAGGAGTTTTCAGAAACGCTTTTTCATTCTCACTAAATCCTCTATCCAAACCTTTCCCTTTTGCTCAAAGTCTTTGCAAACACTAGCAAAACCTTTCCCGTTAATCTTTCTCCATCTCACTAAAACAACACAGACTGTCTGTCTCCAGGGAAGGCTGTCACAGGATATGGGGGAGGAATCTATCATTTGTAATGTACGGAAATATAACTTACATATATCAAAGGCATTTGCTGCAAAAGAAAACAAATATGCAGCAGAGATTGGGAGGCCAAACCCTCATTGCCTTCAAGCTACTGTGCTTAGCAATCGTGTGAGCAACAGCCTGAGCAAACCCAATTAATTTGATTTGTAGATTGCACAGATTAGCAATTGTGTTCCAGTAGTAAATCCCACAAGGAGCCCCACTTGCTTATGTTTCTGTACAGCTCCTCATTTGTTACCCAAATATGTAAAGGCACCGATCTTCCATTTATTTACTTCCAGGTATGCAGCCTTGGCTTCCAACAGCACCTTCCAACCAGGATCTGTTGAGACCTCTACAGAATTTTAGTTCTGAAAACTCCCCATGTCAGAAATATAAGCAAAAGCCTTGACTCTGAGGCACGGAGTGGCTCAATAGAGCTGTTTACAGGCAGTCTGGAAAACAACTGAACTGTCTGTAGGACACTATTTCTGATGGGCTTCACCGTAAGCCACCAGCCATGCCAGGGCTTCTGCACCCTCCAACAGCTCTGGCTTGATCCAAATTTAACATTCAAAGGGTTCTTATTCAAATGTGAGACCCTCTGCATGATAACAAACCAAAAGAGGGCCACCTAAGCAAAAAAAGAAACACCTCAGTCTGAAAACTGAAAAATGTCATATGACCTACTGTTAGAGTGAAAATTACTCTTTCAGCTTTATGAGCAGTTATCTCTCAAGTAAAAGTGCCTGATGAAGAAGTATATAGTCAAAGCTGCATGAGATTCTGGCTTTGTTTAAAGCCAGAGACGTCCTTTAAAATGAGGTCTGTGAAGCTGGAAAAAAAAAGAAATGAAAAAAACAAAAAAACCAAACCAGTGACGATAGAGGGGTAGGGAAACCTTTTCTCCTGGTTTTTTACTACTGCATCTACTAAAGAAACATGTTCTGCTGGTTAAAATAAGAAAAGCAAGATTCTACTGATATTGACTGGATTTCAATATTTCTAAAAACACGAGCACTTCATAAATAGACTGAAATATTCTGTCATCGCCAGACAGAACATGCTGGTTTTCTATAAATACAGACATCTGGCAGTAGTTTCTTCTACTGCTGTAGTTTTCTGGTGTGAAGAATGCTATTTTGTAAGCAAATGCATGTTGGAATTAATTTCATATGCAACAGGTTACATTAAAGAGCAAGAAAGATTTGCTGGGCAGAAGCAAGTAACAAAACCAGTGTTCCCACACCACTCCTGACCCTCTCTATGAGGTTGCCTTCACAATACTGTAGGCATAAAATATGTTCCTCCAAGCAGTGCTGTGAAGCTCAATTAAAGCATGCCCACAAATTGCACTGAAATTTGAAAAGGGGACCTAGTTTGGCACTGTAATTCCAGCCATGGTGAAACACCACTGACAAAACGATGAATATTAAATATCAGCATGTAACAGCCTGCTTGGTACAAACCACCTGAGGGCTACCACAAGCAACAGCCAGGGTTTTTTTTGGTTTTTGGGTTTTTTTTTAATAGGATTTCCAGTCATATCTTTGTCCTAATCTGACCCACAGTACAGCCATCCACAGAGTTGCATCAGACAGAGGGCAAGATATTAGGAAGAAATTCTTTCCTGTGAGGTTAGTGAAGCACTGGGACTGGTTGCCCCATCTCTGGAAGTGTTCAAGGTCAAGTTGAGGGGGCAACTTTGTGGTAAGGCATCCCTGCCCATGGCAGGGGGTTGGAACAAGATGATTTTTAAGGAGTCTTCCAACCCAAACCAGATTCTATGATTCTACAAAACTGGGAACACACGGGGTCATTACAAAGAGGTGGGCTGGGGGGGAACACCTTACTTCACTAAGGGCTCACCTGGGCTAAAAATAGACCCTAATATCTCACTCTAAGGGTGACAAAAGACATCTCCATGTAAGGGCATGGGCTATGTCTTCTATCCACATCTGCTTTGCTCTCCACACTCCCTATTACAAAGTTATTAGCATCAGCAGATAGATCAATTTCTGACTGGAAAATTTTCCCTTCTGGTTAACATAAGCCAAGCATAAACACTCCCTCAGAGGTTAACAAAAGCCAGCAGCCCAAACAGGGACAACTCCGCAAGAAAAGGTGAGTGGGAGTCAGGGGGAAGTTGAAAAGACAATTAATCACAGGTTTTCATACACCTTAACACATTCCTACCAGTGATCAGGCATTTGGAGAGACTCTGCATTGCTCCTCACCTCCTTTCAACCCTGTTTGGGGGGAATATTTTCCAAGTGAAGACATCAAAACAACAAATCCCAGAGCCACCCTCAGCATCCAGCCCCCACTGCCCACCTTCCCCACTCCCTTCAGTAAACACCACTAATTCCCCAGCTCCATCAGACCTTTTTTTTTTTCCTTACAAATCAACCTAAAAGCATTTTGGTACCAGAGACAAAGAGAAAAGCAGGGGCGACCCACTAAACCCAAAGTCTCCAGACAGCTCTCAGCGCCTGTCAAATGCTTGCTAAAAAATCCAAATAAAGACAAACCCAAGCAGGCTTGATACCTTGTGTTATCTTTGCAGGCTGGCTGCTGCCTTATCAGCTCTGACAGAACCCGGCATTTAAGAAGAATTCAGCAGTCTTTGGGTGGAAGTTAGTTCCTGAAAAAAACATGCAGCCGAATTGCTGGAAGTTGGTACAGGAGGAGAGGGAGAGCGGGTAAGAGTTGGTTTGAAAGCCCCCACTATCATCTTGCTGTTCTCTCTCAGGAAATATGCTGCCATGTACCATTTTTAATTATTTGTTCATAATTGACTCCTCACATTTCACACCCACTGCACAGGCCAAGAGCTACGAGGGTGAACAATGGCTCAAAACGCTGCTTGCTCACACTAGGAATGAGAATGGAATGGAATTAGGATAGAATCCAGGCATAGCCACTGGCTCTTCATACCAGGTTTTCAAGCTCATCAGAAATGGATGAAGATCTGATCATGGACAATGTTGATCTTAAGTATCTCTGTCCTGATGGGGAGGATAAAGATGTTTTGTCCTCATCTTCAATTACAAAAAAGATGCGCTTTTTGGATAAAGTCTCTGTGGAAGAATTTGGATGTTAAGGAGCACTTTCATGAGAAGCAAAAGCTCTGTTTGCTGTCACACATACCTCACCATGCATTTTGGCAGCCACCTCACGCAGGAGCTGGGCTTTTCCTATGCAAAGGCATTCTGAAGGTCCTGCTCTTGAAAAAGTTATAAAATAGTTATAAAACACCTTTGCTTGACGTTAATTGATGGGTAGAATGAGTTAGCAAGAGAAGAGCTGTCTCAAGGCCAAGGGCTGTTTTTAAAGTCTCATTTGTAATGTGACAGAGGGAACAGCTGGGGGAAGGAAATGGCCTCTCGTCAACCCCAGAGGGAAGGACAGACAGACATTCCCTGGGGAGCTGCCCTAGCATTATAAGCCCCTCCGACAGAGGGTGAGGGGCTTTCTACCTCTGACCTGACCCTTTCTCCCCCAGAGAATTCTAACAAGTCTTCCTCAACAGCTAGCAAAACCTGAAGTGACACAGCTGGGCTCCCAAAATGACCCTTTATTTTATTTTCAGCTTTTGCCCAAGATAACACTGCAGGGGAGACAGAGGAACAAAGCAAAGGGAACTGCAAGACTGGAAGCTCCTCAGCAAGTATTTCTTCAAATGCAAGCCATCTCCAGCTACTTGAAGTATGTGCCTGAACACTCTGAGAACAGAGACTTCTCTAGTTGCAAAAGTGCATTGAAATCCTTGGGTTTGGACCTCCCCTTGTGTGCCTCCAGTGTTGTGCTACACGGGTTTCAGTGGATCCAAACTGGGACGAATTCAAATAGATGTGTCATACACTATTTTCCGTGTTTTATTTGACTTTAATTACTTCTTAACAGTACTGCTGTTTGAAAAATCTTTCTCAATTGAGGGTGTTGGTTCTGCCTAGGGCTGCTTGGCCCTTTTCCACTGAAATGCCCTTTCAACAACCACCAGAAGCTTTTGCAAGGAAAATTAAATCTTTTGGAAGATCTTTTTCCATGACTGTGTGAAAATTTAGCTCTCTCAACTCTCTTTCCTTCTCCCACATTTTAGGTTGGTTGCTCTTTCCACCTCTCTAGAAGTGGAAACCCATGGTGGGCTCCAGCAGGATGTGGAACAACACCTGGGAGCAGTCAGACCTTGCTGGTAGCATAGATGAAGACACTTTGATGATGACGAGGATGATAATAACAGTAATAACGCTTGAATAATCTGTGTAATTTTTTTTTTTTTCATTCCAGGACTTTTGATGTTTGTTTCCATAAAAAAAAAGCACGGTGTAACGCCATCTCTCCCTGAAGTCAGTGATGCCTTGTGTCCAGCAGAGAGGGGACAACTGAACTTGCAATTCAAGTACATGAACCACGGTGGGTGTTCAGTGCAAGGTTCCAGCCTCTGCAAGAACAAATGTTTGGGTTTTACTGAAACAAGGTTTGGGGACAGAATTATTGGCCTGGTGGGTCTGTATTGTAGCAGCACCAAGAAATCCTTATCAGGACAAACATCTGCTTTGTACAGGGTGCAAAGGCACCTCACCATTCTGAGGGGTACACGGTAAATAAAACTCAGCTGACCAACAGGTCTCGTTTTGGAGGGGCCCTCTGTCAGAGTAAAACAAAGTCTCTATCCAAAGAGCTGTTGTATTTAACACTGCAGCTGTCTGTTCTTTGTTCTGAGTTTGACAGCCCTTACCACAACGACAGCGCTTTGGTGCAATGAGGACTTCCAGGCACTAACCCCAATCTAAAAAAAAAATAATAATAAAATCACACCAGCTATAATAACAACTTTGCCTTACGCTGTGTTCATTGTACCAACCAAAACCACTGCTCACTTGCTGACCTGCTCTCTGAGAGCAATATTAAATACCTCAGATGTTGCAGTCCTCCTCAAGCTCTACCTTAATATCTGTCCTGTAAATACCCTCCAACACATGCCACAGACAGAAGGCCCTGAGTCAGTTTTAACACTGGGTTAATTGC
The DNA here is from genome assembly GCA_013397195.1 of Hylia prasina. Lineage (NCBI taxonomy): Eukaryota > Metazoa > Chordata > Aves > Passeriformes > Sylviidae > Hylia > Hylia prasina. Next base: position 453,999 of record VYXD01013268.1, on the reverse strand, counting down.
AGCAGAAAACATGTTCAATTACTTTTCACCTCCCTCAGACAAGTTATTGGGTTTGCAGCTGGGGGTTATTTTGCACTTTACAGTATCTGCCTTACCTTTGCAGAGGTAAAAGGGAAAGCGCCTCTAAGTACACAAAGAAAAAGATCCAAATCAAAATGCCATTAAAATTCATTCAGGGTTATTCCTCACTGCTGTTATTTCAGTTAGTCCAATAACTAAGTTTGAAAGAAAACTTTCAAACACTTGTCTCAGTCAAAGTCTGATGCTGTTTTTCCTTCTGAAGAATGAAACCCCAGAGATGTATTTTCAACCTCCCAGCTCAGTCTTTCCCAGATATTTTGAATCAGGGACTATTGCCAAGATTCACATTTTCCCCAGATCACCACATACCCTGACACTCAGCTTAAAGCCATCACAGATCCAGGGAAGGATCCTGGAGTAGTTCTTACTGCACTGTTCCTGTTGTCCTTCTTGCAGTCCATGAGCCATCATGGGAACCTGTGCTTATCTCTCCTGCATTGCCCAAGAGGGTCCCATTGTCCAGGTATGAGAAAGTTTGGCAGATTTTAAAGCACATTTCAGGAAAAAAAAAATCTTTTTCTTTCAATAGGTAGTTATTTAGTACCAGGTTCTCCTTTTCACCCCTGTACCTGAGTTTAGTCTTCCAAGGCAGAGTTACCCCAGCAGCCTTCATATGGATACTGACACATGCACCAGGATCTTTCCCTCTTCACAAAAAAATGGATCAAGAGGAAAAAGCCACAGCTTCTCCAGGGTTCTGGGTTATGTTTCAGAAGGATAGACATGTGTCAATCACCCTGGACAGAACTCCTGCACCATGTCTCACTGGCCAACATAAACAGCCCCTTCCAGAAATCCCCTAAAAGTGCTGTTGATCCAGCCCTGCAGTGTTACCTGTTAGGTCTGCTGGCTCTGTTCCTCTCCCTGGAAAAATATTTTCACCCATAGGGAGTATTTTGCCCAAGTTGTTTTCTCTGCCTTAATTTTGCAACCCGCTGTGTCAGCAGTCAGAAGTTTTGTAGAGACAAAGCCAAGCTTAAGGAGAAACTTCTGGGTGACATCCCACATTCACCTTGGCTCCAGCATGGATACAAAATGTGCCTGGACCAGATGGAACACCTGGTCACCAGCAGCACTGGTTGCAGCCACCTTTGCTGCCCACTGTGCTTCTCATGGAGCAGCTCCTTCCTTGCAGCAGGCAATGTCACAGGCAGGCCAGCAAACACTGACAGAATTAACTTGCCATTTTCCATTTCCCCAAAATGATCTTTCTGCCTCAGAAGACAAAAGCAGAGACAGTGGAAGGAGGATATCACCCATCTCCCTGTAAAGTACTCCAAATTTCAAGGGACCATTGAGACAAACAGAAAACTGCCATGATGCAGAGTGTGAAAGATGCAATCTCCCAGTGCAGGAGGTCCAGCAATGCACTACCCCTGAGCTGAACCAAGAGCCAAATGTGACCTTTCAGTCTTCACATTCACTGCCCCCAGGCTATCTTACATTTTGCCCTGTGGACCTTGATGCATTTGAGATTCCTGAAGAGTCATATTATAAATGTTCCCATAAATATCCAGTCTTTCAAAGTATGAAGTCATCCTGCCATAAGTGGGAAGGAAAGAAAGGCCTTGCTGCATGTGGAGACACTGCGATATTCCACAAGCCCAGCCCATGCTCCTCTAAGAATTTAAACCATCACGTTTTTTTCCAGGTTGGCTTCCTGCCCAAGTTTCCTCCCCAAAACATCCACAGCAAGGTCAGAGGAGCTCTCCCCCTGGCACAAGGGAGTTACCAGGGTGGGAGCAAAGGAGGACAAGGACAGGCCAGTGATGGGGTCAAGTTCAGTCATCTTCAGCTGCCATGAAATCACACCTGAGAAGGATTTACTGCCAGGATGCAGTCAGTCAAAGGAAGGGGGGCTCCTATTTGTGCACCTAATGACCCAACTTAGCAGGACAGAAACCAAGTGCTTGACCTTTCTCAACATCATGTGAAGCAAATGCTCCATATAACACGGCTCCAGCATTATCTACCAGGCACAGGTGCATGACTGCAATTAGAAATGACCGGCATTTCACACATAACAGCACCTTTCAACCCAACTCAGCCCATCCAAAACCATTGAGAGTCAATTACCATTTTCTTCCCACCCAGCCTCCCCAGCTCCCTTGCTAGCTCGAGCAGCACCAAGTAATTCCCCATGAAGTCTCACAGCTGTTATTTGAAAATTAAATTGGAAGTCACGACACCTCGCTGCACGCTGTGGTAGATCTTACACTTGGCATTTGGTTTATCCCCACACCATTCCTCACCCCCACCCCTAAACCAACTTCCGCGGAGAACAATGCCGCCGGTCTGTGTCCACAACAGATTTATTCCCCCCTTTCCAGCAGCTCAAAATGCCCACACCTTCAAGGGGCAGTAGCTGCTTGAAGCAAAGGGTTGCCTCTGGTCTGTGGAAAGAAAAGGCTGCCCTCTATAATCAGGGTATTGTTCTCCCTAAATGGAGCCAGACTCTGTAAACACGCTCCTCTGCACGGCGCTGGGAGGGCGAATGCCAGCGTGTGTATACATACATGCAGGGAATGTGTCTTGTTCTAAACAACAGTAAATTATGTTAATTCATTTCCTCTGCCTAAACAGTGCTAATATGCTTCGGGAAAGGAGGAGGAAAAAGCAAACAAGAGTCCATTACAAAAAGGTGAGGGGGAGAGGTAACCAAATAACTCCACCAAATGTCTCTGCTGGGGAAGGACATTCACGCTTTCACACAGCCCTCCCTCCGTCCTGCTGCAGGTGGAAATGCAACAGCAACAGTTTCTTTCTTTTCTTTCATAAGGTTTCAGCCTGTTTTCACGAGTTCAGTCTTGTGAAATGAGCCCCCACCAGTGCCCTGATCCACAGCAACTGCATCCCTGGGGGCTTTGCACTGCATGTGATGTGAGTGCTCTGGTGACCAAAGCCAACACGAATAGTCAGGGCCTATTTGTGATTTTCTAACAGGAAAATAATTTCACTAAGCAAACTGCCATGCATTGACTCAAAACCCTGATTAGCACAGTTTGAAAACAGGGCAGCACACTGTTCTGGGAATTAACTTGTTTGACCCCTAGTCTATAATGGCACTCAAATAATCTGTGAGTCAGACCAAGTTGAAAAACTCTTGGAAGACCACACTGAAAGAATTTACTGGATTTATTGGATTTTCTAGGATAAAAGAAAAATAAGCTTGGAACTCCACTTAGTCTGTGGCCTTCAGAAAGGCAAACTTTTTCTCCTGACAGTATCTAGAAGAGGAAGACTGCCTATGCTGAGCAGCACTTTTTGAGTCTCTTTTTAATGTACTGGAAACTCTCAATAAAGAGTCATAATTACTATAGATATGCAGGTCTATTGCTATGATTACTTTTGAGTAGCACCTTGCAGTACCCTTCGTCTTTGGTATTGATGGTAAAGTAAGGGACAGATTCCTAACCCTGTGAATCTACAATCCTCCACCAAACAGGAATACTCAGGGGGAAGAGAGCTGTGAATTTAACTTCAGCTTAAATATCCAGAGGGTACTTTACCAATTGCATACAAGGACTACTAGTCTGGTGGTTCCAATGAATTTCCAGGGACAAGAATAAACCTATGCACATCACCATCACAAAACACTGCTTGAAATCCTCCAAATCCTCTGGCCTACTCCTGTTTGAGCAGGCAGGAAATCAGGAAAAGCATTCTGCCTTAGGAATACAAGCAGGACTTTGCTCTGATCTAGATAAAACACTGACCCATCCTCACCTTAGGGTTTCTGCAGCTCCTGAGCAAAATGCTCTCACCAACCTCTACTACCTCTTGGTGCCCCTCTGTATCCCAGAAACAATGGCTGTGTGCTCAGAACAGTGACAAACACCTTCAGAGAACAAATCCAGCAATTAGCAATCAACTGTCCAAAGTCAGCCCTGCATATGCAAAAATCTCCCTAACAGGTTTATGATTCCTTGTCAATCAAACAAGGCAAAGTAAACACCTGCTACTGTCCTGGCCATGATTAAGTTGAAAGTTTCACTCTCATTAGCCCTTAATGAAATTAGCCCTGGCAATACTGCATTTCTGATTGGCTGGGAATAGCAGGGAGGAGGAAAGATACTCATCAGCTCTGATCTGTTATTCTAGTTTTATATTAACTATTGCAGATCATGATGAACCCTCCCATGGCGTGGTGCCACCCCACACAGAACTGAAACTCAGCCTGGTCTTACGAGGCTCCAGTTTCTGCTCTCTGGTAGGATTATATATTTAAATCCTACTCACACCTACTCAGCCACAACTCACTGAACCTAAAGGGACTATCACCTTTGTAATCCAACCCTGAACATTAAATTATGAAAGGACTTATCAGAGCATGGAGCCTGATCTCCATATGCTGGAGGAGCTGTCAACTCCTCCCCAGTTTTTCCATTTCAAACTGCCCCAAAATACCTTAAACACTTCCCAATATTACTCATCTGGAGAAAGAGACACAGTCATTGTCACCAAAATGCTGTGTTAGTCTGCAGAAAAACAGGGCTCACAGCACCACCTCTCTGAAGGGTATCCACACCCTGCAGGAGTTAGAGCCACCAGTTTAACACTGACTGGTCAATGACAAGCATTCTTCCTTCCACAGGGAGTCTGGAGTATCCCTGGGGAGATATTCCACAATGTTCAGACCTTCATCCTGTTACTCATTAACCCTTCCATCCTTGACACGCAGTTCATACACCTGTAGCTCATCTGGCACTTGCCATTGCTTAATCAGCAGTTACAGATCTGTGTTAACAGATCTGAGAACAACCACCGAAAAAAACAACTTCCTCTGTTACTCCAACTCACACAAATCTATCAGAGAGGAAGGAGGAGAGAAGGAAACCTGTTCACAGTGCTCCAGCATCCACAGCAGCCTAACTCCAGTACTTTGGCTTGTGCAGCTTTGAGTGACTAGTGAGTCTGAACAGCTTTCCCTTTTCCCTCCTTTGTGGCCTCACCCCATTCACTTCTGTCTAGAACAGACATTAAAATCCATACAAAGCAACAGTAAAAGCACGCCTTTCACATTACAAGGCTTTTACTCAGAGTCACATATTGCTCAAAAGCCAATCAAGTCTCACACCTGTACATGGAGGCACCAGGGAGGATACAGGAGACAGGGAACTACAGCAAAAATCTGTATCCAGATTGTAAAATCTGCATCCCAACATCCCCTTCAGAGCCACACACTGCCTGCTCGAGATCCTCTCCCAGGCACCAGCACCCTCTAGAGCAGGGGTAACTAATCTGGACAAAATTTTCTCTTGGAGGTTGGCAGCTGCATTTCCCTCCACATTCCTCTCCAGCTTTTTCCCTCTCCCAGGGTCCTGGACAGAACAAGAAGCCCAAAGTTACCACAGAGATGTTGCGCCAGTCCACACTAATACCTAACTCTTAAGGTCATCACTTAAGGGAGCGTGTGGACCAAAGCCAGCAAGGAGAATACAAATTTTTAAAAATGCCTATTGCACAAATTAAGTCCACATTTCCCTATTTGTCAGCTCCTGTGTTTTTATCTGACAGGAACAAATACTGATGGTGCCTAAAATACCCATCCAAGTCAATGCCACCAAAGTGGCATATAGGGTGTGACACCTCTTGCCTTATGCACTCGACAGGATGCCCAGGACTGTGTAAATCTCCTACAAAATAAATTTACCACATATGAGAAGAAATTATTTTGTGTCCCATCAAGCTGGAAACCACTTGTAGAGAAGCTGAGCATAGAGGTGCAGCCATCCTGAGAAACATTAACCTGCTCCAAGGAGCCTCTGTTCCCAATTTACATTTTTCTTCTTTCCTTAGTGAAGCTCAAAATTAAGTCTGAACATTTAATGGAAGAAGTAGCCTGGAGTTATTGGCTGAATTTCTTTGTGAAAATTGGAGTGGCTGGGATGAAATAACAACGTCAGGTTCCTCGCAGCACTGCAGGATGCTCTGTTTCTGCTGTGATACAAAGGGGACACTGAGTAATCAGAGCAACCCACCAAACTCCACACAGCCCAGGTTTAAAGGGGGGAAATAAAAATCAGAGATGGGAATGGATTCAGAAACAAACAGTATACACTCATTTATTAAATAACACTCAGGCATGTCTTCAGCCCCTCCACACCCAGAACACTGACCAAAGGCTGGGACTCTGTCTCTGGGGATAAACCTCTCTGTGGCAACCCAAAGTTTAAGCAGTGAATTTCCAAATAATTTTCAGCCCCAGAAGTGCATGCTCCACCCACCAGCCAGAGCTGGCAGTAAGCAGCAGCAAAATGTGCTTTTCTAGAATAAAAAATGTGAGTCCAAGCCATGCAGTCAAGCAGGCGAGTTGCACACTTAGCCCACATCCCCTCTGCTGTCACACATGAGGTAGGGATCACAGATAATCTGAGTAAGTCATCCTTCAGGGATGGATCCAAAGCCTATGGGAGCCAGGAGGAGTTACAGCACCAACACTCACAGGCTCTGAATCAGGTCCTAACCTGTCACAACTAGCATGGGCTGCATCTGCCTATCTCATACGACATCGGGACAGCACAATCAGATTAATCAAGCTTGCTTTTGGAAATATTTTTCTTCTACCATAGTACCACAGTTGCTATGAAAGAGCAGCAGACTGAACAGACTTGCATCAGACAGAGGTCTTTGCAACTTCTGCATTCACCCTGGCTCCACTCTCAAAAAGTTCCTTATATGACCAAAAATGTTTCACATTGTTGCCAAAGATTAGAACAGGTGAACACAGCTAAATAGGTAGGGGGGCGTTATTATCAGAGAAAGCTCAAAGTAAAGGCTGATTACAGAGAACAAGACAAGGACTAGAAATCCAAATTAAATGTTCCAAACAATATCAAATGCATTTCGGCTTGAGCAGCCCACCAGAAAACACAGGAAGAGGTCAGATAAAAGACAAATTACTTGAAACGAGACAAAATGAGGAAAGTAATAGAAATGTGAGAAAAGAGCATTCCCACCACCTCCTGTAATGCTGGGATACATTTGCACAGATCCTTTTGGCAGCATGGTTTTACAAGTCACTACAGACACAAGTAGGAGCTTCACATCTTAGGAAAATCAGCTGAACCAGTTCAAATCTCACTGAATAAATAAAGCTATGACTAAAGGTTGTTGGGGTTTTTTTCTTTTAATTCAACCTAGACACAAGAGTATCTTTGCATGATTATTTTCCTCTTGCAGTGGAAATTTTTCTCTCTTCCAGTAATTAATCCAAGAAGGCAGAGGCAGACTCGATTGCACGTGCACTACTCCATGATGAGTTTTCTGCACCCAGATGTATCAGCGTCACTTACGGTGAGACAGACACTCAAAAAGCAATTATCAGAGAGGATATTGGAAAAGATCAGCTCTATCAGCCAATTCATGTCAAATGAAAAACTTCAGCTTTAGTTAATAAATTGGCACCAATGGCCACAAATCTTGAAAAGGGAGCTCCTACCTGCTAGCAGGTGTCACTTCTTTTTCAATTTAGAACAATATTCTTTTCCTGAAAAAAATACTTTCCAGTAAAATCTCAAGCACCACCTCATTGCATATGAAAGGTGCTTCTGTGGCTAAGACTCAGGCTTTGGAGTCCAGCCTTTGCTGTGTGCAAGTTCATCCCAGAAAAGACACATTTTGATCTGCTGCTTGCATCTTTTAATGAAGGTCAAAGAAACATATGGACTTGGAAAACAAGAGTTATAAAAACTTGAGGGAAAAATCTAGATGTATTTGAGCAGTTTGCTCAGTTTTGTAATATTCCTAATTAAAAACAAATAAAATCAACCCTAATTTTCCAGTATGACGCACACTGAATTTTATGTTTAAACTCAGCCACAATTTAAAGCAACCGACAGCCACAGAATAAGGGAGGAACCAGCGTTTAAAAAAATAACCAGGATTTTCTTAGATCGTCATGTTGACTCTAGGTACAAGTCATTCTGACAGATTATTCATGAGCAAGTTCCCCAAGAGCAAGATCCAAAAAAATGCCCCAAACTTCACCAGAAGATGTGCTGTGACTTCCATAAAATCTGAATCAGGGTGTTGGATCTGAACATCTTTCTCTTTCACAAGCGGGAGATTCCCTAATCATTCTATCTGGTAACAACCACTCAACAAGAATACAGGTGTAAAATAGAAGCCAATAACCATCTCTCTCACATTACCATTATGTATGTTTTCTCTGCTTATGAAGGACTCTTGTAAACCCCCAAATTCGCTCTTATAAACCCCAAATTTACAGAATCAGAATTCTGTTCATCAGAACAAAGAACTCAACTTCCAAGAAATAAAAAAAAAAATCTCTCGCGCCCTATTCCCTTTTCTCTCTTCAATATTAAGAGAAACCAAAATGGCACATAACATTATTTCTGCATGAAACCATTGAATTTTGAGGCAGCCCAATCAGCAAATTCCCTGTGAAGCAGACTCCAAGCAGGTTTGCAAGCCAAGGTCGCACAGAGAAGTGCCAGAACAGAAAGCAATTAAGATCCCGTTCTTCCCCTCCCTACGCAATGCACCGAAAATGAAATCAACATCCAAACTAATTAGTTTCCAGCAGAATATCAGTTTACTTGCTAACAGGAGGGTGGTTACTGCTCTTACCAAAAACTTCTAAACATACCATGCAAAATCTTGCTTAAGCCATGGGACCAAGCCAGGCACATCCCAATGTTACCATATACGGTCACCAACGCGAATATGATGGCAACCTGACAGATTTGGAACAAATATTGCGTTGTCGGTCACTGAGATAACATATGCAGGAAAATATCAGATTGTATTACCTGTGTCCAGCCGGAGGTGTGGCGTGGCAGGAGCTACATTGCTGCAGGACACAGTCACTAAAGGTTAGTCACCCAAGATGGCATTAATCCCCGCAGAGGAGGGCCAGAGAAGAACACTGAGGACTTTTATGCCCAGTATGGAGCTGCTTGGAGAGAGAAGGAATGGGATAACAAGAGGGGTGAGCCGCTGGACCTGCGCTGTTACCTCAGGCTCAGAGCAGACATTATCTGCTGGAGCTGGGAACCAGGCTGAAGCTGCTGCCCACACTTGGCTGTCAGGTGGAAGGCACAGTCCCCTCTTAGAAAACCACAGCATGCAGGTTTTGTTCTCCAAGAGTGGGTTTTGAGCACACAGGCGTTCCAGTCTTCAGCCACGAGAGAAAGAAGGGGCTTGGATATCTACCAAAACAGCTCCTGAGGAAGACTTTTTTGGTACAGGCTCCCTTCAGGAGACCCTTAGCCTGGAATAAGATTGGCCACTGAGAGTTATTCCAGACTAAGTTTTTTGGAAGGGTTATTCCAGTGCATTTGCAGGTGTACACACGTCCTTAGTCAAAGTCTTTCAGTTTCAACCCTAAAAGCATTGGTTCAAACACAGCAAGAGCTACCTCACCCCTCATCCCTTCACACACAGACAGTTCTACCACCTGTACCTCTAAAATCAGACCGGCTCTCTGTCTTCCCTGGACACTTCAGAGGTATTGCTTCTTAAGAGTTTATCTTGGTTTGCTCAGATATTTCCTTTTTTACACTGTCTTCTAAATCAGTGATGAGATACATTGGTGAGACAGAGCCAGCAGGCACAGATCCGACCCTGGAAAAACATCCCTTTTTGCTGGGAGGTGAAAAAAAACCTGCCACACAAACCCCATCACTCATTCCTGCAGGGCCCTTTGCCTTAAAAGGTGTCACCTAAATAAAGATGTAAAAATAATACAACGTAACATTTAATGCAAGATTGCAGCTGAGCATTCAACTGTCAGGAAATATCCAAGCTGGAGCGCGTGGGCAACTTAATTCTGCCCCCTTGTGCAGATGGACCATGGCACAGCCCTTCCCTGAGCACGGGCACAGCGTTCAGTCGGCTCCAAATTAACACCCTAATTACAGCATAACTTACTTTTGCCTAAAATGAGTAGAAAAGAAAGACCATCACTTTCCCAGAGAGCCTCCTCAGCCACCTTCCTCACCTGATCACCCTCCACCAAGCACCTATTTAACCTCGGATGAGGAGGTGCTGGCACACTTTGGGCCACACACGTCCAATCTGAAATCAGGACACAGATATTAAATGCTGTTTGACCAAAACAAAGAGCCCTTCTTCCTCCAGAGAAGAGCCTCACGGCCTCAGGCTGAGATTTGGCTGAAGGACTGCCTATAAAACCTGAGAGATTGTAGCAGGTAACGTTTACACATCTCCAGCGGCCAAAGCCCTCGTATGAGACATCCAGAAAAATTTTGCAGGCGCATGAAAAGCCTGGCACATTTTTCCAAGAACCTGAAATTATCCCAATGTAAACACGTAACAACTGGAGATATTTGTCAGCACAGTTTCAAAGTTCTGGGAAGTGTCTCCTCTCTCCTCACAAGTCTGATCTTCCATCTACCTCCTTCACTATCAAAAATGTTCTGCTCCTTAAGGAGGTCTAAAGCAGGACTTAAACATCAGAATTTTGTCTCTGTTTTCACAGCAATGACTCCTTTTTCTTCTCTACTTTAACTCAGCACATGAATGAATGACATTTTTCATGGGTTTGGCCCTGGCTTTTAACCTCTATTTCTAGACAATTTTAAATAACCAGAACCATCTCTCCATACACTTACAGGATGGGGTTTTCCAGCCCTGAAAAGTGTTCAAATAACCCAATTAGCAATATGATCCTAATAAAAGCTATATTAAAATGACCTTTCCACAGGAAAAATAATGATGTCCTGAAATTACTGCTGTTTGTTTTCTGTCACTCCTTCACATGACAACAGCCCACAGCGCTTCACTTTCCAGGGGCAATAAGTGCATGAGCAAGACAATTGTAAACCAAATTTAAACAGGGTCGGCCAGTAAAGCAGCCAATACTCAGCTCACATCAGAGACAAGAATCTTTTTGTCTTCTCCTGCCCACTTCAGATCTTTTCCGGAACTCCACCAACTTCTCAGGTCCATTGCAATAATATACATCTATGAAGTCATCTTAATTCATACACTGCTGCCCATCGCCCACAACTTAAACTGAGTCCTCATTGTAAGCCTTGCCTGGAATTCAGACTTGCAGGAATTACAGCCTATATACTGTTTTCTTTTTCATTCAGCTTCCAGCCAAATCATTTTATAGTGCTTTTGCCTCCATAAAATATTTGCTTGAGCGCCAATGCCAAGGAGGAAAAAAAAGCAGTGCACTAAACCAAACTTGGGTTTTCAGAGTAATGCTCCCCCTCTCCTTTCCCACCCTCAACCCCCAAGATTTATTTTTGGCAAGTTACAGCCCAAGTGAAGGGGAAGTTTAAACCTTTAAATTCGCAAGTCCATCACGCTGGATGACTTGAAGGTCTTGCAACAATTCACGAAACTCTGAGACTGTTGGGCATTACAGCTGGAGCAATCTGCATCCTAAAGTTGTACCCCCATTCTCTTGGAACAATGCAGCCCCTACTTTGTGACCAGAGGCAGGGGAGCTGAAAGCCTGGATTCCCACTCAGGCTTTCTAAGGACAGCACCCACCGAGGTACAACACAGGCAAAAGTGGAGTTAGTGCCACCTCTCCCTGCACTCTGATCCCAGGGCTTTGCTAAAAGCACCTTGCCAATAAAGAAAGTTCTTTTTTCCTACCCCCATCATTCCCAGGTCAATGTATTTCAATTTGCCTCTGGAAGGGTAACCTGTTTATTGAAATCTGATCAACTGCTGGAGCCTCAGCACTAAAATACGCTGTTGGGAACTGTCATTTGTCCGTCACCAGGGAAGTTAATGGACGTGTTTGTTTAGTTTGTAAGTGGGAATACACAGGGCAGAGGCTGGAGCGATTAGAGGAGGGGAGAGGTATTTCTGATCCACAGAGGAATGCAGTAGCTTTTCTTTAAAACTGTCAGCATATTTTTACACAGGCACGAGAAAAGCCTCTGGAAGTTCACCTGTGCCTAAGAGACCTCAGCAAAGCCACAGTGACCACGCTCCATCCCAAACGACGGCCCCAAACCACGCAGGTAAGGAGGCACCACACATGGGCACGAGCCTGCAACTCTGTGCAGTTAAAAAACGTGCAGGGGACGAGTCCCTGCCCAGAGCAACTCCCCTGGGGGGTGCCTCTGGGGGCACGGAGGGTGTTTGTGGAGCCCACGGAGCAGAGGGAAGGGAGAGAGTCACAGGGTGATCGTACCAAGCGCGGTCCCCTTACCTCTCGCCGAGTCCGAAAATGCAATTATCCCTGCGAAAAGGAGCGCCAGCTGCAATTCCATTTTGAAAACTAGATCCCGCCGTATCGCACAGGCTACTGTCCTCTCAGACCTGGAGGCATGAAAAAGGAGAGCAAAATAGTTACTGGGGGGAAAAACCCCAAACAACCCTCAACTTCGCTGAGTTTTAAATCCTATTGAGAAGACTGACAAGAAGAAACAGCAAATGAAAGAGCAACGTACTTGTAATTGATTCCTTGGTGCTCAGTGAGTAAAACTTTGCCCTCCTCTCTGCTTTAGCCTGATATAAATCAAGAACCCACTGAGGCCAGTAAGCTCCTCTAAGTTTACAGTTAATGCATAATTCTTTGGTGTCCTGTACAGAACCAGTCTGGAAGGCAAACAAAACGCTAGCAAGTGGCCATAAAACAAGATTTCAGGTTAACAATTTGCGGAGGAACTTGGTGGAAGGGGGAGGAGGAATGTTACCTCTCCCATCAGCAGCCCAGAAAACTTCGTGTTGCTGCTCCAGTGCCCCTCAGCCAGGCTCCGCTCTGGGTACGCGCCTTCCTCCACTCCGAGACTTCTCTGCACAGCACTGATTACTCCTTTCCTCTTCTTCCCCCCCGCCACGCTCCCCCCACCGACAGCCCCACTTGTTTCCGTGGGCTCCAGAGGTGCGTCCCAGAGCGCAACCGCACTTAATTACCCAGATTCTTGAAGATGCCTTCGCTGTGATACGCACACCCGGGGAAGATCAGGTTTACATTAATTACACCCTGTTCTCCTCCTAAAACTCTCACTTTCTAAACACTGTCTGGATTCCTCACCCTTGTAAACTCCCCGGTTTAAACACCCCGTGCCCCCAGGACACACAACAAACCCGCGCACAGCATCCAGCAAAGCAAACACGGCCGCTCCGCCGTTCGCTCCGCCGTTCGCGGCGGGCAGCGGGGGCCGGCGGGGTTCCCCCGGGGAGCAGCGCGGCTCGGGTAACGGGATATTCGGCGCCGGGGATCGGGGTCGCGGAAGGGAGGGACGTGCGGGGGGACACCCGGCGCGATGCCACCTGGTGCTGCCCCGCGCCTCGGGGCTGCGCTGGCGGCTCCCAGCTGTGCGCTACGCGGCCCCGGCGGGGTGTCCCGGCCCGGGGTGGCGGCGCGGGGGACACTTACCTTGGCTGCTGCCGGGCTCTAACACCGCGCGCTGGAGCCCATCCCCGCCGCTCGCCGCCTCATGCCCTCCGCGGCCACGGCGCCCGGCGGGCGCTCCGCCGCCGGCCTCTACCTCATCCCCCCCTCCCCGGGGTGGCGGGGGCTGCCTGGGGGTGCCCTCCCCACGGAGCGGCTCTGCCCCTTCACCGGCTTTTTAACAACCTCCCCCCTTCGCCCCAGCGGGCGATTTTTTTCCACTCGAGAGTCACGGGCGAGGAGGTCAGGGAAAGGGGGAAACCTTGTAAATTTTTTTTTTTTTCCTGCTTTCCGGGCCGGGCTGAGCGTGTGTGTGCGGGGAGGGACAGCGGGGACCTGCCAGAGCCTCCGGGGCTCCGCGCCGCGGGATGCCCGGTGATGCCGTCCGGCGGCTCACCCAGCCGGAATCCCGTTTNGCCGCCGCTCCCGAGCCTGGCACCCCCCGGCGCTGCGGTGCCGCCCTCGCCGTGCCCCAGAGCCTTCCCCTCCCCGCACCCCCGTAAGCTCAGCGGCGGTGGAGACCTCCGACCCCGCAGCCCAGAACCCGTCCTGGCCAAAGCTCCCCTCTCCCCGGGCCGGGAGAGAGCCCCGGCCGTGGGAACCCACGGCGCAGGCAGCGGGGGAGAGACGGGGGGCGGCTGCCCCGTTTGGATCTCTCGGCTTGGATGCAAATGATGCCAGAAAGAAGCTGGCCTGAACTAAACTAAACCAAGTGGAAGATAAACTGTGGAGATGTCAGTTCCTTATATTAACTGTTACAATTATTTATTATTTACTTTCAAACATCACTCGGCTGATGCATCCGCTCTTACAGCAAATCACTCTTCACACGGGATCAAAACCAACCTGGCAGAATTCACCAAACAGACTAAACAAACGACAAGAAAAAATACTGTCTCAACGGCTAAACTTTTTGTACCTCAAAAGAAATATCATTACTGTTGATGTTACAGTTTCTTAGATCTCTTACTTGATATGCTCCAGCATGAAGACCTCCTTGAAAACAAAGTTGTCTCAATACTAGTTCAATGTGATAGGCACCAGGAGAATGCCTAAACCCAAGCCAAGGATTAGTTTTAACATCTATCTTATCTATTTTGTTAGGATTATGAAATCACACCCTCTATTTTTATTGTTATTATTAAATATTTTTACTGAGTGCTTCCTGACAACATTAAATCTTGATACACAAAATCAATGTGAAAAACATGTAAAACTAAACACATAAATCCCTTGAGCCAGAAACAAAGAGGCTGACAACAGTGTTTCTTTATTTCACATATTTATATCATAATTTTTATCATTAAAGTTAATTCAGTTGGGAAATCCCAGATGGACTGCTCCTCCTATCAGGCAATAACTTCAGCCTTATTGAGTTCAAAGACAGTGTTAACTGAGGGAAACCTTCAGGACTTGACCTACATGGTCATGTTCATGCTACGCCTTCTGATAAAATCACTCTAACTTGCACCAGAATGAGAAGCATCAGCTCAGCTTCATGCTGTATCTCAGGGGATGAGGTGTAAAACACGTCTATGTAACATTTTCCAGTCATCTCACCCCAAAGGAGTCAAGGTCTTTGTCCCAAGGATATCACCACACAGGTGATCCAGCCCTAAAACTATCTACACGACCTCTGTTTCCATACAGACTGAAGTCCAAAGCAGCCTCAGTTCTGGTGCAGATGTGGGACATTGGTTCACGGGCAGGCTTCCCACCAGGTTACAGGGACCTGACTGAGCTCCTACTCCTCATCCTGTTTTTCAAGTCATGCACAAAGACCAAGGCTTAAATCCCAGATAAACCATGACTGTCTTGTCTCAGACTGTCAGACTTGGGTGAGTCTCCAGGCCTCAATCAGCTCTGAAAGAAAAGACCTTCCAACCCAGGCTGTGCCCAAGCCCAGCACCAAGCACCCAGCTCAGGCTGGACATAGGATGAAAATCCCCTGATGGATTCACTCCTTCCATCCTCTCTTCCTTATTGAAAATCACATGGGCCTTTGGAGGCTCCAACATCTCCCAGACTGAGAATTTCTCCCCACACTAGAACTACAAAGCAGCAAAATCTCTCCTGCAGCCTTCCACCAGTGTGAAGTTCTGGGAGATGAAGGATTACACAGGTGGTACACAAGAAATTAAAAAATTATTCAGGTGCCTCAACACCTTCAGATGCCCTTTAAGCCCATTCCTTAGGCACACAGAAGCTTTTTAAGAATCTGATTCCAAGTGATGTTGCAAAGGGATTACATGGGGCAGGAAATGGAGCCCACAACTTCCATACCCCAGGCTAAAGTAACCAGAAAATAAGCCTTTCTGACATCAAAATGTCAGCACTGTTTTTTAATTTTTTTTTCATGGGCTTGTGAGTACCGGAAAGAAAGTCTGAAACTATGCTGTAGGCTTCATCCATCTCAATCCCAATACCATAGCAGAGGAATAAATGTAAAATACTGATACAGGAAAAATAATTAATATTCCTGAAACAGCTCCTAGTTTATCAGAAACAAAATCTCATGTTGTTTTCCCAACACTTCTACCTAAAAAAGGAAACATGCAGAGCTGTGTTTTTCTTCTGGGCTGGCTGTAATTTGCAGGATGATTGAGTAGTCTGAAAGTCAACAGCCCTAGTTTGCTCCTGCACCCCACGGTCCTGAGACAAGGCTGTGGGAAAACAGCTCTCTGGAAAACAAAAACGAATGCTAAGCAACAAAATATGTGTCTCCACATGGCCTGAGAAGCAGCCTAACAGTCCATTTGTATCCCAGTTGTCCCCAAAGCCCTGTTTCCAGACCATGGCTTTTCAAATTTTGCATAGCTGTGATGGTCTAGTGAACATCCATCCCTAGAGCAACTTTCCTTATGTCTCCAAAACCACAAACTGGACTCATTCCAGCTTTTTTACCTCTTTTGTCACAGGAGCTGCTCACCTCCACTATCACAGAACTTCATTTTCCCTCATTTTTCTCCTTTCCAACTTGATTGTTTGGCCTTTTCCTTTCCCCTGCAGAGGACCTGGGAGACGCAGCGCCTCCAGACTGTAATTCCTAACCTGTTCCAGTGATTTTTTTTCCAACTGCAGGTGGCAGCCACGCAGCCGGTGAGACCCAGCGCTCCCCCGGGCCGCGGCGATCCGAGCGACTTGGGCTGGCAGCGGTGCCTTGCCCGAGGAGCACGAGGCCCCGTGGCGCGGCTCCATGGGGACATGCCACCGGGGCGGAGGGCGTGCGGGGCTGGGCGGCTCCGCGCAGCTGACGGAGCACGTGAAGGTGATGGAAGGGCATGACCAGGATTAGCACATTCCCTCCACCTGCCACCCGGTCCATGCAGCCCTCCTCTGGTTACCCAGCCACGTGGGGACAACCTGAGCATCCCTCCCGCATGCCTGGGAAAAGGGGGTTTGCTCTGGATGCAGGGAAAGGTGAGTAACGTGATTGATGGGGCAGAGGGCAGGCTTCCCTGGGTGGGTCAGGTCTGATAAAGCATTTAGAGTGTGACAGGGCAGCACACAAAATGTCACAGCTGGGAAGACAAGGAGCACAAAACACACTTTTCCATTTGCACACCAGAGTCGCTGCGCTGCTCCATGTGGGTCTATAGTTAAGGCTAAAACAGTGTTTTTCAGAGAAAGCAGAGTTTTATGAAAGCAGAATTCCCTATATGTGGTAACTGAGATCTGGCTATAACCTGGGTAATATTCGAAGGGGATGAATGGAGAGATGGAAAGATCAAACAGGGTGATACAGTACTGAAACCTGTGTCACATATAAAGATACATTTAGTCCCTCAGAATAGCTTTGCTCTAATCCATGTTGCAAAGAAACAAATGGTTCATCATAAGCATACAGTTCACTTTTATACATGAAGCATGAATGCTAGTGCCTGAAAGAGGGAAAGGATGGTAACAGGGTTAGATGTCCTGTCATCCAAACCTTGGGTCCTGTGCAGAATCCTGAGAAGTCCCACTCCCCCATGGCCATTGTGTCAGGGCTTTCATGGCTTTCCACAGGCACAAATGATCCCTCTGCTACCTTGTGGTCTCTGTGTTGGTCTGAAGCACCACCAGGAGAGAGTTCCCAGCCCTTTCACTGAGGACCAGTCACGCACACTGCCTAGCCTCACTGTGCCTGGAGAATGTGCTTGGATTTCTCATTGGTGCTAAATTTGCACATGACGGCATCTGCAGGAAATCATTCCCACCATTCCCAGTTGGGCAGGAGGCCCTATCTCTCTTGGCCAGGTTAGGCACGCTGTGTCAGCGCTCCCTGGCACCAGGGAAACGTGACAGCCCTGAGCAGAGTCCAGGAGGTGCTCGGGGAATGCCAGCCCAGCCCAACCCAGGAAGATGCATCTCGCTGGCTCTGAGTCCCTCACGCTGCCTTCCCAGTGGCTGCCAAATGAATTTCAAGGTCTCAGTGTCTAGGACACACTACTCAGCTGCTTAGCTCATGTCTCCAAGGTGGATGACAGCAGAAGGAAACTCCTTGCTGCAGGCTAAGCTGAACTTTGCTCCTGAAGGCAAAGCTCGCTTGTGCAGGAGAAACAGCATCCTAAAGAAGCACCAGGAAGTGCACACCAATATCCCCTGGGTGACATCTTCAACCTTCTCTGCTCCAAAAGGGTATATAAGAAGATCCTAGTATAATAAAACACTACAATCCATGCAAAATTCTCCTTCCTTGAGGAAAGAAAGAAAAAGGAAGGGGTGTAGATCAAGCAATCTAGATGGAAGAACACACAGAAGGTTTTAGACACATAGGGCCCATACCTCGTCTGCTTTTTCTGATTTCTCTCAGTAGATCTAAGAAAAGACACTACATTTCCAGCAAAATCTGATTCCCTTCTACCCAACAACTACACCATGATCACAGGAATAAACCACATCTGAGCACCATTTCCACACTCCTGGAAGGTGCTCACCTGTTCAAGATGAAGAATATAGTACAAAAAGCTTATGGCAGACTAGGTCGCCATTTGTTTAAAAGTTATACTTCTTTTGTTAATTGTATCTCATTCCTCTTTTTCTTATCCCTTTGCATCACTCTGTACATCTTTGCACTCTTAAATATTTGAAGGCAGTTTTGTAACTCTGGGGTTGTTCAAACTACAAGTAGTTAAAGTTTCCAAATGTTCTCCATAAACACATCCTTCCTCAGGCCCCTTATCCTTTATATCACTCAACACTGGTTTCTTGGAGTCATTCTGACACTGATGTATGAAGGATTTGATTTTGCTTTCCTTCTACATCTGGCTAGAACAAGAATAATCCCACTGGAGCCATTGGAATCATTCGAAGTGAGAAAAAAAACCTGATCAAACCAACAGACTCGTATGAGCAGCCACTATTCAGTCCAGGTAGGCTGAGCTGAAGACTGGATAGGCAACCTTTGAATCTAAATATCTCATGCTGGGAGGAGACCACAGTTTTGAAGGCCTAAATCTCCTCTAACTGCTTCCTCACATCATCCTCCTGTTCAAGGAAATTTGTACACATTGATGCTGGGTTTAGCAAACAAATGTAGCAAACATGAAAGAAGAGTTTTGAAAAATAACAAAAAAAAAAAAAAGCCCAATATCAACAGACAGAATGAAAAACACAGAAATGTCAAGTATTAATTGCTGACCAGACGTGAGGAATGTTAAGGGAAACTGTTTGGGGATTTATGTGAAAAAAAATAAGACAACTTCCCAAACTATTTCCTTTCAAATATCTCAGCATTTTCCATGAATTCCATGTGCATGTGTGGTACTTTCTGATAACATACAAATCTGCATGCATAAACTGTCTTGAAATGTTTGTACAGTTTCATCTAAAAATATGACTATATGTTTGTGTTTTAATTGTCAGCAATGGCAGATTAGGCAAGAGCCACATGCATCATGTCATGGGCACTGACTAATTTTGGTGGTACAAGCACAACCTCCCCCTTTCTGGCTTGGTCTTGATAACAAAGAGAAACCAAATCATCTGAAGGACGAACCTGCAGTAAAGCAGCAGCACAGCCCCTGCTCTCAGTGACAGGGGTGCTGGCCTAGACAAGCCCCCTGAAACTAATAAAGCCATTTCAGATTCATACAAGTGTAACCAGGAGCAGAAATTTGCTGATTTCCAGGTCAGACGTCAGTGATTTTTGCAACTCTGCAAAAAAATTAAGCCTTGTGGGGGGGTAGGTGGGGGAAAGAGGGACTGACACTTTGCCTCAATCAGTGTTGTTTGAAATGTCTTTCATTTATTAACATTCTTGCTGAAGCCAAACTTTAGTTCCACTCTATCAGGAATATAATGCAGCTGCATTTTCTGGATGGGAACACCACCAAAAATCTGTTAACTATACAGTCGACAGCTATGTCTTGTTTACTCTCATGCGTAAAAACCACACGGAAATGATCCTCATAGGAAATTTCTATCTGTAGGCAAATAGAAACAATAGGAGAGACTGGAATGGGATGCTTGCTGAGAAATGGGGTGGGAGAGCTGTGCTGCCTTCTCCTCACTGAGCATCTTGTTCCAGCCTGCCTGGACTGGCAGGAGCTTTGTTTTGCCCAGGGTTTGTCTGACAAACTCTGCTTGATTGCCTCAAATAGAGATCCATCCAGGGCTGCTGTGGTACAGAAATAGGGAAGATGCATCCATCACCTTAATGCTTTCAGTCTAGGACATTCCTCTTGGAGATGCAATTTTTTCTGAAGATTGTGGATGGCTCTCAGCTCATGCAGCCACAGCACCACAGCTGTGGTTTTATTCCTGATGGGGGATGAGCTGCCTGTGGGGGAAACCCTGAATTCAGTGGGGACTCCTTGGCCCTGCAGTTGCTCAAATGTTCATCAGACCTTGTCCTGACACTGTACCCATGGCTTCATCCAACAGCACTGTTGGGGTGGCTGGGTGTGCAGGGCAAGGCTGGGGGGAGGACTCTCACACCAGGTGGACAAACCTTGATGGTCCTGAGGAGCTCTGCCCGCTTGTCCACAGCCCAAGGAGGATGGATACAAGATCCACCATGGCATGGTGCACCAGACACTACGTGGGGAGCACCTGGCCCACCCTCCCCAGGCACAGGGAGGGTTAAAAATTAAGCACATGAAGTCTGCTGAGGCCTGGCTGCCCATTGGGCTGGGCAGCAGCCCCCTCAGCCATCCCCAGCGAAGGGAAGAGCAGAGAGCACACTAAGGAGCCTTGGAAATATGCAAGGAGCTGCCAACATTTGCTGCCAAACACTTCTATCTTTCGACAAAGATAAATCTGTTGCTTACTTAACCCAGCCTTTATGAAACTCACAGCTCTGGGTTTCCAAAATAACAGGAGCAGAGTAGGGCTGGCTGGTGTCCTGGTGAGCAGCAGATGTACACAGGGCAGTGAGAAGGTGACAACGCATCTCATGAGAAAAATGGCTGGATAGTAGATCACATACAACAGAAATAAATAAAAACTTAACCTCCATGGGCCAGAGGCCTTATCTTCTCACATTTTGGTAAAGTGCAGGTATCTGTTTACTTAAGAGAGCTATTAAGATTTAGTATTAATAATGAAGAACAAAAAAAATCTGCTACTCAAAAATAATGACCATAAAAATCCTGCATGGCAAGGCACATGTAATGCAATAGTGAGAGAGCAAAAGGTGACATAAATACATAAAAGGGTGTCCTCGGCTGTCACACAGTTTGTAACCCAAGGCCAGGGGGAAGAGAGATGTTGGGACACAAGGCACAGCACCCACTGCAGTGCTGGCTCTGAACTCCAAGATCTGCTCACTGGGGTGCTTTTATCCATGTCCTACACAGCTGTGAGTTCAGACAGATTAATGTCATCCCAGGGTTTGGATGTGGAGCTTTGGTAGGACTTTGGGGCCTGCCTCCTCTATGAGGTCCTCCATCTGACTGACCAGGCATTACCCATTTGCCAGAGCTTTTGTCAAATCTCACGCTTCCTGCAAAAATGAGCCAGACTCCACTCTCACTTTCAGATCATTTGCTTCTTTTTTACAGGGATAGGTGCTGCAAAACCACTACAAATACTGGAAATAGAAACTCCCCTTTTATCTATAAATCTCACTGGTCTCAGGAAATACTAATTTTCTTTTAATACTTTGGTTATTACCTGGGAAGAATATAGCCCCTTACTCTGCCACTCATGACCCAGGCTGAACCTGTTTGGCCTTTGTTATTGTGCTAGTGTAATTCAGTGGAAAAGAGATTAGATTAAACAGGCAGCTCTGGAGGAGTAAATAAAAGGAACATGCTTTAAAGAGTAAATAGACAAGTCTGGGTATAATGGAATAACTCCTGGTCATGTTAAATCAAAGAGAAAATAATGCCCTCACTAAAATCTGCACACGGGTGTTTGCCTCTGCAAGAAAGAGAACCAACAAAACCCAGAGGGGGGCAGAGGATGCTCTGGGGCTATCCATAAATCCACACTAGAAACAGTACCCAAGAAAAGGAAGTCTAAAAGAAAGGGGTGAAAAAATAAGAAGAGGCAAGTTCCCTGTAGCATCCAAGCTCACACTGGGGAAGAAACCACACAATTTCTGAATGATCTGCACAAGTTTTCCAAGATGAGTTTATAGAAAGCTGAGTTACCTCCAGGTAGTTTCTCACTGATTCTAGATTAAATTTGCTTAGCAACAGAAATACTATTTTCTTTCCTCATTGCCAGCCCTGTGGTTCAACCTGGAGTGGCAGGTTGAGTTCTCAACTTCACCTCCCCTTTTCCTCTCACACTTCTCTAGCAAAGCCAGGACCATGTTTGATGTTTGAAGGCAGTAAGGGGATTTTCCTAGCACAGGGAATCCTACAGGAGTAGCCAGCAGCTTCTGTCCAAGCCAACAGCACAATGTCCTAAGACAGGAGAGAGGCTTAGGAGGATTCAGTACTCCCTGGCAGCCTGAGCATGAAGATTCCAACTTTGGGAATGGTGAGCTGACATCATCAATCAGCTCAGCTGTAAAGTCAGTTGATTTGCCTTCCTTCACAGGCAGTTTTACCTCCAGCAAAAAGTTGAGAAGCTGCTGATATAAAGCTCACTGCACTCCACCCCTGCTCACCAGGAATTTGTACTCCAGGAGCACTGCAAGAGAAACTCACCTCTCCAGGACCAAAATAAGAAAAAACATTTGTTTGCATGCCAGTGGCTGATTCTGGCTGTGTTCATTCCTGTATAATCCATGGCGGATCCTGGTCTGTCTCCAGCCCTGGGCTGTCTTGCAGAGAGTGGGGGAAAAGATTTCAAAATCAGCTCTCATACTGCTCATATGAGCATTAAATATCCAAGTGGGGTAAGGCATAAGTGGAGTCGCATTTCAGAGCTGACATCCACATTTTCATGCAGTGGCATCAGAAAAAGCACATTGTGCACGACTCGGGGACATTTGTTTCGCATCAGCTGCAGAGGAAATTCTCAGCACTTTAAAGGTGTGAGGGTCCTTCCCATAGGAAAATGGGATAGTGAATCTGGTAGCCAAAACTCAAGTTCTCTTCCTTGTTTCTACAGTGACTTTGGTGGCAGGGCTTTAATGAAGAGTTTTGACAATATGCAACATTGTTATATGTTGGCTCAACTTTATGGATGTACTGCCTCTCCTCTGCTAACAAGGGAATAGAGATCATCTTTTCAGCTGAAAGACATAAAAGTGCAGGAAGGCTAAAAATACACAATTTTATGCAGGCATTTTTCTAACCAGCCCCTAAATGTCTTCTTCATAAATCATTTGCTATTGTGGAAAGGGTAAGAACTCAGAGTACTGATGTGGCCATAAATTGAGATACCCAGATTACAGACACAACTACACCTACTTGAGCATAGCACTTAGAGTGACTAAATGAAGAGAAGGAATTCCACATATTGTAAAGTTATACAGTGAAAAGAATTCTTCAAGGAATAGGACATCCTGCGCCTATGACAAGGAAATCCAGACCAGGCATTAGGGAAAAAGTGAATACATTTCAAGGCCAGGCAGAATTAGCAGGATGATCAATCAATGAATGATCCAAGGTGCCTAAACCCAGCAATATTTTCTAACAAAGTGGAGTAAGTGTGACTCTGTTGTGTGATCCAGCACCAAGGTGAGGGACTTGGGTTATGGACACCAAAGTCTTCTCCATTCAAGGGTCCTCAAGGCACCAGTTCAGGAAAGATTCAAAAGCAGAGAGATAATTAAAACTGCAGGTCAGCATTTCCAAATCGCTGACCATGACTCCTGGGGGGAAGAGCCATGCCAGTGGTGTGCTCTGGCAGGACACTCAGCTCTGTGAACCCTTGTGTGTGGGGCAGGTGGGCATTAGTGCAAGGAGTGGCCTGCCAGAGCTTCTCCTTTCACCAGCTAAAAGTTCCTTAGAACCAGTCCTAGAGTGACTCTTTGCCTTCACCTGGCCAAGATTTACTCCCAGAGTGTGTTTTCCCAGTGAAAACTTCCCAGTGAAGTTGCAGGGCACACTCCTGTTGACACCATCTCCAAGCAGAACACAAGCTGTGCATCATGAGAAGCCCTCTGGAAGGTGCTTCTTCAAGATGGGCTGGAGGAAATCTGGGTGCAGGAAGCAGGGCTGCATGGCTTGGAATTCAGGAGTCCAGAAAAAGAGCAACATCCTTCAGCACAAACACAAAGCTTTGTCTGTGAAAAAATGGCTTGTCAAGAGAATGTGGGACAGGAGAGCATTTGGGATGGCATCTGTAAGAAGAAAATATGAAGACCCTTCTATTTGAGTAGAGAAACATTATTGCTAGCACTTGTATCCTTGTAGAATTACTTTTCTTAAACATAGGCCCACTCTCTTCTGGAGATACAGCTCAAGAAGTTTAGTCTGGCATGTGCAAGAACATCTTAGTTATTAGTAGCTACTTTTTGCACAGTTCTCAGAGGTGTACTGCAACTTAATAATTAAAACATGTTTATTGGATCGGAATAAAGCCTTGTGGGCCACTCAGAAGTGACACAAAACTCAAAGTGTTAGCCCAGTGCCATTTCTGACAAGTCCCTTTGAAGGCAGAATTGCAGTGGATTATAGTAATGAACTTTGGTAGAGTGGTTTTCCACAGGCCTGGAAATGTGTAGTTCACTCTTCTGCCATTTAGTAATTGAGTCCTAGGCATCAGAACAGTGAACCATTTGGGTAAGTTGGACAACACAGGTTTTCACTGGAGGAGGGTTTGCCACTCAGGATATACCCAAGCTGCAGCGCAGAGCATGGATAAGCCCTTTTCCTCTCACTGCCACTTCAGATGTCAATCACATGCAGGCTGCTGATTTACAGCAATTCATGCCATCACTCCTGTGAGCTGGAAGTGAGAATGCCTGTGTGAAGCCCCAGATGCCACCAGGGAGTGCAGGACACATGGTGTGAAAGGTGTAGGTGTAGAGCAAGTGGCTGACTCCATCATCCCGTAACAAATGCAGTTTGCACCCTGAGCACACAGGTTAAGACTGACAAACTGTTGGTCAGAGATGAGCTGCAGCCCCAGAATTCATCTCTGGGTCCAAGTCTCTTCCACAGCTCAGGAACACTTGGGCCTGGAGTTGTCATTCAGCCTGTTGGAGACAGTCTCACAGAGGCACTGTGGGACACGATGGTTTCTAGTGCCTGATCCAAATACCTGCACGAGCACAAGGCACTCCCAGCATCTTCCTCTTCCCTTCCCACTGTTCTGGCATGTCCTCAGCAACTCCCTCCAGTTTGCATTGTGTTTAGACAAGCTTTGCAAACATTTCTCAGCTTTGCTGGGAATTTATTTCTTCATCCCAGCTTATTTTGAAGGTGGCCTAGGAAATGACATGTTATTCTAGGCTATGAGTAACTATCCATGGCTAAACATTCCCCTTCCTCACCATGATATTAAGACAAAAGAGAAAGGGAGAAATAAATGCCTCTGAGTCTCAGTTTTGGGTGAGAAACAGAGGGGTGGTTTATTCCCCTGCTGCTGAGCTCTCCTTGTGGTGCAAGGACACCCATCTGAGCTCCATCAGAGGCATTATGCCAGCACTTTGCTCCTCACTTCTGATACCATGGGAACTGAGTTATGTGATTTCCAAGGCCACATCAAAAGTTATTGGCAAGATACCACATGGGAATAAGTCCTCTGAGACCCAGAAGTGCTAGTGAGCAAAGCGAAAAACAGGTTAGAAGCTCTGCAGAGAGTCTTCCACACATGCTAAGATGGCTATTGATGATCACTGAAAGGCTGGTGTGGCTCAGTGCAGACTCTGTGCAGGCACGTCTCCATTGTGCTCCCAGTGCATTCCAGAGCCACCTCAATTTCTGTCAATGTCTGATTATCCCTCCCTTCCCTTCACAGCTAAAGGAAACATTGAAAATGCCAAGATTTACTTTTGTTTATTCTTTCTTTATCCATCTCTCCCTCTTAGCTAGTAAGTGCTGCACAGCCTCTGTTCTGCCATGTACAGCAGTAGTGTGTGAATAATAAATAACAATGATATGCTTTCAGCCAGAAAATAAGCCCCATATGTGTCCTCAAGTATCTCTTTTCTCTTGAAGTATTCATGCAAACATTGGTTCCAGAGACTGTTATAATCCTGTTTACTTGTCAATGCTTGGAGTGAGCATGTAATTACAGTTCCACTGTAAGATATTTAACATGTAATTCAATGGCAAAGAACTGCCACGTTATTATAGTCTTCTAAGTTTGGATTTATGCCCTGAAATCTAAATTAGTCCCAACAATTTATGTTCAGAGGAGGATAATTTAATGCAAATATTATCAAGCACACCAAAGAGCAAATTTCGCCAAGACAAGAAAAAATGTTAGCAAGTAATTTTTGATTTTTCTTTTAAGCTTGTTTTGCCACCACAATTTTCTTGGGCTTGAATCTCACTAGATAGGCAAAGGGTTTGTGTTTGAGTAGGATGTCAAAGTGAAATTAAAGGTATCAGTGGCAATCAGAAACCTTGAGAATCAGTTCTGTCCTTGAAGACAGACACAAAACCTCTGGCACACATCTCTTATGGTGATGCTGAAGTGCGACCTTGATGTCAGTCTGTCCTAGGTTAAAAATGTAAGATGTGCCCAAAGTATGTATTCTATCACCATCTTCATGAGTTGTTGGAACCAGGTGGGGCAGTGTTTCCCTTATCTTCTGCTAATGGCCCATCAATGCCTTGCCCCATGACTCATAGATAACTCCCTCTGGAAGCCGTTTCAGTTTAATGGGCCATCAAGAACCCATTACATGACTCATTGAATGATATCAGCCCATTGTGAGATGCTCCACCCAGGGGGAGGAGCCAAGCANGCACACAGTCCTTAGCTAAAAAGAAAAGGAAATAAAGGAAATTATGGCATATCTATCCTTTGCTCACTCATTCACCCTGGTGTAGCTGTCTCTAGGATCTGTCATTATGATACTGCCTGTCAGACCATCATCATCAACTACACTAATTGGGCCCTGCCTTTAAAATAATCCATCTTCAGCACCACAACACTTCTCACTCCTACGGGCCTGCTCATTCAAGATTCTCCCAGGGCTTTACATGTCCCAACTGCTCAAGCAATACGATGTGCCCAAGAATTTGGTCAGAGGCACAAGAGGGGCAGCTGTGTTTGCCACAAGACAGTTACACACTTGCCTATGCAGGCTGCTCAAGGAACAGAGGGACGACTCCAGCTCCTGGCTGCACTCCTTTTCTGCATGCCCAGTCCCAGGTTTCGTTATGAGCCTCAGTTTCCCATTTCTAAAAGGAACTTCAGTCTTTCAGCCTTTCCACGGGCATTCTGACACAGCCATGGGACAACTCAAGAGCAAGTGGGTTATCTATGGCTGTGGAATTGCCTGGGTCTCCTTAACCACCTTTCAGCAAGGTTGCCCTTCCCAGGCACTCCCTGGCTCCTGAAGCTCATTGCCAGCCCTTTCAGTACAAAAATAAGGCAGGCAGTTTTGTTCTGAGGTGTAGAGGCCACATCCAGGCTGGGAACCTGTGGGGGTCATGCGACCGCAGGCAGAAAGTCCCTGAAGCTCAGAGGAAGGAGAGGAATGTGGCCCTGGAGCACCTGGGACCCCAGGCTGCCAGCAAGGCCAGGTGTGCACCCCAGCAGCAGGGGGACCACGGGCCATGAGCTGGTGCTGACAGCCCGGGGTCCCTGATACATCAACTCCTAGGGACTGGATGCATCTGCTGGAGGGTTTGAGATTTGCCGTGGGGATCAGTAAGCAGCTGGGCTGCTGGCTCTCCAGCATGCCTGCCAGGTTCAGGCAAGCTGGAAGGGGTGTAACCCCATGGAAATCATGCAGGCACGTGGATGGATGTGCAATGTCCTCACCCCTGCATGCACACGAACATATGGGGAGAGGGAAGGAGGTGAGTGTAGCGCTGGCTTGGATGCATTTGCAGAAGCACAAGGAGACCCAAGGAAGAGAGATGAGTGACCAGCAACATAGAAGCCATCACTTGAGAGCTTGGAAAATACACCCCTTGGAAAATGCCTGGCCATTTAGCTCTCCTCTTAGCAACTCTCCAGTCTTAGGTAGAGAGAGCTTGCCGATGGTCCAGGTTCATACAGCAGTTCCATTGTGCCATCTTCTGGTTAAAGGCTGAGGACTCCCTCTCCAGGAGTCCTGCTTCCCTCCAGCACACAGGGAAAGGTGCTTTCTTATGCCTTCAGGAAGTGAGATCTGGAGATGTCAGGGCAACTCTGCTGCTGTGGTGTAACATCACCTGCAGAAAGGAACCACAAGCCCAAGGCAGTCTGTGAGTATCACAGGGATGTAGGAGCTGCCAAACACAGCCCTGGTCTGCCAAGCCTGATGTTCTTGCCTCCAGGAGAAATAACATTTGAGCATATCTTTTCAGTGAGACATTGAGGTACCCTTATACCCATTTAGCTGGCTGTGCACTTATGAACCACCTGTTGATGATAAGCAAACCCTCAGAAAAGTTAAAAAGAAAATAGACTCAGCAGGGTCCTCAGAGACAAAACATATTTATCTCTCTAGTAAGGAAGATCATAAATATCCATAAATGCATGAAGACACATGTTCAGAGCTGCTGCCAATTACTCATGTGGATCATGAATATGGGGAACTGGATGTTCCCAACCCAACCTTTGTTGCAGAAAAATGAAGATACAAAACTGCAGAGGGATATATGATCTTGGAAAGAGAGCGCTTCATGGAGAAATAACTGGTCTGAATGTGCAAGCCTAGATTTGATGCAAAAAAAAATGAATTGACAAATCCTCTTATTTTTTCAGCAGCACAATTTATAATGTAAGTTTTAAAACATGGCTCCTGAAACAGGAGTAATTTCCAACACTGCCACATCACACCTAACTCTGACCTCACTTGCACCAGCACAGCTCACTCAATTTCAACAGCAGCATTTCTCCACCTACCAGGATCATTTTGCAGAAGTAGGTGTGCAGGATGATGAGTTCAAAAGGAGCTAATTAGGCTCATAGACAGAAACAAATTAGAAACAAAGTCTTCACTAAATACTGGTTAAGCAAACACAGCTTCGGGGAAGATCCATGCTAAGGATCATCATCAGCAGTACCAGTGTGAGCTGGATGAATTAGGTGCAGAGCAGCCCCAACAAAAAGCTGGCACATAATGATGTTGCTACAGGAAGCAGTATAAAAGGATGAAATGACCTTCTGCTACAAGAAAGGGAAATAGTCACTACATTTCAGACACTGCAGAGCATGGGACCTGACAGGCCTGTGGCTGCATTTGCCATTCTAGTACTATTTAATTATTTTTCTGTAATGAGCTCTGCAAATGCGTTTAGTCTCAAAATGCCTTTTTATACTGTTCTGAGATTTTAAGTAAATCAAGGTTGTCACGAAAGCAGTCTGATGATGTTACACACAGCTATCAGCCAGTGTCAAGACACTGTTTTGCTGTTAGCCTAACTGAAGCTGGAGAAGCAGACAGAGGTTTTTACAAGATTTACATGACTTCAGCCTGGTCTGCCCACTTATAATCTGCCTACACTTCCTAACATGCCGAGTATCTCCTTGCGCAAGTCTGTCATCAGGAGGAGATACGGGAACTTGTCCAGATTTTGAAGTAATTCGGTCGCTCTGTGCCCTCAGTGATTTGGCTCATGAGCAATGGGGAGCTTGGATTGCACCGTGCTGCAGCCCAGCCATGTGTGAGGTCTCTGGGCATTGCATGCAGAGCAGGAAAATGCTTTCTGAGGCTGAGCTCACACTTGCATCCACATCACCAACAGCAGAGGAAGCATTTGGGGTCTGAAGTTGGATGCTTGGTGGGTACAAATGAGAAATGAAGCGCATAACCATCTCCCAGCAAGGAGCTTTGAGCTTTGCTAGTGTCTGACCACTGCTGTTATCCAGCCATCTCCCAAGAATAAGTCCCTCCCTACCCATTGCATCATTGCTTGAACATATTGATAGTAAAATATGAAGTGCTTTATCTTCCTGCAAGTGTATCAAATATCAGTCCCCCTTAAGTATCAGCTTTTAAACCTCGCAACATTTTTCTTTTAATCATTACTATGCCTACATTTCTGTGATTGCATAGGCTAAGACTGACTCAAATATTCCATATGGTGTCAGGGCTGTGGGCTTCTGAAATCAGCAGTCTAAACATGTAATTATTTTGTTATTTACTGCAACTTTCAAACTTGCTTTGAACTGTTGTTTTTTTTCCACTGAATCTACTTACGGGTTGCTGTTCCTTCATTGCTGCAACAGTTTTCCTTCTCTCCATTCCAGTGTGGCTCTGTCCTCCTACACTCCTGGCATCACAAACTGACAGTTAAGGTTTTCTGCCAGGTCCTCAGCACTGTGCATTTTACAGGGTCCCTTCCTAAGGAACTATCCCATTTCATCCCGTCTCCATTCAGTGCTCTGATTGTGGCTGGAATTTTTGACCCATCCCTCTCTCTGCCACTTTGCTGCTTATCACCTGCAGCATTCCAGCATTTCACCACAGGGGAGTTCATGTCACCAGATCCTCATCTGGTATCCCTGGTGAGGCCCTATTCCCTGTCCCCAGGCATTGCAGATAGTGCCCACAGCCCATGGATCTCTCTAATACTCTCTGGAACCAAGAAAGGGAGCCAGTCCCCAGACGACCAGGCACTGGCATGGTCTCAAAGACCTGAAATAAGAGTCACCTCTTCTGCTGACCTCCTTGGCACCCTACTGTGCCCAGGGGAGCTCAGCAACAGCAACAGCTCTCTGCTCTGAAAAATACCCTTGTCTGAGCAAGGGTATTTTTACCCGGTTTCTAGCATGGTGCAGTATCAAATACCTTGATGAATCCCAAGTACATCATGGGTGCACTAGATTCACTGCCTCTACCAAATCAGGAAGGCAACTATACATTGTTTTTGGCATGATTTGGTTTTAAAGTGCCCATGTTGTCTGCTGGCCCTTGGATGCTTTCTTGCCAGTTGTTGCACAAACTCCTTCAACTAACTGTGAAGTCTGGACACTTCCCCAAAACAAACAGGCTAACTACAAAGAAGATGCCAAGACCTGATTTCACCATCCTCTTAAAGGCAGGTGCCATATTTGTTTGTTGCCAGTCTTCAGACGTCTTTGACCTGGAGGTTCACTGACTTAATTTTCTCTGGCAGTTCTTTTCTCACTAGATGCGTGATCCTTTCAGGTTGTCCAATTCCCACTGGCATCAGAGAGAATTTGGACTGATCTAGGGCTAGAGGACACAGCCCTGGCTTTTTTTAGCTCCCCTAGGTGCATTACATCTCTTGATTTATGTGAGAAATGGTTACTTTGCCTTGGTGGAGAAACAAAAACACCCAAGTGTGAAAAGACAAGGCGACTGAAGACACAATGGTCATGTCATTCCTGAAATGTTCGTCTCACTTCAGAAACAACACTCTGCACTCAGACCAAGTGATAAGTGGGGACCTCGAATAAGCCAAAATAAACCTCCTTATCTTAAAAAAAATTCAGCTTCCTAAAGCCAACCTGGATTTGATCTGTGTGAACAACAAGAGAAAGTACAAGAATGCCGAGATATTTCTTAAAATAATATTACCATAGGACCCAACAAAATGTAAACTCTGCTCACAGAACAAAAGTTATTTGCAATTAGCACTGACACGATGCCCATGAGAGGTCAGATGGAGAGCAGAACACGCACCCTTCTACGTCTTGCACTTTTAATTTACAAACATAGGCAACGATCCTGTTGGGAGATACCTTGGCTGGACATCAAACACCAAGTGGTTCTCATTGTCTCTGAACTTCCCTTTAAAAGCAATGGGACTCCTCCCAGCACGTAAGGAGGCTTTGGTTAAAAATCTGTGTATTAGAGTGAATTCACCAACTCCACTGAGGCAAGAAGGATGACTCCCAGTGAGTGGCACTGGTTAAGGGGCTTCATTACAAGCCCTGGCCCTGTGAAAAACTTCTTGGTTTGAATTAAAAATTTTAAAAGTGGCTCTTGAGATATTCTTTGTGAATGATTATAAATCCCTGTTGGACACCATGTCAAGCCCTCAGGTGGTCTAAAGAGGCAGATCATAGAAAATTCAGTCAGGTCACTGAGTGTATGGCAGGGAAGGTGTCCCACACCATGCCTTGAAATAATTCCTCCTTATTCCCCTGATCCAACATCATGGATGTCAACCAGAGGAATTTGTCTTCCCTGCACAGTGCAAACCCCTCCAGCATTAGGCACAAATGTGTCTGCCCCAACCCCCCTCCCCACCTACAGCACATGGATTAACCCTGGGCTGGGACATCTCTTCCTCTCTCCTTTCTAGGAATCATCACTTAAGATCTGCTTTTCTTGCCTGATGTGCCATTTTCTTTCCTTTATTCACGAAATATAAATGTAAGGGGGCACCCACGTACATGTTTAAGTGCTTGCACACCAAGACTGCATGTACAGGCTACATCTTTCCCTTTTAGTTAACATAATCTGTCAGGGGTAAAAAAAGGGAAGCAAAAGATGTCATGTCATGAAAATGTTATTATCCACATAGCGCTGGTAGTTGACAAACTGACACTTCCGTATGATAAACACAGGGGTTTGGATGTGCCCAGTGGGATGAGAGTTCAGTGCAATCCCACAGGAGTCAAGTCCATCAATGAGCTCAGACCAAGAAAATTCTCTTCCTTTGCCAAGTATTTTACAGAGAGAGAAGATTTTCTCCCAGGACACTGTTTCCCAGCAGGACAGAGGTAAAATGGGACTTGAGTTGTGCCCCTAAAGCCCATGTCCAACTTGTAGGCATGCTGGAAGGAGTCCAGCTTCACAATCAAACCTTGCATGAGGGGAGGGCACTAGTGAAGCACAGCATCTTCAGGGAAAGACTGTTTGTCCTTTTTTGCCTGGCAGGGAATCTCTCAGTGCAGTTTCAATCACACAACACACTCGGCAGTAATGTGGACTGAATTGTTGCTCCTCAGGGGTCTGTCTGCCAAGAAAACTGAGGAATGACTCATGTAGTGGCATTCAGAGTGAGGGGAGGGAAGGACCCAGAGGTGAAAAATGATTCAAAAGCACAGAGTTTGAATTCCATGGGAGGACAGGTCAGTCCCACACACAATGCAGGAAAATTCCCTTGCAGCACAGCAGGGTGATGGAGCAGAGCAGCGGGTGGTGGAGAAGTGCATCCTTCTCTTACGGCAGACAGCATTGCCATGAAGAGGCAAGTGATACACATCTGATCCACCATGAACAAGGATATCCAGAGGGTATGGGTAGTTCAAGGCTGAACCAGATCATTGGAAAGTAGACTGGTGGCAACCTGAAGTGGGGACTGGAAATTTTCACTGTATTTCTTCCGAAATTACAGGAAAGACTCAGTGGGAACATTCAAGAAATGGGCCAAGATGGGCTTTCCTCAGTCAGAGGTGGAAAATTCATTAGACCCACGTCATGTTGGCTCCACTGTGACCCAGGCAATATCTGTGTTGGAGAGAACCAGATGTGCTCCAATGATATTTCTGGGAGATGCACTCGATGAGCCCTTGAAAACAAGGCTGCACAAGGGGGAGGATACGTCCCCTTTGCTTCCAGAAACATTTGCTTTACATCCATTACTTTACCCATAATAACTCTCCCCCCAGCCATTTACAGAGCCCAAGTGGCCCATCTTTTGCATTTCTTGCTGCTTTTACAAATCACGTGTAAAAAAACTGTACCTTCTTTCACATCTACTGTTCAAAGGAGAGAGTCAAGCAAGGGAATATGGAAAACTGTTATAAATCCTGTTATAAAACAAGTTATAAAACCAGTGGCTCCTTGTTACATCCCTGTCCTCTGCTTTCTTGCACATCTTTGTCCATTAAAGTCCCTCCCTGATTACATACCACGCTCCTCCAACCCAGACTGGGCATCTCACAGGAGGCAATGACTCCTTGGGGGACAGGAAGGGCATTTTTTTTACAAAAAAATGGGCAAGTTCTGGAGAACTCATTCCCAAAGAGGCAGTTTTGCCTTGAAACTAACATAGAATACATGGCTGTGCCTATGGGACACCTGACACTGCCAAAAGGAGATTGGAGTGGGGAAATAAACCAGCCCCCACCCCTCGGCTTGCTGCCAGCACCAAGCGTGTCCAACTGCTGCACTGGAGACACCCCACCAGCTATGGAAAACTGGGTCAGGCTGCAGCTCTCTCACTGCTGGTGGGCATCAGGAAAATCTAGAGGAGCAGGTTCCAGGGCTGAGTGGCAGCCAAGCACAGCCCCCTCTGGGTGCAGGGCTGTGGTGCAGAGCTCAGGGCTGGCTCCTGGACTCACTGGAGCAAGGACGGGGTTTGCTTTTGGCAGGGGGTGGAGGGGTTGCTGCGCCGTGGCGTCATGGCCAGCTGCTGAGACGATGTCTGGGCCCAGGCACTGATTAGAAGTTATCCCAGACGGAGCAGGGTGAGGGCAGGGGGGGAGAGTGAGTGATGGATTAACCCGTTTTGAGTCACACTCTTTATGAAGAGCGGGTTACTTTCTGCTCCAACACTGAGTTACGCTAACAGGCATTGCTGAGACGGGGCCTGAGTGAGATTTATTTATCTTGAATCCCTTTAAACATTTCAACACCCCATGGCTGTGCACCCAGCAAGCCTGTGAAACCACATGCCTCACAGTTCCTACCCTCTCCCTGCTGCTCCGACCTGGCTGTTTCATTCCTTCCTTGCTGCAAGCCAGATTCCTTGGCAAAACTAAAACTTAAGGCATAGGAGGCATGCACTTGGCTTTCCCCTGTGCCCACCTGGTAAGGTCTGGTCCTGCCAGGGGGTGGTGGGACCTCTCATCAGCACATAATCACTGCTAAAAGCCCCCATGGCCTCCCCTTTTTTTCCAAGTCCAAGGCAATGTGGATACTGGGGAGCAGCACAGCATGGGACACTTCTTTGAAATGGTGTTAACTTTGGAGTGCCTTGTGCTGCACACAGGGAAGAGCTGCTGCATCTGCAATCCATCACCCACAGACTGGCTGAGGAGCTGAGGCTGTACAGCCCATTTTTTAACTTTGTCATCCTCTGACTAATGAAACATGGTGGGAATGGTTTATGGGCTGGCACTGAATGGCACAGGAGCCCCAGCACCCTTGTTTGCATCCAGCACCTTTGTTTGAAGGATGCACTGGAACCATCTGTACTCCCTGTGGGAACAGGAACCTGTTAGATATGCATAAACTGCTCCATCCACTTCAGTGAGTTGCAAAAATGGAAAAGGACAGCAGCTTTTTAAAGATTTTTTTTGCAAAATGAACCAAAGCACAG
The DNA here is from genome assembly GCA_013397195.1 of Hylia prasina. Lineage (NCBI taxonomy): Eukaryota > Metazoa > Chordata > Aves > Passeriformes > Sylviidae > Hylia > Hylia prasina. The sequence continues at coordinate 418,890 of VYXD01013268.1, read as the reverse complement.
AGAGTTGCCCTACTCTTGCACTTACTGAACTGATTCTTCTTGCTTTGAACCTGAATTGAAGGGCACGAGGTATAGCCCTACTATTCTAAATTGCCTAAACATCTTCCCCCCACCTCCAAAAACATGACATTCACTATTCACCAGGGCAAGAATTCCTTGGGAGCAGAGGTGAACATTTCAGGCTCCTTCCTCCCAAACATCCTCAAGTACCTTCACCAGACTCCCTTGCCACACCAGCTGGTAAATTCTGTGTTCTGCTATCTTGTTGTTTCTACCATTTCAACATTCTAACACCATTTAGAACAATTTCATCCAAAGATTGCAAAGTGCTTTACAAGGTTTAGTTAATTAAGCCACTGAAATATTATTACATCTCTCTTATGGAGGAGAAAGTCAAGCAAAGATGTTAAATGACTTGCCAAATGCAATATGAGTCAGTAGCTAAGTTGGGAAAAGAACCCAGGAGTCCTGACTCTTAACCCATGGCTGTAAACCATTTTTCTCTATAAAACAGAAATTAGGCAAGCAGAAAGGTGGCAGCACAGCTTTTCCTTTTATTTGATCTGCCTTCCAATTAGGACAGCAATAGAATCTTAATCTTGAAACTTGGAACATTTGTTTGAAATTGACTGTGTGGATATTTTGGGGCACTTGCTGCCTTTTGAAGTTCTCACATCATGGTCATATTTGAAGAAACTACAGTGATAGCAGGAGTTATGGGGTTGTTGCAGGAATGAGCGCTGTGTTGTCTGGGAAGTGAGAGCAGATCATTGAAACATCACTTCCAAAGAGTCTGACAAATTTATGATATATTCCTGCTAACTAAAGGCATAAAATCCACCAGAACAAGTTACTGTTTGTTCTCTCTATTACTAAAGAGGAAAAGAAGGGAACATTAAGGTGAATTCTCTCACAGAAAAGGATTCTTCCGCCAGCCCAGCCCAGCCAGAGGAACTGCTCCAAGTCTAAAGATAAACACAGCGATAGCAAGGGCATTTCCACAAGGAGGCCAAAGAATCTGAAAGAGGAAGGAGTATCTGGGACCCCAATGAGCCATTTGCCTGTATCCTGCTGTCCATAAGTTTTATAAATTATGGGAGAAAAAATGCTGTGCGTAACTGAAAGCTGCCCCTAGACACCAATAATTTGTCTGACCTGCATTCAGACGACCAATCCGCTCAGCCCTAACTACCCTTGGCAGCCTCGTGCCGGTCGTATTTTTACATGGATGAACTGCTCTTCAACAATTTCCTCCAGTGTGCTCGCAGCACAAACAGGCTTTTCTTTGCAAGCAGGTATGTGTGCCTTCTTTTTCCAGTTATTTCTTTTCTCACACACGTGATCCATGTGGCCATTTGAGAAAACACCCAGCCCCCGCGTTCTTTCCTCCTAACAAGCTACAAGCCCCGCTGCAGTTTTATGGGACGGGGATGGAGGTTTGCTTAGGTTTGGACTCTCCTGGTTTAGGAGGCAATAGCATCACATTTTTCTTCCATTTCTCCAAATCCTATTTCTATCTTTGCCTAACATTTGCCCACAGTATCATGGTTTATTACTCAAGAAAGTTACAGTCATAATGAGAGCCAGTACTTACAGTTTCAAAATTCCCATTGCTTTCTGGGGTGATTCTGAGGCTGAATTAGACACCCAGAAAAAAATCACTGTGAAGAAGGAGAGAGAGCTAGGAAAGCTGTGCCATCACCTCTTTAAATCCAGAGCTTTTGTCCTATGTGTTTGCTCCTCATGGCCAAACCTTTAGTCCCTTGGGTCTATGAGGCAGAAGATGTGGTAGGAAAAGCATAAAAGAAAGAAAGCAGATGGCAAGGGCACTGTCAGACACACATAGATATATAAATAATATATATATTTGCTCTTTCTGTGAAGGAATCCATCATAAGCACCAAATGCCCCATGACCTCAGGGTGTAAGTGCAGGATTTAAGGCCTTGTAGGAACGTGCCCTTTCTCTTTATTTAACACCAAGTGGGATTGTGCCTGTATGAAACCAACACATCCAGTGGTTTCCCGCAGACATTTTGATGATGGATTGCTGGCATCACTTGTTTTCTTTTGAAGGCAATTCATTTATCAGAGACAATTACTCAACTGATAAGTTCAGTGTGTTCAGCTGCTCGTGGCTACATAGCAGCTACAGACCAATAAATATGAGTTGCAATTAGCTTGATTAATGATTTCAGGTCACTAAACTGCAGCTTTGTTTAAGATAAGGCTCTAGGAAGCTTTTCTGCTGAATCTGGCAAGTTTACTGGAGTTGGTGACACTACCTTCATTGTAAGCACCCCAAGCCCAGCAGCTCCTTCAGTCTGACTTTGTGATAAAGCGAGTTCCAGTCCTCGGGACCTCTGAAGAGCTCAGCAGGTGTTTGGTGGGGGAAGTACAGAGACAGGGAGCCCCCTCCCATCTGCCACATTGCCAAGTGCTAAGGAAATTGTTTCCAAATGTCCCTTAATTTAGAAGTTTACTCCCTCCCCCACCCCAGCCTCCTGTTTTACTCCTCTGGGCTGCTGACCTTCACCTCTTCTGCCATCCTTCAGCCGTCCCGATGCCGAGCCAGCCGTGAGTGTCTTGGAGCGTGGAGCGAGGGAAGCAGAGCAATGCAGGGCAGGTTTTAGAAGCACTCCATTTGCTTTAACTGCTGGTGCTACAGTGGGTCTTGCAGAGCACTGAGTGTGCTGGCAGCAGTCCCTTCAGGTGGGATGGCATTTGCCTTTCATTCATTTTGGGGCTGTGAAGAACACAAGTGTGAGTGCATGTGTGCAGGTACGTGCGCCTACATGCTCTTCCCTTGCTGCCCTCTGCTAAAGGAATCAACGTCACTGATTCCTGTGCCACAAGCCCAGACTGGTAAGGATTGTGCTTGTGGAGCAGCAGTTTCAGAGTTACAGCTTCTGCTAAGCTCCAAGTACAGGCTCCAAGCCATGAACAAGCTGGGGTTCACCCCACTCTACCCAGCATGTTTTACACAGACCCAGTCCCACCTCTCGCTCCTCCCAGTGAAGGCATTTCCGGGCTGAGGAACTTCTGGGCAGAAACCCATGGAGATCTGATTTCAGTGGTCTAGGAAATTATGCAATTGGCATTTCACTTTGGATGGACATCAGGTGAGATTCAAACCTTCAGACATTCCAGTTATAACATAGGCACTTGTCTCAACCAGCTCACTCAGAGACTGGGAGTGGGGTGTCCTCCCTGAATTCAGGGGAGAAACACAAACCATTTAGTGCTAGAAGGAATCTGCAGGTTCTGGGCTTGGGGTAACACCAGGCACAGGGACACAGCTGCAGCCCTAGCCCTTTCTCCAGTTTAGGTGCTAAATTATCTCTGCAGCTCTTTCTTCCCAAGCTGAGGATCTCAGGTCTCCTTCCAAGGAAGGAAGGCACCCACCTTGGCAGAAGGCACCCACCACTAGAGCAAGGGTCCTGCAGCTGCAGTGTAAGATTTGCTTGTGCAGTGCAAGATTTTGGATTCAGTTCCCACATCAGGATGGGGGAAAACAGTGCAACAACTACTACATCTCACCTCCAGTCTTCAATCTGATCTCTGTGGGCACAAAGAGCAAGAAGGAGAGCAATGGAGCAACCACAGCCATGAGGAGGAGGAGGAAGAGAAATCTCACTCCATTTTCAGGGCCCTTCACACATTTCACTTTTGAGGAAAATATGCTGCAGCTGTTAATTTAATGCCCCTCTCATTTCTCAATTTTACCCTGAGAATCTATTTAAAATATAACATAAATATTTGGAAGTCAATACCTTTCCCTGAGATATTTCCTCATAAATGACAGATATCAGGTATATTTTAGTAGTTCAATTGGAATTGCTTTCTTCCATACCAGCAATCCATTTGTCAGCCACAGCCAAACACTGAACTCTTTACCAGATGTCCCCAGGGACTCAATAAAAGAAAAAAAAAGAAAAAAAAATCCCAAACTGTAGGCACACAGGTCTGTGTACTCAGGGTCGTGGATGGGCTCATCATTAGACAAGCCTGAAGCCAGGAAGGATCTGATGCAGCCTCCTGGAGGAGCCTGAGTCCTGGGGACCATCACTCACCTGCTGACCTGAAGGGCTGAGCACGTACAGCAGGAGAAGAGGAGAACAGGAAAGGGGGATTTGTTGATCCAGAGATTTGATAGAGTCCCTGCAATCATCTGACCTTTATTACAGAGAAAAAGGAGATTTTGGTGTGATTTTTTTGTAACCTATGGCTGCTTGATTGCATCACAAAAAGGAAATATGCCTATCAGAAATGTCACCTATAGTTTGGGGATTGGTTCAGATGAAATTTCATTAAACTTTCCCTACTTTTAGCATGCTTCTGGGTTCTTGGGGTACCAATGTGCCAGCATCATCCCAAGGAAAAGGTTGGCAAATTTGAAATCAATAGACAAGCAGCCTTGAGAAGAAGGTGAAATTCTTCTCAAGGGTTAAGGCTGTATGATTCTCAAAACTTTTCAAGATTTCTTATCCCATTTCTGGGGCATTTTCATGGCAATCCTACAGTTTTAATCACATCATCAGGTTCTTACTGGAATACAGGTCTTTTCCAGTTCACGTTTAGCAGATAAATCCCCTCCAGTAAGGAAAAACCAGAGGTCTGAGACAAATGTGCTCAGAAAGTGGCCAAGAGATGAATAAAGCCAAATCAATATAAATGACACATGGCCATACCCTGGGCTTGGCTGTACCAGAGTAATTTCCAGCTGATCAGCATTGCTCTCCCTGGCTTCAGAACTGCAAAGCTAAATGTGGTCTCTTCATCTGCACACAAACAACATCTGAAGCAAGAAGAAGATGGACTAAGTGGGAGGATGAGACAAAAAGAGAAGGAAGGCTTCACCAAGATGAAAGCCAGGACCGATGACAATCTGGAGAAGAAAATTTCTGAGCTGATTTCCACAGCCTGGTTTCTACAAAAACACAGCTTTGGCACATGCACTATACTCCATCCCTTGCCAGCCCAACCAGGATTTTAGCAGAATGATAACAACTATCCCCTCTGAGAAGAGAGTTATGCCAACACATACCTCACTGGCTGGAGCATAATCAGGGTCTAGATGAAATTCCAAAGGTGACTTGATGAGGTACCAAACCAGGTCACTGAGGAGGTCTCAGCCCATGGTGGAGAAGGGCCAGGCCATGGCCCGAGTCAGGTCATGCTGTCCATGCAACCCACACCAAACCCCCCAACTCCAATGGCAGAGAGGATGGAGAACATGGTGTAACAAGAGCAGGGAAGACCCATCTGACCCTGGGCTGCACTGTGCCCACACAGAGAGGAAAATCAGCAAAATGAACAGGGAAAGGAAGAATCCACCAGAAGCTCTCCCTGAGGAATGATCTCCTGAAGGAAAGGCAGAAGGGTTGTTAAAGGACTGATGAAGTTTTTGCTGTTTTGGCCTGGACTCAGGGAGAGGCCAGACCTCAGAAATGTGAAGGTCTAACCTGTGATTTGGGTTTGAAGTACAGAGCGTGACAGCTTCAGTCCAGCTCTCTCTCTTTCTTATGAGCCCCCTCTAAGTACTGAAAGGCTTCAGTGAGCTTTCCCTTGAGCCTTCTCTTTTCCAGGCTGGATACCCCCAGCTCTCCTAGCCTGACTCCATAGGGGAGGTGCTCTAGCCCTCTCAGCATCTTCATGGCCTCCTCTGGATTTCCTCCAACAGGTCCATATCCTTCTTACTTGGCGATCCCTGTAGTCCAGGTGGGGTCTCACAAGGAAAAGATGTGGAGAATCACCTCCTTCGACCTGCTGGTCACACTTCTTTTGAAGCAGCCCAGGATGCAGTTGCCTTTCTGGGCCGCATTTCAGCAACCAACAGGGAAGCACACAACAGGGGGATAACAAATGGCCACGACTGTTTTTCACCAAGCAGGCAAGAGCGGGGGTGGGAGCCTCCCAGCCCCTAGGCTGGGCAGGGGGGGTTTATTTAATCTATCCCACTCTGCCGACCCCTGGATCATTTCCTCCTCCAACAGCTGCAGCCGTGGGGGACAGCAGAGCACGGAGACACACAGCTGTCCCTTCCGATCGCCACACACCCCTGTCACGGCCGGCTGGGTCTGGCTCTGGGACCAGCTCTCCTCAAACCCCATTCCTCGTGAGCTGTTCAGGACAATTTGTGGATTTTCCTTTTTTTTTTTTTCCTTGCCTCAACCACATCAGTTTGGGGAAAAAGAGATGTGGCTGCTCCTCGTGAGTTTTGCCCGTTTTGCTGCTTTCAGCTAACAAAGCCGCAGGGAGAAATACACAGCGTTTCCAAATTATGTTTTGCATTTTAAATATTCCACATAAATGAACTTCTCCTTGGCCAGCACACCAGGTCTGTGAGGTGGTTTCCAGCACAAGCTGCTCTTGATCTATACCCCCAGCATGTGAACAGGAATGATAGTTTTTGCATAATTCAGCTGTCATGAAGTTCTTAGAGCAGTTTGTTAAATCTCTACTGTAAGGCTTACAGTCCTGCCAGAGGGAAAGGGTTTGGGCTATCTGCCTCAGTTTTCTGTGTTTTGGAGGAAAGGGGGTTGTTTCTGCCAGTCAGCTGAAGGGGATTTTGTAACAGGAGACTCTCACGGTGGTGAATGTCACTTCTCACAGGGAGGGCTTTTTCCATGGAGAGATCTGCACAGTTGGAATCTGAATGGAATAAACCTACAGACTGACCAAACACAAATGAGCTTTTTAAAAGATCTGCGTCAGATTTGTTAACACTGGTCCACAAAGACCTGGCTGCAGTCGTGAGGACAAAGGCTTTAAAAGAAGACTCATCCTCAAACTGGGTTGGATTCCCCAGTAAAAAGGGGACCAGAACAGGGGCACTAACTGCATTTCTCCTTTTTTTTTTTTTCCTGTTTAGTTTGATCCTACCCATAGCATAGTTTCCTGGCCTGGATTGATATAAATGACAACTTTATAAAGTTGAACTGGTCTCTTTTTAATGCGGAATTTTTTTTTTTTTTGGATGCAAAAAGTTCAGTATTAGACATAATCATTTTTTGTCATGCTATCTAAATATGCATTTTCTTAGATTGATTGGCTCTATGTAAAGACCTAAAAAGAATAAGGTTCTATTATTCACTATCATCAAAGCAATACCTCAGACTCCTAACCAAATTTGCTGCTGCAAAGGTAGGAAAAAAAATAATAACCCTGCTATAATTACCTTGCCTGAAGCCACTGCTCTGACACCGCAAAACTGAAGATTTCTGTGCTGTGTAGGAACTCAACTGATATTTTTTTTCCTAATGCATAGTCACTTTCTCAGTGGGACAGCATTTTCTCCCAAAGGGCATCACAAACTGCTCAGGTTACAAGGGGTTAGGTCTCAATGCTGCTAGAGAAAGAGCACAACTGTCTCAATGTACACAGGCTAAAGGTGCAGGAGTGCTGAACTAGAGACCCACAAACTGCCCAAAATGCAGCCACATCCACACCAATGATCCTAACAGCAAATTTAAATCATCTTGGGTTCAGACAACTGAATTTGGGAAAAAATCAGTATTGTCCCTGTTCAGCTACTTTGCACTTGCTGTAACAACTAAAAGACTTGTTGATGCAGTCATTTCTATCCTGAAAAATTCAAACCTGATGCTTTGAGATCTGGGCAGGAGGTTTGACTAGCTGGCCTAGTTGGGGGATTGGAACTTGATGATCTTTCAGGTCCCCTCCAACCCAAACCACTCTGTTATTCTCTCTCCAGATTCCCTCTCCCAGCCCCTGTTTCTCAAAGGTTGTGTGCAGGTCTGTTCTTTTTTTTTTTTTGCCACCAGTAGGACTTCAGCATTTCACTCACAAAAAAAAATCTGCCTAGAAGGGATCATTTGACACAGAAAAAAAAAAAAAAAAACCACTTTCATTCTACTGTTTACATGTTTTTGCATATTAAAAGAAATAAAACTACTCATTGTCATAATTGCACAGACTTTTGATTTATACACTATTTTTGGTCAAAGGTGTATGTAGTCTTAAGGTCTCACACAGACAACATGCTATCAACGCAAACAGCCTGGAGCATTTCAACAACAAGCAAGCATTGAGCAACAAGATTTTTTTCAGAGATTAGTGAAGGCTTCCATTTACATTTTCATAGAGAAACAAAGTCTAATTTTATCTTTGTACATAAGAAAATATTTGGGGTCAAGAGATCAATGTCTGAATCTATTACGATGTTCTTTTTTTTTGAAGACCACAGTAATAAACATGTGCCCAACTTACCATGCTGCTCCATTCTTTCCCAGCTCTCCAAGAGACACAGAGTGTTTCTAAATTAGGTTATTAATTATCAAGCCACCAGATCAGTCTCACAGCAATTGCATAAAACCAGCTTTACAAGTTGTATCCATAGCACTGTCACTTCCAGGAAGAGTCCAGGAAAGCAGATTTTGCACGTGACCCTGCTGAACAGCAACAGTCAACTGCTTTTCCTCACCTCTTCAATTCCTCTTTTTAAACAAAACCTGTTCCTTTTATTTCTGATCAGACATGTTGTCCCCATTTCACACTCAAACCATTCAGTGATTCCATGAAGATGGCATTTAAAATCAAGGGAGCAACAGAGCAACGTGCCCATGAGCAACAGTTTATCTAGGCCCTGGGCCTGTGGACCTGTCCAAAAGAAAAAGTGGAATGGAACAAAAAAAATATTTTGGAAGGCTTTCATGGCAGTATGTCTCTGAAAAAGTTCCCATTCACTAAAGCCACTCTTTGTCCACAGGATGTGGGAGCAGTGGAGGACACTCAGGTAGGCATCAGCGCTGCTGGACATCTCCCCCAAACTGTTACAAAACTTCTCAAAAAAAAAAAATCTTTGCATTGTTGTTAAGGCAGGGTATTTCAAGATACTGTTACCCCATACCATGGAGGGATATGGGGTAAGTGTAGTTTTGATTTTAATCTCAACCTAAGTATTACTGCAGCTTTTCATCAGGGAAAAATATTTAGTAATTGATCAAAACCACTTCTTATTCTCATTGCCAACAGGAGGTAACAGGCACGGAGGAGAAAAAAGGATCCTTGTTGCTCTATTACAGCCCTCACACTGCTGGCTTGGATATTTGCAGGGAAGCTGAAAATGTCCTTACAAGCTCTGGCACTGCTCTGCAGTTTGGCTATTGGGACCAGGAGGAGAAAAGGAATGTGGGTGAATGACCATGAAACTTATCATGCAATCAGAACTTGGTGTTCCTACCCATTTCCAAAGGGGGAGAGAGGAGCCAGCCAGGAAACAGTGAGACCTAAAAAACACACAAAACAAATTTGATTAACTGAAGAGGAGGAAAAACAGCAAGTTAGTCTCACTTTGAGGTTTTTATGTCAATGCACAAAAACACATTTGTATTTAGGTTTACAGGCCTAAAGTAGCTGTGGGAAGGAAAAGGAGGCTTTTTTCATTAAAAATATTTATTGACGCTTTATTTTAAGGAAGCCCTAGCGCTCTTGAAAACACAGCTCTGAGAGTGTGGTCTCCAGGTGGAGATGAAATCACAACTTACTGGCATGATGGGGATGGAGGGACAGAAGGCACTGAATGTTCATAGAACACTCATGTTGCAAGAACACATTTGCAGAGGAAAGAGTCTGTAATGCACATGGATTACTTTTGCTGGACACCGTAGCATCAAAAGCAAGATGAACCCACGTGCATCATGGAGTGAGGAGCCATAAAGTCAGCCCTGCTTGTTTCCAGAGCACTGAGATGCCCTTGGTCACCACTTGGATGAGGAATGGGAGGGACATTGAGCAAGTGCACAGATGATTCAGAATTGAGAGGAGCTGTTGGCTCCCTCAAAGGCAGGGAGGCTGCAGAGACACCTCCACAAATGAGAGGGCCGGGCGATCACCAACCGTGTGAGGTCCAGCTGGAGAAACTGCCGGATTCTGCACCTGGGATGGAGCAACCCTGGATGTATGGACAGACTGGGAATGAGGGGCTGGAGAGCAGTGCCAGGGAAAGGGACCTGGGGGTCCTGGTCAGTGGGAAGCTGAACGTGAGCCAGCAGTGCCCTGGCAGCCAGGAGGGACATCCCTGTCCTGGGGACATCAGGCACAGCCAGGCAAGGGAGGGGATTGTCCCGCTCTGCTCTGGGCTGGGGCGGCCTCACCTCGAGTGCTGGGGGAGCTGTGGGTGCCACAATAAAGAAAGAACATTAAACTATTAGAGAGTGTCCAAAGGAGGACAACAAAGATGGTGAAGGGCCTTGAGGAGGAGCTCTGTGAGGAGAGGCTGAGAGCACTTGGTCTGTTCAGCCTGGAGGAGACTGAGGGGAGACCTCAGTGCAGTCACAAATTCCTCATGAGAGGAAGAGGAGTAACAGACACTGATCTCTTCTCTGTGGTGACAGTGACGGGACCCAAGGAAAGGCCTGATGTTGTGTCAGGGGAGATTTAGGTTGGATGTCAGGAAAAAAGGTTCTTCCCCCAGAGGCTGGCTGGGCACTGAAGAGGCTCCCCAGGGCAGTGGTCACAGCACCAGCCTGGCAGAGCTCAAGGAGTGTTTGGACAATGCTCTGGGGCACAGGGTGTGACTCTGGGGATGGTGCTGTGCAGGGCCAGGAGCTGGACTGGACGATCCTTGGGAGTCTCTTCAAACTCAGCTTGTTCTGTGATTCTGGAAATGAGTGTTCATGGAGCAATCCACATAATTTAGACTAGCAAGGCGGTAAGGCGACAGCCTACAGTTATTCTTTTGGTTGTCATAAAACAACCAAAAGAATATTCTGTTTTGGCAAGACCAAAAAGCACCAGCCCCATGAGTGCTTCCTACACTTGTGAATGTACAACACCCCTCATGCTATGAAGTCAGGCATCCCCTGCACAACTGAAAACAGCCTTTGTTCCCTCATGAAGGAGCACATGCTCCCCCTGAGCAATCTACAGCCTTGCTGAAAATTCATATCACCATTCCCAGGTTTGCTGCACGTGTTCTCCCAAACTGTATCCCAGGCAAAATGCACATTGGGCCAAACCCATGCCCTCTCCATCCTATACCCAGACCATTGTCCCAGCAGCAGGCCTGACCTTTGGGTGAGAAAGCAAGGGTCCTCCTGCTTGCACCACACTTTTCAAAGAGCACATTAACCCTGATTGTCTTGGCTAACTCTCTGGAATTTCCTTCCTTGCCCCGGAGACAGAGCATTCTGTGGAAATGAAAATTAATACTTACAGGCGACTAGAGTTTGGGTGTGTTTTCAATTATATATTGAAAAAAAAAAAAGAGTGAGAGTGGAAATTCAGTGGCTGTTACAAATAAGCCCATTTTAATTGTAAATTTATTTAGCAGGAGGTGGAATTAATCACCTAAAAGAGAACAGGGGGAGAGCCCCAACGCTGCACACAAAGCAAGGAAAGTGCGAATCACACAGTTGGCATGAGATCCCATTTCATTTTTGTTAAGTGCTGGGGTTTTAAGTCCCTGAATATCTCACTGTTCTTTCCCTCCTGTTCTCCAGAGGGAGAACAAATGCAAATGGTGTCGTGTTAGAAGGGGCTAAAAGGGCACCCTGTAATAATCCAGTGTGCAAAACCCCATGGATTCATCAAGTAGGGAAGGTGTAACAGCCTTCAGGAAGCCTGCAACAGCCTCCGTGTACACATAACACCTCCAAAGGAATTTTCTGCAGCTATTCAAGAACAGACCCAGGTCTACTCACCCCAGTTTCACCCCATAGCTTGCACATGCCTAGGCAGCACTCAGAGAAGCACAACAGAGGGCTGTACACATCGAAATAACCCCAGCCAGATGAAAAATAGGCTCTGTTCTTTCTCCCCTTGTGCTGATGTTGGGTTTGACAGTCTTTCCACAACATGTATCCCACAGCACAGCACAGCAAGAGCACAAACAAGCCCCCAGCAGCAACCAGTCACTTTGTAACTCTTCTCCACCTTACACCTACATCTTTTCCACACCAAGCAAGGACAGGAGAGACCAGGCAAGAACCTGGCACCCACAATTCTCCAGCAAGCTCACAGGCCGCTTCCAATGCAGCCGAGTCCCAATGTTCAAAGCCACAGCACTGCAGGCTGCAGGCAGGATGAAGATCCCATTTGTGGAGTGGAGGCTGAGATGCAGCTCAGCTCCAACATGTTTTCCATACACATTTTCCTTGAAGGCCGTGAATTAATTCAAGGCAATCTCGCTGTCATTTCATATCCCTGCTCCACTAACATTCAAGCTTTGACTGTACAAATAGAGGAAATATATTCCATGTTTCCAGCCAGTGCTTGTCACATCAGTGAGCACTGAAACCTTCTACTGTCAATGAGTTTGTTCAGCTCCTCCCTGGACCTGCTGATCCTGTATCCACAACTGCCTGTGGCTGCACCTCCCTTGACATGCTGGCAATGCTCTCCCTAATGCACCATTGGCCTTCTTGTCACCCAGGGCACTGCTGGTTCATGGACAGCTTGTTGTCCACCAGGACACTCAGGTCCTTCTCTGCAGAGCTGATTTCCAGCAGGTCAGTCCCCAGCCTGTACTGGGCTGGGGTTATTCTCCCCCAGGTGCAGAACCCTCCATCTGCCTCTGTTGAACTTCAAACAATTCAGCTTATCCATTACCCAGAAGCTTTTTAAGGTCTGAATTGCACTCTACAACCAGCACCTTCCTCCTTTCCACGTGTTGCTAATAATATTGCCATTTCCTGTAATGACTCAATCCTGAGAGCCAAGTTTCTGACTGAGAGGGATCATCAGGCCACTTAGTCACCTCCAGTGAGCAATCTGCATATTACACTAAACTCCCCTGGTTTTTTAATTATTATTATTGCAAACTGGCTCTGTGTAATGCACTGAGTGTGTTGCCCAAGTTTCTGTAGGAACCCAATTTTGAAACTGCTGCATGCAAGAACAAATATCACCTCTGACCATGAGAAAAACCATGGGTCTCATCCAAGTGACCACAGCTTGCATGTGGAGTATGAGAAATTAGTCAATCTGACCCTTGAAAAACACACACCTCTCTCAGTTAAAGGGTTTATCCTACAGGGGGAAAAATAAATCATTTCTCAGTGTACAAGTAGGACTGAGAATCCATCAGTTTGGCCAAAACATCAAGCCAAAAACATTTTGTTTGTGTGCGTTGAAGTGGTAATTTTGTACAGCTTTCCTTAGATGTGAGCAAGATATCAATCCCCCAAAATGTCACGGAAAGCCTCCCACAAAAGCACTCATTTAGTTTTTGAAACTGCAAAACTGATTTTCTAAGCTGCTTTCTAGGAAACACTGTGAACCATGAAACATTTCTCAAGAGGAAAGAGCTGAGCAGAGGGTTTGTGACACTGAAGAAGAGCTCCTACTGCCTCAGATTTGCTGCACAGTCTGTTAGCTCACAGCCCTTCCATGACTAGTTCTCCTGACACCCTCCACACCAGGGAAATGTCATATTCCCCAGTGCACAAGAGAAAGGCCTTAGATAGCCAAAGGGTGACCAAGCATAACAAGATCACCAACACAGGATCCATGGTAGCACCTTCACTGCTGGGTGTGAATGCCTCACCATAGGAGAGGAGGGAGGACCCTGGAAGGGAGATGGGTGGCAAAGAAATTAAAAAACAAGGGAAAAGCAGCAATTCCAGTTACATTGTGCAGCTTCCAGAAAGGCTGAGGGACAGAAGGTGAATTATCCCACAGAGTCAGAGGCTGTAGAATTGCAGAATGGTAACAGGTCCCTGCACCATGAAGGCACAGGCTGCATTTGAAGATTAAACTTGGTGCTCTCCCTAGGATTCCAGCAGCCTGATACTTTGGCTACAAACTCACTTTCTGATGGAATCAAGCAAGCTTTCAGGCATCCGTCTACAGGAAATTTTCTTGATGCCCAGGGAAGTGATGAGATCACAGCCCCTGGAACTGCTCAGAAAGCATGTAAATGTGGTGCTTAGGGACATGCTTTCATGGTGTACCTTGCAGTGGTAGGTCAATTAATTGGACTCAATGATCTTAGAGGCCTTTTCCAACCTTAATGATTTCATGATTCTATATGTACATGTATGGTATGTACAGATTACAGAGCTGGTTGATTAATAACTTTCATATTGATAGACACATTCAGATTGATGGATGTGATGCGTGAAATTCAGATTTTCATATTATTTGGCTTAAATATGAAATTTGGGTTAAAAAAAAAAGCTCATGATTTTTGGGGGATGAACAAGCAATTTCTGAAAGTGGCGTCTTTTCTCAAAAGAGGCATGGTGGGCTTCCTGTCTCCATTTAAAATCTGTTATTACTATACCAAATGCTTACTGTTTGCCTGTGAAGGTAGTGGCAAATCCTGCAGAATGTCTGCAAGCAGAGGATAATCAGTTCCTAAAAATTATGAGGAATTATGGAGCTTAGGAGCATTTGCAGAATCTTCCTCCTAGGGCCTACATTTGCTATAGGCTATTTATTTCAAGGTAACCTCAATGCTTCTGTGAAGTTACTACCCCTGTTCTGGCTGACACATCCATGAACCTGCCAAGCACCAGAGATGTTCATGAAACTTTCCTGCCCACACCCCCTTCACCCTCTCCCTGCAGCACCAGTTCAAAGCCAGCATTGCTGCAAATGAGTTCAGTTTCACAGTACTGGCAGTGATGCAACAGTGGTTGCATTTGCCCAGTCAAACCAGGTAAAAAAGATTCCCATATAGTTTCTTCAGAGCAGCAGCCTGGAATCATGGAATCACAAATGGTTTGGGTTGGAAGAGACCAGCCTGGTTCCAAATCTCCCACCTTCCACTATCCAGGGTTGCTCCAAGCTCCATCCAACCTGGCCTTGGACATATCAAGGATGGGGCATCAACAGCTTCTCTGAGCAACCTGTGCCAGGGCCTCACCACCCTCACAGGGAAGAATTTCTTCCATAAAACACCAGACTCCATTTCACCAGGTAAGAAAAGGCTTTAAACAAAAGTATTTATTTAGGGAATATCAGTGGCACTAATCTACTTGCTGTTCAATAGGGAAATCTGGGTGCATTTGTTACCAAACCCCAGTAATCAGATGTTAAACATGTGCATCGTTCAGAGCCCACTGGGGCTTTGCACAATGTTCTGAGCACTGCAAGCCAAATGTGATGCTGGTAACACCTTCCTGTGTTGTGCAATTGCACTGAAGAAATTCCAGTTCTTTTCAATTTTTCAGAAAAGAAGTAGGGAAAAAAAAGGATAAAAGGGATTATATAGATCACCTGCCATATCTGGGGAAATACACAGTAAAAGAAGCATGATAAATCCTTAGATCAAAAAGGAACATTTCAGCTGTAAGGATTTTTTTGGTGCTGTTTAGGCTCTAAGAAGGACCATAGCCAGACACAAAAATATGATTATGTTGAGAAGTGCTGCAGGTGGGTATTACTAAAAGAACTATCACAAGGAATAGAAATTTAAGAGGAGAAGTAGGGGACTGGTATGAAAGAGTCCCAAAGACAAAAACAACCCATGACCCCACCACTTGCAACACAGACATTGGTACATGGGAACCAAATCCCTTTGGCACATCAGCACTGTGCAGCCAGAAACTTGTGAAACTCGTTCCACTGGTCCACAAATGCAGTGGAGGAGATGCAGCCAGAGCAGGGAACACAGAGAAACAACACCAGGGGAAAGTGGGGTTATGGACAGGGCACCAGCAAATTAAGCCAGGAAGAAATTAAATGGAGAGGAAGCAGGAATGAGCAGTTATAGATGACATCACAGCTCCTGCTGTGAACTCTCTGCCCCAGGAGAGCTCTCAGCCTTCAGCAGTTGTCTTTCTGCAGGTATCCCTGCTCCACTTCAAGAGTGCACACCCTGTGCAGAAGCAGAGGAAGGGCTCAGAGTCCAGCAGGATGCTCCATTAAAAAATAACATAATCCAAATTAACTTGGGATGCACCAAGTTTGGACAGACCCCTAATGACAAAGGAAAGGAAGATTTCTCCATCTATATATTGCAAAAACATTCCCAGTAATTGCCACTGCTCCTTCAACAGCCCCTTTTCTCTTGCATCTCCCCATGCAGCAGAGCATGCTCTCCTCCCTTCACAGAACAACATCATCACGCACAGTCACAGAATCACACAGCTCCAATGCCAGCAGCAAAAATGGAGTATTCAAACCAAGTAGCAACAGATGTCTCATTTGCAAATTACCACAATTTCACAAGACAGCAGGAAAAAATGACCAATTTGGAGACTCTCATAGAAGTATTTCATTCCCCTCTTTGTTGATTCACCAGCCTAAATCTTACAGTGTGTTTTTGATGGAGGACAAAAGAGACTCTTTTCACCCTATCCACCATTTTAAGGACGCAAGACTACCATCAGTGCTTTGCAACAAGGTCCACTGGGCTTTGTAGGCAGCTTTTTTAATTTGCAGGGCTAATAAAATGAATGGAAAAAAACATCACCTTCTCAGACCTGCAACATAGAGATTTATGTTACGACATCTGGATCCTTGGGGTAACCTAGCACATTATGCCACCACTTGGCCAAATCTGATAGAGTTTTTCCCTGCTCAGCAAAACTGTTTTACAGCAGGGCTTTTTCTTCAAAGCCCCTCCTGCTGCCTGTGCTGTTCTTCTGATCACAGGACTTCTGTGTGACTGTCACAGTGTCATAAACATCATGTGAGTTTATGACACTGTGGTTTATGAAAACCAAAGTTTTCCCAGAGGTGCAACTCTCCAAAAGCAGTGCTGGCAAT
Organism: Hylia prasina; assembly: GCA_013397195.1. Classification (NCBI taxonomy): domain Eukaryota; kingdom Metazoa; phylum Chordata; class Aves; order Passeriformes; family Sylviidae; genus Hylia; species Hylia prasina. Next base: position 402,211 of record VYXD01013268.1, on the reverse strand, counting down.
ACTCCGACCATCCCAATTCTGCCAGCCAGCCCTGGAAAGCACCTGAATTTCCAATTTAAATGTCTTTTCATCACCCCAGTGGCAAATGACCTCCAGCTCTATAAACAGCACTGGCCTCACAGCAGAAACCCTGTTGTCAGCCAGCCCATCACAGCACATGCAAAGAGCTTTTCTTAAGAAGAGGACCAGAGAAGTGCTCAGAGGGCACCTGTGGACAGTCAGAAGTAGATAAGGGCTGTGCTTGCTCAGATACAAACAAATTCATGGTTGACTAAGCACAAAAAAATATGGATCACGCTTACCTGGGTGAGTCTGTAAGTAATCCCAGTGGATGGAGCACACTGCTGACAATTTACCTGTGGAGCTGAGAGCTGCAGCGTCTATCAGACAATGCTAATGCCCTCAGATTTTAAGGGGTTGAGTCTTCAGGGATATCAGCAACTGCACTGCTCCTGTAGCATTTTAATAGTTCAATAACAGTGAGGCAGCTGCCTCTTCATGTACCTGTGTCCTCTTCCCTCCCAGGTGAACAATACCAACACTAAATCTGACATGGCTGCAACTTGACAGAATTGTTGTGCAAGGGAGAGGCTTCTCAAGTGCCTCTGGCTTTTTGCACAGAGCCCCACAAGGACATGCCCTGTGGCTGTGCCTGGGATCTGAGGACAGATGGCAGCCCAAACGCAGCCTCTGGGCCCTTACAGGCATCAGAGGGTCTAAATTCATAGAAAAACACCTTCAAGAGTCTTCCTGGACAAGATTTCTAGGTAAGAGCAAAAGCTGTCTGAGAGATGAACAGACATTATCCCTGCATGAGAGAACCCCAGGAACCCAAACAGGACCTCAGCATCCCTTCCTGTCACTGCAGGCAGAGCCCAGACATGTTATCCACTCCACCCAGGGAAAGCTGAACATCAGATTAGGAACACAACCTTGTGTTAAGACCTTGCTCTGTCCTCAGGCACGTTAAAGAAGATGCATCTGCCACAGCTCTCAGGGAGTTACACTGCCCACATGGAAAGTATCTTCATAAAAGCAACAATCCCAAGTGCACACTGTGTGTATGGGCTCACAAGATTCCAGACCATGCCTTTCATTATGGATGGGGCAAAAAAAGGAAGTCCTATTTGATCTGCAGTGGAAAGGGGAACAGGGCATGAATGCCCTCATTCAGCTGCAATTAACCGGGGTTCCTCCTTAGCTTCAGTGCACCAGGAGGGAAATTATTTGAAAGCCTCAGCCGACGGGGATAACGGGGTGGGTTTGGGGTGGAGGGAGCAAATCTTCCCGCTAGTACAGCCTAATAGTACCACCTGGTGGAGAAAGCCAAATTTGCTCTGCCGCTCCAGAGTGGGGCTGCAGAGGGATGCCAGGAAACACAGGGAAAGAAGATAAAGATGTAACAGGACTGTTCAGGCTTATTTTCCCATAGAAACTGACTTTTCCACCCCTTTTCACAAGGCACTCAGTGAGGGTGGAAAAATACACTGGGACCAAGCAGTTTAGTTCAAATCTCCCACTACAAAGCCACTCCCACGTGGAAAGCAAAAAGGCCCTTGGTGTGGGGCATCCAGCAGCCTTCTCTTGAGCAGCTTATTTTATTTTATCACAAAATAAAATAAGCATCAGCCTCCAAGGACTTGTCAGGAGGTAACCAGGCAGCTAACATCAACCTACACAGTACAAACAAGTGTCTCTTAGTGATAGACATCTCCAAATAGAGAAATTTCACAGCTGGATGCTTTAAAAAAAATAATCAAGGCCTCTGAAATTTGTACTAACAAAGGAATTGTTTTTAGAAGACCTGGGTGAAAAAGGAAATATGAAAAGCTACAGAATGAGAGGACTAAATAAATTCCTCTGTCTCCATGTATCTAAGTTTTGAAGTGTTTAAATAGAGATCCTTCCAGAATCTGCAGACAAAACGTTCATTTTTGACAATGCGAGGGTTTCATTACACTTAAGTAGCCTCATTATGCAGTTCCATCCTGGTGTTGAATCAATTAAGCATGGCAGCAATAAAGCAAAGTGGAACTAAAACTAATGTTCTAGTGGGAGCTAAATCACCAGGATTATTCAAAATGAAATGTTGCTTAAGGGGACCCAGGCGAAGTTTATTTACACTGGCGATTGTCCCTGTGCTGTGCCACGCAACCTGGAGAGCCTGACCTACTGCTGCACCTCTCCAAACAGCAGCAAATTAAATCCCTAAATCATGGGAGGTGTTTGCACTCTCATAGCTAATTTAGGGCTCCAAGCAGCCTTATTTTTTTATATATTATACAGACAACGCAAATAAATATGTTTTAATTTTATATATCTGAAACAAAATTTTATCTAAATTAGACCTCCAGGGGAAAGACTCATTCAAAACCAGTAATATCTTAACAGAGAAAAGGTAAATAACTTCCACTCTTTATAAAGTTGTGCAGTGCAAAATCATGAACAAGAGTTTTGGCTACTACAAATCAGACACTGTTGACTTCTATTCAACTACAACAACTTACAGACTCTTCCACAATTTGCCATAGCCACTAATTAGTTTACTAAAGCCTCCCTGCCAGTTGTGAACTCCTGAGATGATGGAAGTCGGAGTGTTGGAGTTTTTTACCATGCAATTAATTTTTCCATTTGCTGTTTTCTCCCCTCCTTGCTCTTGGCTCAGCTCTCACTGCTCTGTCTCTGGATCAAGCTGAGCTCAGCTCAAGAACTGTGCTGCAGCTACACTGTGCTTAGCCCAGGGATTTCTCACCAGATGTTAATGCTGTTTATTAAGAGAAGTGATTGTGAACAGAATCACTCTGAATTTCTGCCAAAATAGGCTTTCAATTGCTTGGGCCCTTTGGATCTGCAGGAGGACCAAAGCCTGGGTTTGAAAGTTTCAAAGGTTGTAACAGAAAACTGCTTCCATTTGGAAATGCTGGTGGGAGGCAAGTTTGGGGCATGAGTCACCTGCTCTCTATCTCGATAGAGGGCAAATCGGATTTTACCTCTGAGCCTTTGGCCTCAGGTGTCTTGCCACTGACAGGGAAAAAAAGGTATGAAACAACCCAACCAGATCCTCAAGCTGTTGCTGTGATGTCCTGCTGAAATCAAAATATTCTGGTTTCCCACCACTGCTGGCCCAAGAGAAGTAACTTCTGCATAGAGACATTTTTTTGTGAAAGCTTCAAGTCAAAAGCTTAATGCTCCCCCTCAAAAGACAATTTCATGAAAATATTTCCTTAGATTAAGTAATTTTAATAACATCCCTCTAGTCCCCCTCAAAAGACAATTTCATGAAAATATTTCCTTAGATTAAGTAATTTTAATAACATCCCTCTAGATACCATTTACTAACCATTTGCCTGGAAACAGACCAGCTTCCAGTAGGAAAGCAGGGAGACTTGATCCAGTATCTCCCAACCATCCTGTGAAGACAGGAATGAAATTAATCCCTGGTTGACTTCCCAAAAGTTGCACAATTAGAAATAAAGTCACACCAACTCCTGAGCCAGAAAACTATCAAACTGGGGAACAGAAAACTACACCACTGCTTCACCTTTACAGGCCAACAGGAGCTTGGCCATTGAGCAAGGAGGGAGCAAGGTGTCAGGATGGGGTGAAGGGTTAATGTAGAGGATGGAGGCTCTGGTTCTGCAGATCCTGCCAGGGGGGTCTGTGAGGAGCCAAGGAATTGGGTAAGAAAAGAGCCTGGCTTCTCTCACAGAGCCACAGCAGTGATACAGCCCTGCAGAGTGTTTCCATTGTAAGGAATTGGCATTTTCGGATGGAACAAAAAAAAAGCGCTCAGCCTGTAGCAGTTCTGTAGTGAGCACTGCCAGCACCCACTGCAGTCAGGGTGTTTGAGGAGCCTCTTGCCTTCTCAGGTATCCAAAATGAAATTTCAGAGTCTTGGGCTCCCCTGTTCTCACCCATCTTGGCTGCTCTTCAGCTTTCCATAAGATGTGTGAGCAGCAAATCTTGTGGCCACTGTTCTTTCTGCTGGGGCTGCTCCACGTGAGGCATCCACAGTGTTGCTTCTTTCCTGGATTTGGGCAGATATAAGGTTTACAAATCCTGTCTCAGGAGGGTTTTTTGTTCTTCCATGTCCTTTCTGTTGTTGTTCAGGCTCCAGGAAAGTCAGTACTGTCATCTCCCAGCCCCTCTCATGCTTCATGGGGATATTCACAGCCTGAAGGATCTGAAGAGATGTTGGAAAGGCAGAAGATGGCCACTCTTGCCCATACAAGGAATATTGGGGAAAAAAATGTATTTGGTCCTGCCAGCAGTGTTGCTTCTGGACTTTCAGGAGTGCAAAGCACCCTGGTGTTGCCTTCTCCTAGAGGACATCCTGCATGGATGGGTGGAAACTGCCAGGGCTGAGGGCCCAGCATGAGCAGCAAACTGGGCAGCGAGCAGAGGAGCTGGTCCAGCTGGCAGATCTTTCCTTGCGCTTCTCCCACCCAGCTCCACACATCTCCAAAAGACTTTGAGAAAGTTCAGGCCTGTCCACAAGCCCCTTTGAGCTTCCCCAGCAGAGAGCCCCATGGCCCCTGTCCCACAGCTCAGGCTAAAGCTCACCCCAAATGCCTGTCTTCTGGGGAAGACTGTCAAGAAAACAATCCCTCCCTAGATGTGGCATCCTATGCCCTTCTTGGACCAGCAGGGAAGCCCCAGTTCCTCTCTCTTTCCCACAGTCAACTCTGTAACTTCTTCCACTGCCTGCCCAGCCCCATCCCTCACTCTCCAGACAGATCTTCCCCCCTGCCATGGGCTCCAGGGAAGATTTTCACAGAATCATTTCGTTTGGAAAAGACCTTTAAGATCATTGAGTCCATCTGTTAACCTTGCACTGCCAAGTACTAAACTGTGTCCCTAAAGTGCCATGCCTACTTATTTTTTGAGCACTTCCAGGGACAGTGACACCATCACTTTCCTGGGGAGCCTTTTCCAAGGCTTGACCACCCTTTCAATGAAGAAATGTTTCCTAATATCCAATCTAAACCTTCCCTGAGGCAACTTGAGGACACTTCCTCTTCTCCTGTGACTTGTTACCCTGGAAGAAGAGCATTTTCCAGCTACCAGAACACAACAGTAAGCTAATGAATACTCAGTAATGAGCTTTGCTGAAGACTCGGCCCTGTCTGAGACTCTCTCCATTTCTGGCAGATCTGCTGTGCTCAGGGCATGTTGCAGGATTCGGGTCAAAGCAACCACAAACCTGGTAAAAGAAGTGATTTGGAGGCTTCCTGGACTCCTAAGGAGCATCTGTGTGCTTTGCCAGGGAAAAACAGGAGACAAGCCATTTCACACAAGAAGGATTTTGACCTTCACTGCAGAGTTCCAGAATGGGACTCATCAGGCTCTGAATTTACAAAAATCAAAAGGATTTACTAGTACCCAGCAAGTGGCACCATTTTCACTCCAGGCAGCTAAGCAGGGTCTTCTCTCAGTCACACATGCTGCAGACAACCCTAAAACATTTTCCCTGGCTCACCATGAGGCAAAGCTTTCCCCCATCTCAAAAGCTCTCCATTATCTGCCTTGTTCCCCCCACACTCACCTTCATTACTCCCACAGATCAGACCTCTCAAGCCCTCAACTTACAAACCAAGAGACCCCACTCAGCCTCCCTGGGCTCTAAATGACCTGGGTTTGGGCATGATGCCCTGGGCCCACCTCCTTCCACACTGACAAACACCTGGCTCAGGTGAAGCAGAGGTGCAAGAGCCTTCCCACAGGGTTGTAGCTCTCTGTGAGGACACCCAGCAGTAACACCAAAATGAAGGCTTGCTTCTAGAAATCGTGGTCCCAACAAATGTTATCCACTTCCCCTCAGTGTCCTCCATGAAACCAGCCAGAGAGGAGGTGCCCAGGACCCAGAGGGAGGAAGATGCACCCTTGAATTTGAGCCATAGCATGTCTTGGGTACCTGTCTTTGCCAGCCAGGGCCACCAGAAGGAGCAGAGGCAGACCTGGACAGAGTCTTACACACAAGCAGAACTTTCCCCTGTGCAGCACAGTCCTGGAATAGCTGAATATCCAGTGGAAAAAACTCTGAGCCCCAAGCAAGAACTGACTTCCACACAAAAGAAACAGATCTTCAAACAACATGAGATTGGATGGCTCTGTAAAGTCCAAATTCCACTTCCAGAGCTGCAAGATTCTCAGCCATATATACCCTCTCCCTTCTTACAGAGAAATCTGGGAATATTAATACCAAAAATTGAATCCGCAAAATCCAGTTTTCCTTCCTACCAGCACCAGTCTATCCCAATGCTCCTGGCCAGAGTGGCTCCCTGGCATGGAAGGCCACTGGCTTACCACTGCCCACGTTCATCCCACTGCCCTCCAGGAGGGAGGGACAGGTCCAAGCTGCCATGGGCTCAGTCCTGAGCCCCAGCCAACTCCCAGGATGTCTGCAGTTGCTGGCCAGGGACTGACAATTTAACAGCACAATTGAGTTGTGATGCCTGAGGACATTCCTTGGCTCTGCTCAACTCGCTGGTGTAGCTGCAGTTCCTCAGACCACTCCCTTCCTGCCTTTCATAGCCAAGGCCTCTTTGATGTATTTCCAGTGTAGGTTAGGTTATAAAACTGCTGCACAGAGACCCTCACATGATCCCTGCTCAGGGAGGATTCCCATACCCACCTCTTGCATGGGTACTCATCATTATGTAGATAATACATTTGCTTTTATCCCTTCTGCAAAAAGAGCACAAGGGAACTCACCTAGAAGTGGCCAGTTTAATTCAGAATAACTTCTAGCTGCAATTATATAGGAGAGGATGGGTCTTCCCCATGCACTCATAGCCCTGGCTGCTCATTTCCACCTGCAGCTGGACATCTGCACAACCATCTGTGCACCAAGAACAGTGTCAGGTGTGCAGAAAAAGTGTCACTTTTCTGGAAGTGAAGGGGCTGGGTGTGGCTTGGGACAACTGCACAAAATACTGCTGACCCAACTGAGGAACAGGAGGAGATGGAGGAGCCAGAGTAGGAGGCAAGGGCATAGCAGGCCAATATTTCTGACTGAAAGAGAGTGTTGCATGCAATCACAAACCCAGTTGGTGACTGCCATTGCATTTGCAAGTTCACCTTCTTGAGCTGGTGTGAAAACATCTGTACAAGCTGCGGTCATGCAGCAAGGTGCTGTGCAGACATACTCTGCATGGAGAATCTCTTGATGAAAGCAAAATGAAAAAAAAAAGAAAAAGAAAAAAAGGAAAAAAGCATTCTCAAGAGGATGGTTATGTTTGACCTAAGAGCACTGTGGGAACAAACATCAACAGTACCACATATAGGTGTCAGTGCAAATTCTCTTCCTAAACAAGCAGTCTTTTGCTATTTAAAAAACCCCTCTTGTTCTCAAGAACATTCCATCCCTGCATTCCACACACAAAGCTTGGATCGGATGTCTACTATTCATATATTTTTCCCTCTTGGTTTCAATATTAGCTGAGGAGCATTATCGGCAGGAGTTAGAGCCGGAAATAGGAAATGAGATGGAAATTGTTAACAAGAGGGGAAAATAGCTCAAGAAGGTTGATCCTTCTAAGAACAGCCACCTTTTACAGCCTAGGATTATGTAACACTCAGCCCAGAATCAATTTAGCAAAATGAAAATTAGAGACATTTGCAGGTTTTGATCATGCTGGTCAGCTGCCCTGTTCTTTGCTGTTTTATTGTGCCTTACAAATGCAGGACCAGGAAGCTGACAGTCTAAGCATGAAAGGAATGGCAGGTGGCTACATGTTCTTATCTGTGTGAATAACAATCCAGGATGGGACAGAGGGAGAGGCACCACTGCTCTCCACAGCTACAACTTTTCCTCTTCGTGCTCTGTGCATTTTGTTAGTAATCAATAAACAGAAAACATGGAGAGAGAAAACCCAGCCACAGCTAAATTTGAGTTACTGTTGGTGCACATTAAACAGCTGAAGTTGGTACCACAAAGCAGGAGGACACTAAAAAACAAATCAGTGCTGCAGGCAATTTTCAGTGCTTCTGTCCAGTGATTTTCCCATTTGTGCTCTGCTGGTGTTAATGTCTAATCTTGTTCCAAATAATTTATCCTTCCTGAGGACCAACACTAGTCTTTGTACTGACAATAAAAAGCTGTCTGTGTGCTGGGATATAGCAACACCCCACTGGCTGTGAAACAGGCTCTTGAGGGACACTGCAGGTGTTTATTGCTGGTGGTTATTTACAACGAGAGTAGAGAAAAACAGTTGTTATTCTCGTGTTCTGGAGAAGAGTCTTACCCTGGGGAAGGATGATTTAGGAGTAACTACAATAGAGCCTGAACAATTGGGTTTGTGTGACCTGAACAGGTAACCCCTTCTGTAACAAAATGAAAACTCCTCATTTCCAGCAACAGCAAAGTAAAATGACCTTAAATGGCTTCCTTGACCTATTACAAATGTGTCCTGCCTTATTTTACACTCCCACCAGCCAGAATGAACATAATTACAGCTGCACAAGAGTAAATCCTTGCCATATGCCAATGTAATGATTTGCTCTCTGATCCTACCCTAACCTTTGGGATAGAATGCATCAGCAGAAGTTTAAATTCTCATTCCCCAAGGGACAGATTGAACATATTATCTACATATATATACAGCCTATACTGGTGCCATTTCAACATATGTTGCTGAAATTCTGATGTTTTTCTGGCATCACCATTTCAGATTCAATTAATACCCAAAGAGAGTCCCTAAGCAGTGTGCTTTGGCACTGCCAGGAGAGGTGATGATGCTCCTCACTGTGTATCTCAAGGATAAAGGCCCGTCTGGCAAATTGTGCAATACAAGAATAATATAAATGTATATATTGGGAATTTAGGATGAGTACTGATTAACTAAATGTGCGACAACCACAGATTTTACCTGTAGATTTGATCAAAATGGTGAGGATAATCCTAAGAACAGGGTATTTAGTTATCTTAAGGACAGCTGTGATAGGCTGAGACCCTGTGGCTTTGGTTCCAAGAGAACAAAGCTAATTCTGTCTTTCTTGACTTTGGTATGAGTAGTTTTGGGATCCCTGCAATTTGTTTCAATTTGCAGGCTAAGCGTAAATTCAGCAAAAATAGTTTCCCTCACTTCAGAATAAAAACATCCTCAGTTACATAGGGACCACTGTGTTTTCCACCTCAAAATAAAGCATTCCACTGCCCAGAGAAAGGCAACATTTTCGCCCAAAATTAAATCCTATCCTCTCCTCAAAGTTTTATTCTGAATTGTCTGTTTATCCTACCTTCTCCTTTGCTTGTGAGCTATGTGCACACACAAATGGGATTTCTCCATTCTTTAATATTGAGGAAATTACTTAGCAAGACTTCACAGAGGCTCCCCATAAGCGATCTCACGTTAGACATCCACTCTGCAAATACCCAAGCTGCAGTAGGGGTGTTCTGGCTCACGACATTCATAGCTTGGCTTCCACCTCAGGGCACACTTCTTCATGTGCTGATGTATCTTCCACCACAGTAAGGCATTTCAAACCAAGGGATACAGCTTCTGAACAAGGATGAGCCTCGTCTTGCCCAGAAAGTTGCAGCTTGAAGATTTCATCCTTCAGCAGCAGCAGCAATGAGGGCAGCATCTGAGTGGGGGTGTGGACCCTGACATGCATTGCAGCCTTTTTCTCTGCTCTGGATACCACTGTTGCTTGGATGAGATGTGAGATATTTTCCAAGGGACTACCTGCATTCCCAAGGTTTATAAATGGTGTGTACTGTGGGAAATGAAACAAGTACAAGCAAGGGATGGAGAGGACTTCCTCCTGCTCTCACATAAACAAAGCCAGCCCTGGGGATTCCAGCTGGCATGATGAACCACAACATGTGTTTTTGTCCAAAAGGCTTTCCAGCCTCACTGATCTCAGGCTCTTTGAGCCATACAGTGCCCAAAGAGTGTTCCAGCCTCAGCTTTCCATAAATGGGTTGTGCACTGGTGTGAACTGGATTAACTCTTTAAAGTTGTGTGTTTAAAAGGAGTACTGGACTCTGAAATGAGCTGGGTTAGCACCTCAAGGGGATAAAAGATGCACATCTGTTTTATTGACCTTCCCAATGTATTAGAACCTCAGGCCCTGCACAGGATGGTACCACATGGTCTGGGGTTTGCAGGCTGAAGAATTCCTGTGGGCAGCTTTTTCCTGGGGTCTTCAACAGCATCTTTATTTCTCTCCTCTCTTTACTCAGATCTTTTCTGCCGCAGCTGGTCTAGGCATTCCCCAAGAAGAGATAAAGTAAACTCCTGAGACCACTCATGTTTAATCATTCCCCTGAAAGGGGTGGTCAGAGTGCACCTATAAGCTTTTATTAATTTAGCTTTCCCACACTATGGTTACTTCCCTGCTTCTCCTGTGTAATTAGAAACTCATTTCCTGAGGGATACATGTCTCCCGGAGGGGAAACAATAAGAAACATTTGGTAATCACTAGCCTATGCTATAAGTTTATTTTAAGGCTGTAATTGCTGGGAGCTCCAAGGGATTTGGGGGGATATTTATTGTTACAGCAGAGCAAGTCAAAGTACTGGCACTAGGACAGAAAGCCTTTCATCCCTGGGTCACCAATTCAAATCCAGAACAGGTAAACAGTGGATATAAGTTGCCTTCATCCAATGAACCCTCAGGGGTGAAGGTGACATTAGTTTAGTTGCCTTCATTTATTGCCCAGCAGGCAGATGCCAGGCTCCTGAGTCCACTGCCTCTGGATGACCCCACCAATAGTCTCAGCAGGACCAGCAGGAAAGGTGTTGGGAAAATGATTTATTTTCAGAAAACCAGCTGTACACATGCACTCCTGGTCAAGGGGCTTACAGCCAAGACTAATCAACTGGAGTAGAAACACATCCAAGTTCCTCTTCTCTCCTCCTCCATATTCATCCTCTGGCTTTCAGCAAAATGGACAGTGTTCTGATATTGCCATGCAAACTCACACTGTGAATCCCCCATCTGAGCACCCTTCAGGCAGCCAAAGGAAAACAAATGCTATTACTGAGCATAAAATCTTCACTGGCCTCACCAGTTGCAGGTGGATCTGCCCCGAGCACGGGTCTCGTGCTAGACCCAAAGGTGTGGTGGATCTGAGACCTGTTCCAGGCTTATATACTGAAACCCCTGTTAGCCAGCCAGCCTGTCAGTCCTTTGGGGTGACAGACCCCTGTGAGCAGCTGGCTTTGTCCCTTTCAAGGTACAGGCACCACAAATCTTCTCCTGGGCTTTCCACACTCTCCATTGCAGCTTTGCACATTGGGCCTTGTCTCTTGCAGTATTACTTCCAAGATGTCCAAGGTGTTTCTAGACAAACACAGCACAAGAAAACAGTGATATCTGAGACTGCAGCAGGGCTGGCCCAGCTCCAGCATGGACCTCATGAGCTGGAGTCTGGGAGCCACTCTCCAGCCTCAGTTGCATGAGGTTGAGTCTCAAATACCGCCATCAAATTCGGTACCAGAACTGCACAGGGAGGTGACACAATCACAGCCAGGATCTGGCTCTGCAGTTGCAAACACCTCTATTGTAAAATTTGGCTCAAGGACAAGTGGTTATGTGGGCTCAGCCACCTGTCAGGCTGAGCACACACACGTGCCTTTTGGGGAGCATATGTACAAATGGAAGCCTTCTTCTCAGACCCAGTGACAGCTCACCTCGGTTTCTTGGGAATGTCTGAGGACAGAGCTGAGCTTTGAAACATTTAAACCTAAAAGATCCAAGTTTCATGAACCAGAAAAAACATAAGGTGCACTCGGTCTTGACACCTTGTGCACAATTTGCGTATTTCCCAAACAAGCCCTCTCAAAGCCATCCAAAAAGTCAGCATGAGATTTGTAAATGTGGACAATTTGACAGGCTTATTTTTGATGAGCAGAGCTAAATTGTACAACTTTTCTCACTGTTATTCAATTGCCTTAGACATTTGAAATTAGACCTAATTACTTTTCTCACTCCATTAATGTCCAGTGACAGTTGATTTCTGTTTTGTGGGAAGAGTTGGAGCTTTTGCTGAATTATTCAGCTACCATCTCACTGTGAAGGATCCTAGGAAGTAACAGCAACAGCCTCCTTGGCTAGTTTATGCTAAAATGCCTTTTGCACACAACCTGCTTTTCACCCAGGTCAATTGGCTGTAGTTAAGCCTCCTTGGATCACAGGTCACTTTACTTTGTGGAGAGTTTTTTCTTACTGGGCTGCTGTGGACAGACTCCCACTGCTCTCACTGCTGGAAAGTGCTTGACTGCTACCCCACACTGCTTGGCTTGGCAGTGGCTTTTGCACTCGGGTGTTTGTCTTTGCCCCAGGTTATTCTGGCAGGATCTCTTCTCCCCATATAAATTCTTGTGGCCAAGGAGAACTTCACCATGTTAAGCTCAACTAGCACCTGAGGCCATGTAAAGCTTTCCAGCTGTCCTTTCCCCCTACACTTTTATGTGCATCCCTTCAGAGCACTGCCTTTGCTTGCCCTGCTTCTTCTCCATAGAGAGAATCCTTGCAGAAAGATATTCAAAAAGCTTCAAAATAACCCCAAAAACCCCCTCAGAGTACAAGGAAAAGATGGGAACAGCGTTCACAAGCTAGAGAAATACAATCTCTACTTGGTCTAAGATTAGAGCTGGAAACAGAAGCAGCTGTGCACTGAGTCTATTCAGCATCTTCCATACCTTGGCTGACACAAACAGGAGAAGCACCACCTGCAAAGAGGGTGGCCTAGGTCTCTGGGTGGAACTGGAAGGACAAGAGATGGGAAAACCACTGCCCTTCCAAGAAATGGCTTTCAGGACAGCATTTCCTGGAGCATGTCCAGAGAATCAAAAAAAGTAATTTTATAAATGCACAATTAAGAAAAAACACAGCAGTGAAGGTCTTTCTATGAAGCAGACTATTTTTGGCTCTCCCAGTTTCCTGGAAAATACAGAGAACACTCTTTGACGAGACTGAGCATTTTAGTCAAAATAGTTTGATCATGGCTTCTGTGATATGATCAAAATATGAGGCTACAATGGCTGTGTTCCATCGTCAGATCCACAAAAACCTACCTTTTATGCTTTTTAAACTTTTTTTTTGATTCAGCAGATTTTCCTCTTTTTATCAACTCTAATACATTAATTTCATGCAACTCATATGGAAAAAATATCACCAAAGTGCTGTCTAACACTTCTAAACCTTGACATCCTCCCAGGGTATTCAGAAATACTTTTTTTTTTTTTTCCCCATTTTGTTTCAGCACATTTCAAGGCAGAGACACAATGCACTCCTGACCTTCCTGTCATCATGTGGGGCATTTTTTTCACCTGTCCACAATATGCCTGCTCCAAGCCATATTCCAGCACCTCCCTCAGTATGACACAGCCTTCTCTGTGGAGCTGTTACCTCAAAAGGAAACAGATGGGAAACAGTCGTGGTTAGCACAGGACACTGCTTCTTATCTCTCTGTCTTCCAGAAACACATGGGGCCAGCATCCTCCTCTCAACTTTCTGTGTAAGGAGACACAGAAAACAATGAAAATCTAATCCCCCACCAGAATGCCTAGAAAAATCAGTCCATGTCCATGAGCTGAGTGCAGCCATTCTTTAGGTTGCCTTGTCCAGGAGGTGCTTGATCTGCAGCTATGGCCCTTTTCAGGCTGTTATCACATCAAAATTGAGTCAGCTTTGCATCACTGGGATACATTGTCCCTGCTGAAATGGGGATTCGTTTCATTTACCAAGATCCAGTGCTTTCATCCTGAAAGCAACAGCTTCTTCTGGCTTCTCTGAGAAATCCCAGTGAGGGGAAATTGCCAACAATTCCATGTGCTTGTTGGGCTCTAAGGTCTTGGCAGAGCCACAGTCCATGTCATGATTTCCTCATGCAGCCCAGGAATGATTGGGTTTGCAGACTGACAACTGGCCAAGATGCAGGATGAGACTGAGGGGCAAAAGCCATTGTTAAAGAGATGTCAAGTGGGTTTACATGCTCCTGACCTGTAAGAGAACCCAAATCCAACACCTCCATGGTTTCTTAAATCCGTACTACATCTCCCATGCTTCAGCTCTGTCTCATGTCCAGGGCTGGAAGACTGAAAAAAATCTGAGTGGTTTCCTGACCTCCCCATTTGCAGCGACAAAACCATCACCGTGCTGACTACAGCCCACACCCATGAGTCATGGCCAGAGCAGCCAGAAACAGCCCTCCACTGCACAGAACAGAGCCTGATAAATCATCCAGAGAAAAAGAACCTCCTCGTTTGGTTCTCCCCAGCCTGCCCCTCCTTTAGCTGCTGTACAGAGCCATGGCAGAACAAGCTGGAGGAAACATCAGACCTTAACCCTTCCACCAGTGCAGCAGGCAGGGGTGGGGAGGGTGTGTCACTGTGTTCCTAAAATTGGTTGTCCTGATCCTACTGCTCTTCAAGATTCCTGGTAGCACTGTCTGAACTGATGCATGTCAGCAGAAGATACACCAGAAAGTTCTTGTTCACCCTCTCTTAGTCCCAGAGTCTTTATATTCTGTAGGAGACATCACAGCAGCTGTTGCAAAGACCATCACAGAGCACAGAGGTGCTTGCCCAGGGCTGTTCCTTAGTGCACAGCCTGATCTGTGTGTGCACCCTGAGGAACAGGATCCCAAAGGCATCTGAACTCCCCCTCATTTGGAGCCTTTGCTCTGACAGAAACACGGAATTTGATACAGGTATCTCCTGTGCTGGGGAGAGGTCACAGCAGTTGGCTGTTAGATTCTGATTTGGCTTTGAAAGTCTGTAAAATAAACACCTGCACTTCATTTCAGCCTAGCAACTGCACCAGTAGCAGCATCCCAACCAGTGAGCAGTGGGACACAGGAATGGGAGGATCTCCTCTGCTGCTGACACTTGCAATCCTAAGCAAAACCAGCATGGAAATCCTTCTGTAAATCAATCACACTCCATCTTTGGTCAACACCTGGTTTTTTCCCTCCTGCTTAGGAGGGAGTTCATTACCCCAGTTGCTAACAACCTTCCCAATTCTTAACCTAGATTTACTCACAGCCACTTCATGCCCATTTGTTCTTGTGCCAACATTGTCCCTAGGCTGAAATAATTCTTTTCTCTCCCTGGTATATTTATAGACAGTTGTCACATCCTCCCTTGAGCTTTTGTTTTGCTAAACTAAACAAGCCAAATCCAGACATCCCATCCCATGTGACAGGTTCTCCATAGCCCTGTTTCCATTTGTTTTGTCCAGCCTCAGGCTACCTTCCCAGTTCTGGGAGGTCTGACCTACCCTGGATGTCCAGGTCACTGCAGGTCCTATACAGAGTGCCTGGGTGAGGGAGAAACAGCAAAATGATGCAGCAGCCAGGTTTTCACTTAAATACAGTAGCTCCTAAGTGCCACCACCACACACAGCTCATGCAGCACGTAGGATGGGACAGAGCCATGATCCTGTGTGGGTAGCACAGCTGAGAGCCAAAATGTGAAGCCATAAACCCAAAGGAGGATGCACAGCGAGTGCCAGCTCAGCAGTTTGTACTGTAGAGATTTCTTCACCAGTCAGGGGGATTCCTTCATGCATGTCCTTGGTTTTGTTGCTGTCACAAGTCCATTCTTTAAAGGGATTTTGTACAATGACCAAAGCAAAATGCAGAGGAGCAGCAAAGTGGCTTGCATTAAATAAGGGGCAGCTCACAAATTAAGGAATATTTTGTGGGTATTGAGGAAAGTTGGACACATCTGGACACAACCAGTGGAGAGCTGGGAAAGGGTGGGAAGAGAAGCAGCAATGCCATTCTGTGCTCTGAGTACAGCCTGCCTCATGGCACTGAGTCCTTTGAACTTCCCCCTGGCAAGCTCCTCCCTGCACAGAAGCATACAGATTGCACAAGGAGCTTTAATAAATTACAGCTCCTAATTAAGCTCCTGATGGTTAGGCACCTAATCTGAGCACCTGCTTTTCAAAACTTTGTTCTTCTTTGGACACGCATTTTTTTCCCTATGCTTGATAATTTTAAAGGTTATATTTCAAATAAGCCTAGTCCTGGTCATTCTTGTAGCAGCATTGCCCTGCTGAGAGGTACATCACTGACCACAAGCTGCCCAGAAACAGGGAAGTTGTTAAAATCACTCTGTCACCACAAAGAATCAGCCTTTTTGTCAGTCCCAGAGGCAAGGGAGAGAAGGATGATGCTGAGCTTTCCTGCCTCTGTGAATTTATTCTGATTTTGCTGATGGATGAGTCTTTGGGCAGCTGATCCACCTAGGCTGGGATTTTCCTATTCATCCTGCCTGGAGAAGGCTAGGACAACTTCTCAGAAAACTTAGGGCTACTAACTCAAATAAGGCCATGGAAAATTACTCCAAAGTGACCTGAGATAGTCCCAAGATATTGTGTTTCACTGTTTATTTGTTTATTTACTAGGAGGGAAACCTAGCAGTCATTTCTGCTATGCAAATTGCTAAACATTTTAAAAATTCTTGGCATGTGCAGGACTTTTCCTGCTTGGTGATGACCAACAGTGACCTAATTCTCACTTGACTGGACTAAGCCACAAGGCTCCAGTGTACTAGAGATGTCCCAGAACTTCACCAGAATCTGCCAAAAATTCACCAGAACTTCTGCCCAAATTGTCCTCCGACCCCATTTGGCTTTAGGACACCAGTGCACCCAGAAACTGCCATGGGAAAAGGTCATATCTGATAAAAAAGTCCTCCAGATCCAATATTCCAAACAAAATCAATACAGACAGTTGGTGAAACGAGTCCTGTGTTTTGAAGAGTTCACAAATTTTGAGCTGCCATTGAAATCACAGCAAATAAAGGTTCTGAGTCACCTGTCTGAAATGCTCCATTAAGGTCTGAATTATGATATCTCTTTTAGGAGAGACAGCAGAGAAAGCTGAAACTGAACATGAGAACTGAAATAAAATGACCTGGAAATGCTGTGGTTCAGACAAGGGATATTTAAGTGAAATAATCAGATTTTTTATTATTATTATTTGAATGACAGTGGTAAAATTCCAGACTAACCATGTACCATTACCATATTCTTAGAATCTCTCTTCACACTTACAAAAGAGTGGACTACACCTTCCACACAGCTGACAATTCAGCTCTATAGCCCAGCTCTGAAACTGTCTTGCCCCAGCCAGTCCATTTGGTAATTCAAGTATTCTATTGTTGGGTTAGTTCAATATTTTATTAATAAAAAGCTTAACTTAAGTGATGTTTTCTTGGGTTTAGGTTAGTTTATTTAACAGCTCTAATAAAATATATAAAAAAGGAAATTGATACTGAACCCATCTCTGGAGCAACACTGCTCTGAAATGTTGGAGGGCCTAGAGCAGATGCCAGCCAGGTTAAAAGGCAATTTCCCCCCAATAAATCTGTCTTAAATCAGTGAGAGTGGGGAGTTCTGCTTGAACAGGGTGTGGCAGCAGACCACACAAGGTGGAATTTGGTTAAAGGGCCATGAATTGTCACTCCATTGTGTTCCTATTTTAATAGCCTCAGGGATGGAGATTGCCACATGGAGGTTGCCACCCTTCCACTGTACACTTTGCTGTCTCCCACCTCCAGCACATCCCTGCTGTGCCCAGTCCTCCCCAGACTCCTGATGGAGAGATCCTCCACACCTGAACATCACCATCCTCTCCATGGGGTCTCCACATCTTCTTCCTGATGTCTCCTGTGGATGGGAACAATAAAATTGAGAATTTTGTGCTTTTTAGGCATGTCTTTGCTGTGGCCCTTCACTGCACAGCAGCCACGCAGACTCGGGTGCTCTACAGAGGCCACTGGAAGGAACATTTTGGATTCATGACCTTGATGCTCAGGGAGACCAATGTGAAATAGTAAATAAAAGTTGGTCCTTGGCAATTCAAAATTTGAGTGAAGAGTTGCTAAAATCCTCCAGGGTATTTATCATTAACTTGCAACTTGTTAGGACTTCCTGGACTCAGGAGCATGGTTCTTCCCCACACAGCCCATCATCAGACTCATGGCTACACTGTTCTAGCTGTAGGTTTTGCTTCTACTGAAGGGAAAAATGAAGAAGGAAAATCCTTAATATTTGTCATTTGGCTTAATTTTCCGGAATTCTTTGGCGCTAACCTTTTTAGAAAAGAGGAAATGGGGAGTTTGGAGAGTTTCTTTAAAAATATATGTGTGCTTATGCCTTGCTTTGTTATCAGAAATGGCAGTGTGGCAGAAGGAAGAGACCAGAGGCACAGGGCACAGAAAGGTGCAATGCTCCTGAAGATGCCATGAGCATTTAGCTTCAGATTTTCAGATTTGGACTGACCTTTTTATTTCCCAGACTATGTCCATATGTGATATACTTCCTTTTCCCAAATAGTTGCAAGAATATTAACTTTGTCAGCTAAAAAAAATAAAAATAAAAATAAAAAAATAATAACAAAAAAATTTAAAATCAGTTAAAAACCACTCAGGTCTTCCACCTGTGGCAAATTACTTTAAATGGGGATGTTCACACATCACATTGACAGATGATAGATGGATTCACCTGCAAGGCAAAGGGAAATTACATCTCCCCCAAAATTCTCAAGTCCTTCCTCCCAAGGATTCTCTCTGATAACACCAAGAAGAGCAAATGAACACTTAGCAATCAATTCCAAAGGCCTTAACAGTCTGTGGTAGGAGGAGAGGGGACTTTCATTGCCTCTTCTCCTGTGGAATTGCACTCTGTGATATCCATGTGCAGGAGATCTCTGTGATCTCTTCCTTCCTGGCAGGCACCTAAACACCTTCCCACCAGCACAAACTCAGGAATTTGTACTGATGCCAGAGCAGAATTTATTTCTGCAGGCCTCCAAGAAGGCCTTAAAGAACCCAGACATGTTAAAAATGGAAGAGAACAGTGCCCAGTATTTCATTAAAACCATCCTTATCTACGATAAGCAAAGAGACTGCAGGATGTGGATGCTCATCTGGCCAGGAGGTCACCCTGCTCTTGCAGCAGGACAGGCAGCCAGCAGAGAGAGCAGGATGAATTGCCCCTACTCCCCAGAGCAGAGCTGATATTTATGGCAATTCTAAAAATTATGGCACAAGGAAATCAACAAGCTGGAAAGTTGTGCTGGCTGCAGCTCCATAGGAAACAGCAGGGCGGAAAAGCAAGGTTTGCCAGATGGAAAAGGAAAAATCTGGTAGGAATGCTTTTTCTTTTTTTCTTTTTCTTACTTTACAAAAAAGCAAGTTTCTTAGGATGTTTCACAATGATCCACATAAGCAAACAGTGCATGGCAGGGGAAGGTAGCTGCAGCTCAAGTGGAGTTGAAATTAATGAATGATGGGCACTGTCTCAGGACTTGGGGTATCCATCTCTTGCCCAACCTATCTCCAGAGCAACAGAGACATCAGGGTACTCGTTCCCCTTACCAGGCCAAACTTTCAAGCTGGCCTTGCTCATTGCAATACATAACAGGAGCACTAAGATCACGTTTCTCTCTGTATCTTCCCAACCAGTTTTTGCTTTTCTTCTCTCCACCCCAGATGCAACAAAACACCTGTGCAGCTGCTTAACTTTAAACCTTGTGTTGGGATCATCTTTGATTTAGATGAATTCAAGCTCATCCTCTTGGCTGGGCTGGGTCCAACACCATCACTAATAATGTTACATGGCCCCAGCCTTCAGAGCACCACAGGCTCAGACCCAGGCTCAGTCGTGAAGGTTTTGGGTTTTCCTTCCTCTCCTGCATTGATCAAGGCACATGGAACAGGATTGGACTTCTAGAGGAAGGTTGGAACTTGATAATCTTTAAGGCCCTTTCCAATCCAAACTATTCTGTGATTCTATGAAGAGTGCATCATTCAAAGAAGAAACACAAGTGATACATCCCCAAAAAAACCATGGCACAACCACAAACTTCCCATACAACTTCCACCAAGTTTCTAAACCTTGGCTTTTGCCCTGTGAAACACCAATATCTGTGTGTCCTCGCTCCCCTTCCCAGCCCTGTGTATATTGCCAGCTAAATAAAGTAAAAAAATAATTTCCAAAGAAAAAATATTGAATTAATTACATCAAATTCGGGATTTACATTTAAAAATATTGTCACCTTTGACTGGTTTTAATAAACTTGCTGAGATTTTTTTGTAACCTTCACCCAGAAACTCATCTCTTGAAGGGGAGAGTTTCGTTTCCTCATTTGCTGTAGAAGCTGCTGCTACAATGAAATCTGACTTGAGTTTTAATTGTAATGATCTGACAGAGACCACTAGGGGAGGGCCTCTCTCATTTTTTACAAATAATCATAATTAAATAGGATTCAAATATAGTCTTTAGGGGACATGTTCTTGAAAGCTCCCATAATAGTAGAGTTTCAAATCACTGTAGATCTGTGTCTTTTTAGTAATTTTCAATGATAAGAGTCTTCAAACATAAAGTTACTTTAAAAGGTCACTTTTGAATCAGATTAAATTATTCCTTGGCATTACACATATTTTTAAATTGTAATGAAAAATATTAGAAAGAACACACAACTGTGTAATTTTAACATAAATTTGAACTCAAACTCAGTTAGAGCCCTGTGCTCAGACCCAGGAATTTGAAATGTTATGATTAAGAACTAGGAGTATTGCCTGGCTTGAAGCCTGGGGTCACAGGACCTCGTGGGTGCCTTTTGGAGCCACTCCTGGGAATTTCGATTAAATGTATTCCCCAGCCTCTGTGAAGAACCTCACTGTGGCTTGAGGATCCCCCAGATGTAGCAAATACCACATGGCATCTTCCACCCTAAGGCATCCTGAAACCACAGCCTCCAAGGCTCTCCACCCCTCAGAGCAATCCCATCCCTTCCCTTTTGGGAGGTGCCATTGGTTTAACAACCTCCTGCATAATGCAAACCTTCAGAAGAGGAATTTCAGGAGACAGAGTCCAACTGAAACCTTACAGAAATGCCCCCTTTCCTTTGAAAATACAGACCAGAGGCAAAATTTTAGGGCATTAGTCTCATTTCCTGCTCTAGGGTAAGTAGTTTTATAGAGAAAAACCATCCCTGTTCATAACCCTGTATAACCCAGCTAAAATCAAATGTCAAATCCCCATAAGCATCTGTCCCTCAGCCAGAGGTTGTTTTTCTTCACGGATGAATCAAACATTCTGAGTAAATCACATGAATCACCAGCGGAAACATCATCCTCACAGCTTCATCTCACAGTTATGAATAAGGAGCTTGTTTTGCAGGTCCCCAGAGAAGAAATAAAGCCCTTGGAGTTCAGGGAGGGGCCCAGGACCTTCACAAGTATTTTGCTTTAACAGATTACGAACAATAAGGTGTCTCCCTCCTCCCATCAAAAAAGTTATGGCCAATTGCTTTACAAACCATCTCTCAATTTGGCAGCGCTTTCATTAATAAGAAAATGCCTGCACTGATGACATAGCTCAATAACCCAGTTATAAATCGCATAAATCTGTTGCAGCAGCTACAAATGAGCAACGTGATTTATGAGTGGGGCCACTGACTTCTACACCTGACATAAAACTTTGTAGGCAATCAGCCACATGTTTCATTTCAGTTTTATATTTGACATATAAATCAGGCAAGTGAAAGGGACTCTCTCTCCACCCCCACTCCTCCCCTTGAAACGGACGGAGCCAATATTTTATAAGCAACATGTAAGTCACTGTAGCAAGGACACAATATGAGGTATGGAAAATATTATGCTGTGATTTCATTAGTTTCATGTGGACCAATATGGGGCACAGTGACCTGCCTTGGAGAGCAGGCAGGAGAGCAGGCAGTTAAGGGGGGAAAAACCACGCAGGTCACCAAGGAAAAGCAAGTTTTCTCACACTACATGCCCTGTTTATTTCCAGGCCTCTCAAACTTGTGGAAGGTCAACAGCTTCCCCTCCTGAGCTGAGAAGGTTTGGCCCTTCTTTTGAGGTCAAGGTGTCCAACATAACCCCATAAAGGTGATGTGGTCATCGACAGAATGGAGCAGAAGAGAAAACCTGACAGTCAGTAATTGGATTTTTGAGGTTGCTTTTCACAGGTGTTAATAAAATAACTCTCTGCCCAGCACGTTTCACAGGATCCCTTCCCTCTTCAGATTCTCTGGCAAAGTAGCTCAGAGCTTCAAATTTGACCCCCAACTCAATGTTGAATAGCCATTTTTAAAAAAAGAAACATACTGGGTACACACTTCAGAGGATTCTGGTATACCTGAAGTTTCTTCTGAGTTTATGTGTGACCCAGCTCCAAAGTGCCTTAACATTCCTTCATTCATCTGAATCTCAAGATGAGCCAGATCTCTGTGCAAAGTGCTGAGTGAAATTAGGTAGTTAGATGTTTGCCTCAGAAACCCGAGGAAATGCTGTTCCGGTTGTTCCGATGCAAATTCAAATGTCTGATTTTCAGTAAGTGTAAAATCAGACCCATAAATATGAGAAAGTGCTAAAGGTAGGATGTACAAAAGTGAGATGAAGCATGAATTTATATATAACAACTTAAGAGAATATTATTTTAAACAAGGGTTATAAATCTGTAGTACTTTCACCCAATTGCATGAGTTAGTTTATCTCAGCTGGATGAAGTCCTGTCAAAGTTCTTTATATGATCTCCTCCAGGGATGTGAATTTTTCCATAACAGAGGTGTTGGCCATTTCTGGAAAGCTCTTGCAGTGAGTCAGTCATGTACTGCTTTTCCATTTTCTCAGAAGAACTCTTTAAATACACTTGAGGCAATGGAAAGCCATCTGGAGGCAGAGGCTGAAGTTGTTGTGACTGCCTGGTTCAGTGGTGCAGAGCTCTTAGGCTGGGGTGGGAAATGGACTATCCGATGTCACAGCAGGGTTTTTCTCAGAATTAAATCCATTATTTCTTTGCTTTTCATCTTCAGTGATTTCACGTGATGCATTCTATAAATACAGAATAATGCATTCTATAAATAAAGGCCTCTTGGAAACGNGCTTTTCATCTTCAGTGATTTCACATGATGCATTCTATAAATACAGGCCTCTTGGAAACATCAGTGGGGCTCTGATCAGCCACCTGGGTTACACCACCATCTAATATCTAGTGCAGATGAGGCTTTTGCATATCCTCAGGTGGTAACTACATCTTGAACAACACAAATTTCTGCAGTCCCACGCAGATTGTTAATGTCTTGTCTACTCTAAAAAACAATACATGCTCCAGGTTAACCAGACACCATCTGATTTCTCTAGTGTGTATTCCAAGTGCAAAATAGATGATTTGTTTATAAAGATGAGTTTCTTGGGCCATAGCTGAGATCTCATTATTTATTTAAAAATAAGTTGTAAAAATACAGGAGAAAGCAAGCTGAGAATTCCCCCTGCACATTTTTTAGCTGCTCATGACCTTACCTCTTCCTCCTCCCTGACAGGTAACAGTTGATTTCCCTGTTCACAGAAGGAGCACAGGTGAAAGTTTACCCCTCTGAATGTTTGTCCTGATTAAGTATGTTGAGTAAGTGCTGCAAGAATGATAATTAAAATGTTCTCTGCATACAAATTGATGTTTAGTTGGGGGTGATGGGACTGAAGCAAACAGAGCAATGAGGAAAATCAAGATCAGTGTAAGACTGAGCAGCCAGGTAGTGTTTGGGTGTTACACCAGGTCTGGATCTGACAGCAGAGGAATCCAATGCTCACCAGTATTTCAAGCCTGGCAAGGAATGCACAGGGATAAATGTGTCCTCAGAAGTCCATAGCCCAGTTTTGCTTATTTGGCAGCCTGCCTTTTCAGACACAAATTGCTCTCACCTCCCTACTCTGTGGCTCTCTTCTTAGACTTGAGTTATCCTTGCATTACTCCTTGTAGTAGTGGGGTTGTGCTGAGGTTCTTCAGTGGCCCAAATAAGTGTTTGCATTTCCAAAGGTTTTCCATTGGAGATCGCATTATTTTTTTTTTCTCTCCCCAACACTTCAAAACATTAAATGTATTCAGGAGTAGCCAGCAATGATTTACAAAGGGCAAATCATGCTTGACCAACCTGATTTCGCCCACAATGAGGTGACCAGCTTGATGCATGAGGAGAGAGCAGTGGATGTTGTTTACTTTGACTAGTATATCTTTTGTCATTGTCTCCCATAACATCACCTAAGATAGGATGACAAATTATGGGTTCAGTACGTGGACAGTAAAATGGATTAAAAACTGGCTGCACCTCTAAGCTAAGGCAGCTGTGACCAGTGACACAAAGTTAAGTAGGAGGAAAATCACTGAGGATGTGTCCCAGAACTCTGCCCAGTTCTGGGCTCCCCCAGTGCAAGAGTGTCACAGATTTATTGGAGCTTTATTTATTGTGGCCCAGCACAAGGTCACAAAGATGATTACTGGATTGGAGCACCTCTCTTATCAGGAGATACTGAGAGAGCTGGGACTGTTCAGCCTGGAGAGGAGAAGGCTCATGGGGATCTCATCAATAAATACCCTATGGAAGAGAATGAAGATGAGGGATTAGACTTCACTGACAGGACTGGGCACAAAGTAAAACACGTTAAATATTTACTGTCAGGAAGGTCAAACACTGGACCGGGTTGCCTGGTGATGATCTGGAGATAATTCAAACCAGACTGGACACAGTTCTGAACAACCCTCTCTGGATAACCCTACTTGAGCAGTGCTGGACTAGATCTCAGGGCTGGAACAGATCTCAGGGCTGGACTAGGTCTCAGGGCTGGACTGGATCTCAAGGTTGGACTAGATCTGAGGGCTGGACTAGATCTCAAGAGCTGCCTCCAACCTCAACCACTCCATGATTCTGTGACTCTGTAACAGCACATGGCACAACAGCAGCTCCCATCTTCTTTGAAGGCAAACAATACCCAAAGTACAGAATTGCTCATTATAAATTGGGATGGTTAATTATTAGCATAGTTCTCATGGCCATAATAAAGTATGTATGTTTTCAGACTCTGCTTTCAGTTGCAGTTTGACACACTATAATACAATAATTATAACTGGAAGTGCAGCAGTGATCAGATCCAAGAAGCATTTTGGCTGCAGACTCCCAAATTTTCAGGAAGTTCCAGTGCAGATCTGCACCTTGCACCTGGTTCCTGTCAGTGTAATGGGCAGAACCAGTATTTCTTATCTGAACAGCCACCTGCTCTTTCAAGAAAACCCAAACCCCACAGCTTTGGCGACATTCTTGTTTAGATTCAGACTCAAGGTTTCCTAGCCAAGGTCTAGTCAATTGCTGTAAAATATGTTACCTGCTCCACTCTATCCCACATTTCTAGATGTGTTTTAAAAACACAGGTTTTTAAATGTTTGAAAAGGGGACATTGAATTAGAGCAGAACAAGACAAGAACAAAAACATTTTTAAACAGATTTGAATTTTGGATTTTTGACACTTTTTCAAAGAGTTTTTGGTGACACATATTTCTAAATTGGAGCCAGAAATAAACTGTTTACAAGAAATTTTTTTTCCAGTAAGTGAAAATCCAATTATTTTGATTTGAAGATTTGGAGGTTTTGCTTTTTTTAATAAACATTTTTAAATATTTGGGAGATTGTTCTTTAAATGAAATAAGCAATCACAATCTGCAGAGGACTGCTCTCCCAAGGTGATGGTGCTTCTCCATTTGAAGAACCAGGCACAAGAAGAGAAATACTGAGTCTTGGATCTTCAATGAGAATTTTTACATTATAGAAAGGTCTAATCTCAAAACCTGCAAATGCATTTGCTTGGCACCTTTTTCCACAAGCATGCACTCCATTACAAGTAGAAGTGCATTATTACAGTAATACAGTTTTCCTGACAGAGCGTAAATTCAGACTACAATTTTTTTTTCATTTTGCTTCCTGTTGGGCACTTCTGTCAATGCTTGTTTTTCTGCAGTTGCAGGTATCATTCCATACCACTGGAATTCTCTTAAACCACAGCTAGTGTGGGTCACCTCAGAATCAGATCTTTTGAAAAGCTGCCCCTAAAAAAGAAAGCCTCATTTCAAGAGGGTTGCTGATACACATTGTCTGCCTGGACTGACAGTGGGCATTGTCTGCCTGCACTTCAGGGAGGCCTTTGATACTGTCTCACTTAAGATCCTCATAGAGAAGCTGTTGTTTTAAATATTGGATAAGCAGGCAGTGATTTGGCTTGAGACCTGGCTGAGTGGCTGGGACCAGAGGGTGGTGGTCAGTGGTGTCTGTTTGGAGGGCAACAACTACTGATTGTACCCCAGGGGTCACCCACGGAGTCCAGCCCTGTTTAGCACCCTCATTAACAGCTGGGATGATGGGGCAGAGTGTACCCTTAGCAAGTTTGCCAGCAAATCCAAACTGGAAGGAGTGGCTGGTGTGCCAGAAGGTTTTGTATCCCTCCAGAGGGACCTCAGTGAGCTGCAGAAATGGGACAACAGGAACTTCATGCAGTTAAACAATGAGAAATGCCAAATCCTGCACCTGGTGAGGAAAAAATGCAGGCACCAGGACATGCTGGAGATCACCCAGTGGGAAAGCAGCTTGATGGAAAAGGACCTGTGGGTGCTGCTGAACACCAAATTGAGCATGAACCAGCAACATACTCTCGTGGTCAAGGCCAGTGGTATCCTGGGCTGCATTGCACAAAGTACTGCCAGCAGGTCCAGAGGGGTGATCACACTTATTCAGTGCTGGTGAGGCAAAGTCTGGAGTTCTGTGTCCCATCCTTAGTGCAGACAGCCAGACCCACTGCACCACACGGGATGCTACCCGGCCATGTGCTCCTCATCTCTGACTGCTCCCCATCAGCACAATTTCATGCATTTTGTCCCATCTAGTTTAAAAGATACCTTCCAACCCAAACCATTCAAGGATTTTGTGTGCTGAGCCTATTATCATTTGTTCCTCACAGTTGTGTGGGTCCATGCAAATAATTTTGGCACCTAAATTTAATAAAGAGAACCCTGTACTCTTTACTATGCTATGCAAAACACTGCTACCCCATGTTGGCAGAGTTAGAGTAACCTGCATGACCGCACACCTCTTGCTGTCTTTTTTACTCTTTTTGCTTTGTGCCAGTTTGGCTCAGGAGGGTTTTCTTTGAAGAGAGACTTTCAGCTGTGCTGGTGATGGGGATGCCATAAGGAGGTGCAGCATCCCATCCTCACTTGCATTCCAAAATATTGTGGGCTACATCTCAAGCACAGGCTTCTTGACCTCCTGTAACCCCTGACACTGGCACAAATCAGGCAGCAGGCTGCTGTGTCTGCCTTAGAGGCTGATTTGCTTTTATGTTGAAATTTCATGAAGGCTTAATAACTCTCACTCATAACTTTCCAGCCAAAACTTCACTGCCACCGACCCTGAAAAAAAAAAATGAATATATAAACAAAAGTCTGAGAAGTGAATGCAGATGAGCTGAACTAACTTAACTGATTAGGACTGTAATGGCTTAATGGGTAAAGCATGTACCCTCTGAGTCTTCCTTTGGCTTAGCTGTGGTGATGGAGAAGAGAGAAAGACCAGCTGAACATAGAAAATAGGCAGACAAGATCCACCTGCTGTTGGCTATTGGTTACTTTTATTACTGCAAGGACTCTCAGGAAAGAAAACCTGATATTTGACAAGATTTGTTATGAGAACCATGAGCACCATCTCCCTATTACCAGTTTTACCACATTCAAAATGGTGGTGTTGGTTAAATACTGTGCCAGAGAAATTACTTATGTTTTACATGGTAAAAAATATTTCCTCCATCAGAGTTGGACAAGTTCTGAAAACACTGAGCTAAGGTACATCATGTAATAAGTAATCAGGCATAAAAACAAAACAGAAAACATCACAAATTTTGTTCACAGCTCAACAACACCTCCATACAATCTTATCTAGCAAATGAATAAGGAAAATAAAATATTTAAAGAAAAGCATAGGGACATTGTTTTCCCTTCCTGGCACTCAAAACTTGGCCCCAGATCTACTGTGCATATCATTGACTACTGAGAATGTGTCTGACAAACTTCGACTGAGTTTTTGGCTTTTTTTTTAAGTAAACAGCTGGTATCCTCTATAGAATTAATTGTCCCCAGTCCCCTCCAGTTCATCAGCCAGGGATGGTGCAACTCTCCTTTCAGCTGCTGGAGGTGCTGACGGTTGCTTGTTGCTATTCCTTTTGTTTTTTTCAACTGGGGTATTGTCCTCTGGGAATTAAGTCCATCAGTCTTGAAAGTAGCCTTGCAAAAATATGAGTTATGTAAATTAAGGGACAAGTTGCCCAGGGAAGCTGGGAATTGCACACCCTTGGAAGTGTTCAAGGCTGGATGGTGCTCTGAACAACCTGGTCTAGTGGAAGGTGTCCCAGTCCATAGGGAGGACTTGAAACTAAATGGTTTTTCAAGTCCCTTCCAATCCAAACCTTCCTATGATTCTATGATAGCACATGTTTGGAGAGGAACAAAGATATATAGAGAAAAAAGCACCATGCCAGGGGAAAAGGTAGGACACATTTTAATGCTCCAGGGACATTCAGGTTCAGCCCCTGAAGTCTAAATGTACTAATCCGTTCTGATTTTCTGAAATGATTGAACACGTACTTTAACAATATGGATTCTTGCTTTCAGAGCCCAGCCAGCATAAATCACAAATCTGCATTGTCTGCAATATATATGCCACATTTCATTACCTTGGTTCACGGCCGACACTTAATGTAATGCTCACCCTTTCATGTAATATATTGCAAGAGATGCATCACTTCACGGTTCTGCACCACGGTGCTCAAATTGCCTATGGTATTGATCTATACGATGATTAAACCTCAGCATTCTTTAAGAACCTGGGCTCTCAGAGCACTAGATGGTGCTAGAGAATGCTCTTAGCCAGCTCCGGGGTTGCGTCCCCATAAATTCCCTCCATGTACAACTTATTTTTGAACAATTTAACAGCATTTACATTCTCAGCAGTGTTTCAGACTGGCTGCTGGCAGTGCCCATCACTCTTCCTCGCTGGGCAATGACAAGTTGCTTGTTGTTGCCAGGGGCAAGCTGTCACACTCACAAGTCAAGCGCCTAGGTCATCTCACTGCCTCCAAAAACAGGGGATATATAAACTTTTTTAAGTATACTTTTATTTGCACTCTGGTTCCTAAGCCCTAGGACTGTTATGATGCTATTTATGTGCTCCCTAGGAAAGCTGGGCACTAAAAAGATCAGAGCCAGGCATGGGTCTGAGCAACAAAGTTCAAACCACAGCTCAGGGCTGACCGGGGTGAGTATGGAAGTTGGGTTTTGAACCAGCCAAAGGAAAGAAACCACCCTTGGAAACCAGATGGGAACCACCCTTGGAAACCACCCTTTCTCACCAGATGAGAGAGACAATTAGGAAACAGAGTAGGGAGTTGTACAGTTCTGTGTCTGCTAACAACCAATTTTTTTGGCTGGAGCACATGCTGGGAGAGGAGGGTTTCAGGGAGGCCAGGGCAGCCTGCACCCAGCAAGAGGTTTTCTCATGTCATTGAGGGCAGAGGGAAGTTTTAGATGGTTCAGTAGGGTTAGGCTGGGAATGTGTCCTGTGATGTGCAGAAAGGGAAGGCAAGTGAGCTGCACTCACCTCAGAGATGACCCTGCCATGAACATCAATGGATCATTTTGTCACCAGCAGCTGCACCACGTGAGGACAGGCTCTTGGAGAGAAACCCAAGTGCTGGTCCTTCTTCTCCTGCCAGGTGCCCAAGGACGTGGGGTGTCCCAGGGAACCAGGGCACCCAGACACTGGCAGCATAATGGGGATGATACAGGGCACTTTCCCTCTGCGACAGCTCAGCTGTGAGGCTGCACACTGGGCTCTACAAGACCCAGGTGCTTATAGGGCAGCCATAGAGCCTGGTGTTATTAACACCAACCTTGTTCAGTGCCTGTATGGGCCACTCGCTTCAGAGCTGGACTTGGTGATCCCTGTGGCTCCCTTCCAACCTGAATGTTCTGTGATGCTGTGGTCCAAATCAGCAATATTTTCATGGCGTTGGTGCTGTGAGAGATGCTGCCCAGCTGTGCCTATCCATGGGCTGGGCACGCTGCAGGAGGGCACAAGGTGACACCGAGGCTCAGACAGCAACTGCTGCTGACAGCTGGAGCAGCCACTGGAACACAGGGACACAGGGACACAGGGCAGCCTTGGGGTTAGTCCTGAGGGCACAGCTGGCAGCCAGCACCCCTCCTCCTCCTCCTGCCTGCAGGGCAGCTGCAATGGCAGGACAGCAGCTCCCCCAGGCACCAACACCGCACAGGTTTGGTCTCATCCTGCCCACACAGCACCGGCTGAAGTCTGCACCAGCTGCAGCTCCCCCATCCCACCAGGCTGCAGGATCAGCCCAGGGACCAACCCAAACCACAGCTCCCAAGGCAGCTTGGGCCAGGCACAATGGGGCCAATCTCGTGGTGGGCACATCTCCTGTGGCTCGTTCTTCCTAAACGTGGTGTAGCTATCACACGTCTGTGCAGCCACTGGCTATGCCGTGCCTCATCCCACCAGGATGAGCACCAATGGGGAGCAGTGCAAAGTAAAAACCATGGCTTGTAAAACATGAAAATCCACGTGGGTGTTATGGGCCCTGCATTGACGTGCCTCTGATACCACGGACTGAAAGCAACTGCTTCTTTTGGCTCATTTAACCTTGGTTTTGTGGATGACACGTGTTGCCATTCTGCTCCTGCTTGATGGTGGCATTGAAACCAGATGGAAATGCCTTGAAGAATTTAAATATGATGTCATGGAATTACAACACCATTACTAAATCAACCAATCAGACAACAGCTAAAGAATGACATATGCAGGAAACTGAACTTGTGTTTTCAGCACCATTAAGATGTTTAAGGGACAAAGTCAGATGACCTTAAGCCCATAGCTTGTTTTGAGACTTGTTTTCACTTTTCTCCTCATTGCAATCAAATTAATTGTTTGTATGAATTTAAAGGTATCCCTCAAGCACTCACAGAAGGTGAAACTGCAAACCAAAGGGGAAACCCCACTGCTGGGCTGGTTCTCCCAGTTTAGTAATGTGCTTAAAGTCTACACTGCTGAAGAAACTTGCCATGGTGTCTCATCCCTGTCTGATGTTATGTCACCCACAGCCTTCTAACATCACACAGGGAGGGAAATTTGCTTTTAATTGATTGTTAACCTACCCATGTCCCTCTGTGTGCCTTTTATTTACATTAGCAGTCTGAAAGAGCAAAGTATTCCCCTTCACATTTCACTCTGCTGGAGAAACGGGTTTGCTGTCATCACTCCTCATAAGCACAGCCTGAGACCCGCTTTCCCAAACTCTCCCTCCCACCATTTGTCTTTACTACCTCATAGCTGTCAGCTTTTCTTCTAGCTGCTACTATGAAATGAGCACAGGGTCGTTTTGGCCAAAAACCACTCAAGAATGAAGAAGTAGAGGAGGAGGGGAGCAATTTCTAATCTTCGAAGGGAAAACTGGAGAAAGCTGGGAAAGGATCCTCAGTCAAGGGTTGCAACCCTCAGCCTCCAGATCGATAATCACCATTAATCTTACCCAATAATACATTCAAGGGAACTGTAAGCAAGCATTTATCCCAGCATCACCAGGGTTCTCTAATCCTTCTGCCACAAAGAAAAACCTATTCTCTTCCAAAATAATTTGATATGTGGAGAAACCCGAAAGTGGCATTCAGTTCTCTTACTGCAACAGCTGTATTAAACAAAGATTGACAGTGCTCTGTGACTGCCTTATCCAACAGAATTTTCCTTATGCAATTTATTTCATCCATGCTGCCTCAGTTTCCCCACCAGTAAAATGGACAAGGTGGGAGCTTCTGGTTTGACAGAGTGTGTCAAAATGTGTCCAAGGAGAAAATGAGTTTTCTAAGATCTTGTGGATTTTCTTTCCCCAGCTGAAGGGGTACTCAAACATATAGAGAGTCAGGTGAGAAACATTCCCAAGAACCTGGCAGAAGTAAATAGCCCAAATTACTACAGAGAGAGTCCTTGTTTGACCACCCCATGAAAAACCAGCATGTCATGTTCAGGCTCTTTCTGTTAGATGCTTTAATAGACAAACAGATAAATACATTTACTTTCCCCAAATAAAGAAACCTTCTGCAGAAAAAGCCACTATATTTTAATGTCACTGCAACTTCCAGTTGGGCCAGAAAGGCTAAACATTTCTTTCCAGGCCTTTGGTTTCCCAGAAGGTGGTGGTTTTTCACTGGCTATTGAAAATTCAGACAATTGCATCAAATACTGCAAGGATTTCAGAATGAAAGAAGAGATCCATCAGGACAAGAAAGAGAAGACAAAGAGAAGGCACCTTTCTTTACTCTGTTCAAGCTTCTTGGCATCCTGCTAGGTAATTTACCCCCATTTTGGGGATGCAGAGAGAGCCCGAGGAAAACCTGAAGACGGAAGGGGGCTGAATTCTCACGTTTTTAGTGAAGTCCTTGGTAAGAATAGCCCGCCAGAGGGATGCTGGTTCACTACACAATTAGATCTATCCAATACAACACTCACTCTGTGCTCTAAGTGGGAACCAGCAGGCACTGGTGGTGGTCCGGGTTGTCACCTGGGTGCTGCTGGGTGCTGTCACCCACCTGCCTGGCACCAACCCCGCGCCCTTTTCCCACTGCTGCCACCCACCAGCAGCAGCCCTAAGCTGGGTCTGCACGCCAGGGCGGCCAGCTCGGAGCCAGGCTGTCCCCTCACTCCCCTCCCACCTCCCCCTCGCCGGCCGCCAGGACTTTGTGTCCTAAAAGCTCATTCTTTCTATAGCGTAAAAAATAAACCGGCATGCGCTCCTCTCCAACGCCGCCCGTCTCCACAACGGCCCCGGGTGGGTTGTTGATGTCGCTCGGCTCTGCCTCTCCTTAAATAACAGAATTACAGCGGGTCTAATCCTGCAAAGTGCTGAGTAACAGCTCGTTCCCAATAAATTAAGCAGGCACTCAGCGCCGCAGCCTGATATTTGTATCCATGTCCTCCCGGATTATCAGTCTCTCCTCCTCGCTCTCTGCCCGGCCCCTCGGGGAGCAATTATCTGTGAATGAGAACAGAATAACTCTTTTAGCAGAAGGTTTCCACACTCGCGCACAAGGAGCGCTCTGAATGGATTTATCATGCTTGCTAAAAAGGGAGGTGGCAAAAAATCCACCTACACCCCCCCCCCCTCGCTTTTTTTCTCCTGTATTTTAAGGAGAAATCCCTGAAGCGGCTGCCGTTCCCCGGTGGCTCCACGCACCGGGGGGAGCGGTG
>VYXD01013268.1:356443-368711 GCA_013397195.1 Hylia prasina | reverse complement strand
CTGGGGAGCCGGAGAATGGTATTTCTGAAAGGCACGTTCCTGCAGGAATACCCCCGTGGGTCTGCTCGGCTGCACAGCGGTGACATCTGGCAGAAGTGGTTGCGGTGGGATGGATGAGGCTGAATCCTGCCTGCTGCTGCCTCCACACACAAGGCAGCAGATGCAGCACAGTGCCCGGGCACTGAGCAGCCCCAAGGAGGGGATGGAGTGAGAAGATGGCACAGCAGCGCCTCCAAAAATACCCTCCAGCAAACTAGAATTTTTTTTTTTTGCCCCACAGTAACAAGTATCAAACTCTACAGAAGAGACTTTTGTTTATATTTTTGGGGAAGCAGTAGGATTTTTTTTTTTTCAAGGTCAATATGCTTTGTGGGGGTGGAGAAATTAGGTAAAAGACAAAAAGGAAAATTTCCCCTAATGAACAATGTCCATTAACTCCCCACAGCACGGGAGGAAGGAAAGACCCAACAGGCATTTTTGTCTGCACATCT
This sequence comes from Hylia prasina, assembly GCA_013397195.1. Lineage (NCBI taxonomy): Eukaryota > Metazoa > Chordata > Aves > Passeriformes > Sylviidae > Hylia > Hylia prasina. The sequence goes on along the minus strand of VYXD01013268.1, from coordinate 368,220 downwards.
GTAGGTTTTAATTGCTATATCATTTGTGCAGAGTGCCAGGCTGCACACAGACCCCAAATAAGCCAGGGAAGGAAAGTGTCCCAGCAGGAGAGGCTCTAAACGAGGTGGTGGCCTGACTTGCAGCAAGGAGCAACATTAGGGATCTGCCTTTTTTGCTAACAGGGGAAATCAGTGTTCAGGCAGCAGATGAATGCAGCGCAGTCACCAGCACATGACGGGCTGATGTCGACCATGGCAGCTCTCCAAAGGTAAAAAAGAGCAGTAAAATTGCCCTCGTTGTTGCCTTCTCCATCCATATGAATAAAACCCAATGTATGAGAGGGAGGGCACCTCTTGTGAAAGCAAACCCAAAGACCAAGTTTTACCTGAGACTCCAAACTTGCAGGGTTCAGCCCCACTCTGAAGCTTTTTCACATTTAAACACCACCACCACACCCACCCAATTTCTACCACAATTTCACCACTCCACAGGAAAAACCCATCCAGGGGATTGATGCTGCAGAAGGAGGAGAGGTGAACTACTGCAAAGACAAATCTTATCAATCCATGAAAAAATCAGAGAGAGTGTAGATGTTTGGAGGCACACCACAGCTAAGGTCAGCATGAAGGGATCCCTGAGGGCTCTCTTAGGCAGGGTCTGTACCTGTGGTCTTCTGTCAGTGTCTCCTGACCTGGCAGCTGCCCTTGCACTGTCGTGCCACGGTGCTCAGTGGCACAGCCACCAGCCCACCCAAGTCCAAACACCCTCAGGCTTTGAACTGCAACATCATCTCAGGACACAATGCCCACTTGAAACACAGCTTCTTTTCCCCCCACTTTTGGTTTCCTGAGTCACTGGTCCAGCAAAGATGGTTTTAGCTTGATCACTCTTGTCTCTCCAACAACACCTTTCTTTTTACATTTTCATCCTGGTTTTGATCTATGAGGGAGAATGGACTAAAACACCCTCAGCATTCAAGGTCTCCGTCACTCTCCTTTTCTGCGTCCATTTTCATCTTACTAAGATTCATACTTTGAACAAGAACTTGTCAATAGATCACTGGACCAAGGCTTTATTTCAAATGGGTTGTACTCCCGAGTCAGTCACCAGTTTCTTGTGTGAACTTGAGAAGAATCCACCTTCCCCACATCCCACTACTGTAAAATGGATATTGTAACTTTTTAATTTCCTTACTGTGCTTTTTTTAGTCTCAAGAAAGAGACTGTCTCACACAAAGTTTATGCACAGCAAAACAGTGGCAATTATTTGATTTTATCTTAAAGTATCTTTAACCATTATTTAACAAAATATCCAAGTTCCGGACAATGTATTGGGGAAAAAAAAACTTCATCAACTCCTTTTCCACATGACTAATCCTTGTAAAAAGTATCACACCGCTGTGTGAGCCCATACAACTGCTCTAGGTGCTATAGTTGCCTAATAAACCTCAACACTTTATTGCCTGCAAGTGCCTCCTTCTTCCCAGGAGCACCCTTGGTGTGGTCCAAGGGAGCGCTGCTAGGCAGTGAGGAAGGAAAGTGAGGACACACTCAATTAGCCCAAAGGATAAACGTCCAGTGAGTTCTGCCACCCAACCCTGTGTTCCACAGCTGCAGATCAAGCCAGGGTGGCCAACAGAGACGGGCAAGACTGAGCCATTTGCTTCTGCCTCAGTGCTGCTCTGTAACTTGGGGAAATCGGTTTTGTTTCCCACACCTCAGTTTCCCCATCTGGAGCACAGAAATTATTTTCTTGGCTTCTTTTTAAAGGCCTTTCGGATGAACAGCCCTTTTAAAGAGGTAAGTTGTATTATAAGCAACGGACTCTCACGTCTGCCAAGAACCAAAAGTGATATGAGGGAGATGAAATTCAGGCCACCTCATCAGCAAAGCATGTTGACCTGGCCTTCAAGACAAGGTTAGGGCTCTTGGAGAGAGCCCATTCCTTTTCGGGACGGAAAGGAGTGGACATAGACCGAGCACATGCTTTCCTATTATTAGTCATTTGTATCCATGTATTGCTGCAAATGTGTACAGCCCTCAACAACCCACCAGGGCAAGGCCACAGCCTGAAGTCATCCAACCCAGCAGCTCGAGCCCGCAATGGGGGATGAAGAGAAGTTGCCAGGTAAGTTCCCCATGATGGCTCGGGCAGGAAAGATGCGACCAGTCGTCACCAAGCCTGCAAGCCCCAGCACTTCCATGAGCCCCTCAGTAGGACTGGAGAGGGACAAGAGCAGGCAGAGGGACCTGCCTGGGGACCAACTGGAGAGCTCGGCATCTCTGGAGGACCAGGTGGGTGACTCACATTTGGCTGGGGGAAGCCGGCAGGGTGCAGGCACAGGCGAGGTTCGTGAGGACCTCGCAAACAGGGCTGGAAGCACGACCGGGAGCTGCTTTGCACGACAGGGCCAAATCCGTCCCTGGCACCGCTCCCCTCCCGCCGCCCCGGTGTGTTTGTGTAAGGATCCAGCCCTGGCCGCGCTGGAGGCACCGGCTGCTCGGGGCTGGCATGCCAGCCCGGAGGCCCAGACACGAGGCCGGTGCCAGATGCCGGGCATATTTTGTCAGCTGCGCGGCCTGCGGGCTGTCACACGGGCCGGCCGCGCACCTGCGCGACCCCGAGCGCGGCCACCAACAGCCGGCCGGTCCTCCCGGGCGCGGGGCTAGATCAGCCTCCCCGCTGATAACCCCGGGACTCCGCTGCAGCCGCCACCGATGCAGATGTTAATGCACCTAATGCTTGCTCCTCGTCGGGATTTGCGGTGTGCGGCCGGCCCGGCTCCACCGCCCCCGACCGAGGGATGCCCGGTGCTCCTGGCGCTCCTGGTGCTCCTGGCCCAGCCCCTGGAGCTGATGCGGCTCTAAAGGTCTCCTGATGTAATTGCTGAATGCTTGAGGTCTTCCAAGCAAAGATAAGGCCAGAACAAATTTCTGGGAGAAGAGCTAACACAGGAACGACTGATGCGAGATGTGAAGTGTGTTTAGTACCCAAAGGCAAGAGCTGCTACCAGGCACTGACTGTTTGGGGGTTAAAAACTTCTCAGACATGGGGGATAGCATCTGAAGGGGTCAGGGAAGGAGGCATTAAAGTGCGGATCTGTATTTACCTATTTTATCACCCCCTCCACAACAACCTGAGCACCAGCCCCAAGCAATCCTGGCACACCCAGAGGAAAAGTCCTGCCATGTGCAGCCCCTTTGCAGGAAACATGAAGTAGGTGATGGCCTTCACATTCTCTCTCTTCTTTAACTGCCCACCCAAAACAAGAGCAATTTGACTAATTACCAGAGCTAATTAGCATCAGGATGAAACATCCAACATGGGCTGCAGACTCTTAGGAAATAGATTTTGGTGCTTTGAGACACAGAAAAATGTTTTCCCAAGCATTATGTGCACAGCACAGCCAGCTATGTGACTTTTCCTCTTTTTCCTCACCAGTTCTTAGTTCTCACATGAAGATGATTTTTAATGCCAAAGCATTGTGCTTCATCCCTCTTTATTTCAGGCCGCAGGCTCACCACGTTTTGGACTGGTTGCAACCCATCTGGTTTCACTAATACTTCTAATATAATATTTATAACTAGCTAAGGGCTGATCATATGACGGGTGTAATCCATAAGTCATGTGCCAGTTGTGGTTATTCTACACCTCAAGCCATTTTTCTGTATTTTGGTGTCCATAGCCTGCTGGGTTATTTCTATGTTTTGTCACTGTTGTACCTTTCTAACTTTGGAACCTGGCATTAAAGAAGGCTGTCTCAGTAATTAAGAGAACAAGAATCACTTTGTTTCCACCCAAAAATGGGAAATGAGATGACAGAATCAATTGCTTGCTGTCATCTTTGGATTTTCTGAAGGAACCTGTGCTTAGGAAAGTTGTTGAATCTAAACAAAATCATCTTCTCAACAAGTTCCTCCTTCCCACTGCCAGAAGGATCATCCAACAGAAAACAAGACCAGGTCTGACAGCTTTTGCTCACCCATAGCCAGCTGTAGCAGCCCAACTCCATCTTCAGCAGACCCAGGACTCTTCCTGGCAGACCATCAGGTGCCAGGGTGGAAAGATTCTCTGCATTGAAGGAGGAGTTCCAGCTGCATGCAGGTACTTCCTTCTTGTTCTTTCTGTTCTTCTTACCCTACATCGCCAGGGTGGGCAGGTGGAAGGGATCTCTGGAAAGATGCTCAGACACATCAAGAGATGTTCTTGACCCTTCCCAAATAGCACTTTATAAAATACCTTGAAGAAATTTCGGGTGAAACCATATTTCAAGGTGGGGGGGGACCAAAATAAACAAACAAAAAACACTTTTTCCTTAGTTTTGAAAAGAATGAATATTAGTGTTAAGCCACTGGCACCGGGCTAGGATCTGGCCCGGTGTGGCTGCAGAGGCAGAAGGAGAGTGAATTCTCCCTTTCCACGGGTGCTTACAGTTGGCCACAGCCTGCAAAAGCAAATGATTTAATGATTCATGCTGGCAAGCAAGGAAGGATGACTTCAGGTTTGAGCTTCCCACATCACTTCTAGCAGCTCCCCCCGCAGATCCAACACATCAGTGGCCAAGAGGATTGCACAACGCTGAGCCAAGAGGTGCTGCCTTCTCAACTCTGGGGCAGGAGCACAAAGCAGGGTCCCTCCGTGGCACAGGGGAATTCAGCAGCGAAACAGAGGCTGTGCATCAACCCCAGGAGAAACTAAACCTCTCCTTTTTCTGCAGAGCCTTTCAGCAGCAACAGCCTCTACCCCATGGGTCAGTTTATTCAGAACGGCTCCGCAGTAATGGGATTAAGAAGCTCTTCACTGCTTGGATCGCTTTGCAGTGGGAAGATCCAAAATCAACTGATGGAAAACAGGATAATTCCTCCTGCAGAGGGAGCGGGATTGTTTGTGGAACCAAATGATCAAACAATGACTCTGAGTACTTCAAATGTGCCATGCCTGGAGACACGTACCCCAGCGCTGCGGGCACCGTGCGCAGTGTCAGCGCTGGGTTGGACCCCACGGGGGGCAGCTCTGTGGGGCTGTCAGTGTCTGAAGGGAGCAGAGGTGACAGGGAAAAGGAGCAGTCATTCTCTCAGGCAAATCTCAACTGTGAACCTCAGGGCTGGAGGCTCAGCTGCCACAAGGAGCTCTTGAAGGAACTTAAAAACCTGAATTGCCCCACGATTTGTGACTGAGCAGTCCCGAATAACATATCCACATCATATGAAGATGTGCAAAACACATTTCTCCATTGCAGAACTGGGTTTCCCCTTCCCAACAGACACCACATGGCCTTGTAACTTGCATAAACCCTTATCTCCAAAGAGAAAGATACTCTCAAATTCTTGCAGTATCTACCTTGCCAAACTAATTTTCTGGTTCATCCAGCCCTCATGGGATTTTGCACTGAAGAGGGTGAATTGGCTGAGCAGCAGCAGCAGCAGGCAGCACCTAGAGCTTGTGACAGGAGAACAAGGCAAGTTTTGCAAACCCATCAAGTCTCCAGCATCAAGAACTGGAGTCACTCAACCAGCCTCTCCAAGTGCCTTCATGAGTGAAAATGTTTCACACTAAAGGCAGTCATACATTTAACATGTACACATTATTTCGACTCTGACAAGTTTTAGAGGCTTGTCAGAAATTATTTGTAGAGGCTTTGTACATGTCTGGTCTTCCTTCAGTCTCTCCCATAACAGAGAGTGAAGTCTCGTGACAGTCAAGACCCTACTAAGAGTTTCCAATGTTCATACAAAGCTTGACACCTCAAAATTACATTATTCAGGGTCTTCTTCATCTGGAAGAGTGAATGGACTACAGCTGGTCTGAAAATTGAGTTTTCTTCTCTCGCAAAAATTCTGACTTTTACTTAAAATAAATAGAAACAGCTAAAAATAAACTTTCTGCCTTTAGATATAAAACTTCAGTAAACATCTGAAATTTCATGCCAAAACCAGACACTTCTCAAGGAAAAATATTGCTTAAGCCACAAAGGCATTTTCTGACAGAAAGTATTTGAGAGGTTAATATTTTGGAGCAGCCCTGGAAATGTTCTTTTGCCTCGCTCAGTGCAGTGCACATTACCTCTTTTAAATATCAGTTGGAACACTGACATCTGGACCTTTAAACAGAGAAATCTTTATTATCCTTCCTTCCAGGTAAGCTCCGTAATAGATCCTCGTAATGATTCTATGCTTTCTTCCCATCCCATTTCCACCTTGATTGTGACCAGGTTTGATACTTATCATGATATATCTGTGGATTTGAAAGGAAATTGCTATCTCAGGAATTTATCAGGGGCTCTGAATGTCATTAGGAGCAATCAGTAGCAGAAAAATGGTTTTAAGTTAGGGTGAATGTGAAAATTAAAGAGCTCAATGTCTTCTTTGACTTTGCATCATGTTTGGCTCTGCTCAAAGGTGGGTGGAAAGCACAGGAATAAAAACGTCCACATGAAAACTGGAGTCAGGACCACAGCACATATTTCATGAGGCTCCTGTTTCAGGGCAGCTAAGGTTGGCTTTCTGATCAGCTCAGCCCCGGTATCACAAAGAGAAACATTATCAGCTCTTTCTGGTGTGCTAATATCCAATTTAATTTTCAGCAGTGCAATTTCCTGCCTGCTCTTTGAACAGCTATCAAAGGACAAGACACCAGATCATGGCAGACATTCCTCTAGTGCTGACATCTGCTAAACTAGTCAGTCTGTTCCTATACAGCCCACTCAATGCATCCTAAAATATTTTATAAGCCACCAGTGGAACAGAGAATAGTAATGTGGGTCCCTGACCTTTATTTGAGCCACCTTGATGTTCAGTACAGATGGGGAATCACACTTCAGCAGCCAGAATTTCTGGGTCCACTCAGTTTAGGGTTTCTGTGTTACCTCCAAACCCAATAAGATCCACTTAATGCCATCTGGCACTTCATATCCTTCACTGTTTTTCATCTGAGAGCACTGGCAAATCTGCATATGAGGCTTAATACACAAGCCTCTGAAAACAAATGGAAAGATAGTTTTGGATCATGCCTAAAAGTACAAGACTTTATTTAGAAAACTGCTTTCTACAGCTTTGCTGGAAGGTGTTCTTCCTTTGAACAAGCACTCAACCAGCAGCGAACACATTCCAAAAGACATCTGGACACCTAGGAAAAGGTTGGTCTCATTACATTTAGAGAAGCCCAGAAATATCACTGATAAGCTATTGCTCGAGCTCATATGTGTTAGCTCTGTGGCTATTTTTGCTTTGGGTGACACCACTGATACCATGAATAAATATCAACGTTTCACAAACACAGGCAAGTACAGCGAGGGACTACTCACAGCCCATTTTCAGAGTTATTCATGGAACCTGAAGTCTCTGTGTCACTGTCTCTCATGTCCTCTCTGGCTGTATCCCAAAATATTTCCCATGCCAGTGCTGACTTCTGCCTTAGTTTTGAGGTCTGCAGCCAGGGGGGAAAAAAAAGCACCTGGTGTCTAAGCACCTGGGTGCTTTCTTGAAGGTCTGATTGCAGGTTTGCCTCAACCAGTCACTGTTCAAGGAGTCCTTCTAATTGCTTTGTGCTCCTCACCATCCTTCTGGGTTGTGATTGTACCTCCTGAGCATGACCTCTGCTACCTCTGAATCACATCCCCCTGACTTCATTCTCTTTCCATCTGTCCTTGTCCTGGGTCCTCCCCTGTGTCATTGCTCTTCCCAGTCTTCAACTTAATCCCAGGCTAAGTTTTTGTCTTGAAAGAGTTCCTAGATGTATTTAGGCCAATTTTCTGGCCCATCATGTTGCTTATCCAGACCACGGTATTCTTCAAATTCATATCCATTGACCACATTTGTTCTCATTCCCTTCTTTTGAGCCCTGCCCAATCCTGGCCACCTTGCTGAGACCCTCAGTCTAATTTCTCTTTTCCTGTATTCTTTTGGTGCGCTGTTCAGCAGGGCCCTGATCAGGATAGAAGTGAGAAGTTCACAGGGCAAACTGTCAGAAAGTTGATAATGCCCACAGAGCATGCATTTATGTGCTGTGAAACATGTTAGGAGGCCAAAGTGGAGAAACTGTATTGCAGAACTGCCTTGAATTTTGGCAGGGTTCGTATTTTATATCATATTAAATGTAGGAAGACATTTACTGACTAGTACTAACCCAAGTCCTGCATTACACTGATGTATTGGTTACCAGTCACATCTTTCATATTTTAAGTAATTGAGCTTTTTCTCTACTTTCAGGATGCTGACAGGCAGTAACACAAAACTGAAGAGTTGTACTGAAATGAAGCTGAAAGGGAAAGGAGTCAAATGATTTCAGGACTCACAGACTTTATTTAAACAGTACTTTCAGAAAGGGAATATGGAAGAAACATGCACACAGATAAGCCAATGTTAGAAGTCCATATAAATGTATTAAAAAACCTTCTGAAGAGCAATTTTCTAAAGCTCTGAAAGCTAATAACAAAAGATGCCCCAAAGCAAGTAGTTTCCCAGACAGCTGTTCAGACTGATAGATGATCAATATGTGATAGATGAGCACTCAAGACACATTATCTCATGATAGCAAAGTCAAATAAATACTGAGGATGCATCCCACACTGCATTCTTTCCTTCTGGAGAACACAGCTGAAGAGATACCTCAAACTGAAGTGTCAGTAGAAAAGATTTTCAAACAAACTGATAAAATAAATAAGACCAATCTGCAAAACCAGACAGCATTCACCCAAGAGCTCTATGGAAATCCAAAGAGGAAATTGCTGAATGGTTATCTATGGTGCAGAGCCAGCCTGCTGTTTAAATCAGCCTATGCCAAAAGAATAGAAGCAATAAATGTGATGCAAAATGAAAAAGCAGTTTCCAGAGAAGGCATGAATAGAGACAAGTGTGATTCTGTGTAAGGCAAACTGATAAATATTCTAAAAAGGAACATTAGAGACATCAGAGAGCTGGGTGTAATGGGGAAGAGTCAAGTGTTGTATCTGTAGGAGGCATTAAAAAACAAACTGAGTTTTTTGGGGCTGTCACTGAGGGAATAGTGATGTGAGTGATGCCATTCACTTGGCTTTACAAATGTGAGAACCTATGAAAAATTTCAAGGTAAGAGCTACCCTGGATGATTTTCTAAAAATGAGAACTTAGCACTCCATGGGAATTAAAAAGAAAAAGAGAAAATTAAAAACTAGTAGGAAAAGACTTCAGAGCAATATCACAAAGTTTTGCACAATAGCTCCAATGCACCAATCTCACACAGGATAGGGCAGAATTACAAAAGGCAAGAAAGGGCAACAAGACACCAGAGACAGGGAACTGTTTCCAGACAAAAGAGCCAGAATAGGCTAAACCCCTTTATCTTGGGAGAAAAAACAGCAGAGGGTATCTGAGAGAGGTCTGTGAAGTCACAGCTTGCATGGAGAAGGTGAACAGGAAATAATGGTGCACCATTTCTCAAAACTTCAAGGCCCTACAGTCATTAACTAATGAAATTATGAGATACAAAGTTAAGAACAGAAAAAAGGGATATTTCTCTCACAAATGAGTTATGGGACTGTCGTGAGCACTAAAATTTACAAATTAATACAAATGGGCTTAAAACAGTATTGGTGGGTAGCTCCAGCAGGGCTGTTAAACAGCATAATCCAAACTCAGCCTCAGGAGATCCCTTAGCTGCTGACTGCCAGAAGCTGGAATGATGTACCACAAGAAGCACCACTTTGCATTCAATGTGCTTTTACTTTTTTTCTTTACAGTTTCTTAGAATCTTTCTGTTTTATTATTTCAAGATAAGTCACAGCAGCATGACCCTGGACCCCAGGTCCTTCTTCACTAACGTTCCTCTACGGGCATGTATCCCAATATAAAGTTAAAACTTAACCAGGGACAAGATGCTACATGAGATTTTGTGGAAAAACACACAATTGGTATACTCTAATAATAAATTCAGCCTTTCTGATGAATGATTAATAGAAGAAAATAATAAACTTCAGCAGACGATAAGACCACCATGACAAGGAGTGATTCTAAGCATCCTCTACCTTCTCAAAACCTCAATTTCTCCACCATGGTGGGAACAGCCCACTGGAGATGTGGGCACATTAGCTCATGTAGGTGAAGCTGTCAATGTTGGTACTCTTCCCTTTTCACCATTAAAATCTCTTTTACACCTGGAGAATCTGAGCAGAGACTTTGGAATAAATATGCCTCTAATTGCACACTCTTTACATAACCACTAAGAGTCACTGGGAATTCTTGGGATCTTGGAGAGCACAGTCAACAGCCACCATTGAAAAATCTGGCAAACAAATGTTTGCATTGCCCTTACCCACAAATGTAAACTTCCACCCAAAATTTATACGTTTTAACTAAAAGAGTCCTATGTCCTGTACCTATGTCCTATTTAAGGTCAACTGTCCTTTTTCTAAAACAAAAGAATATTAAGTGAAAGGTTTTAATATCTTCTGGCCTCATCCTTTTCACTTTTTTCTCGGTGTTTTGTTTTTGGTTTTTTTGTTGTTTTTTTATTTTTCAGGGGACCTGAAACTTGAAAAGAGAAAAGCCCAAAGAATGCTGTGTGCACATGGGGTAACTAAGTTTGAGCTGAGGTTGATACTGGGCATCTCCTTGGTGCTGTGGGGGACAGGGAGCACAGTGAGGAGGTGGCTGGGCAAGGAAGGACACGTTACTGCTGCTCACCAGGATCCAGGAGACCAGGGATGCTGCAGGGAACAGCCCACTCGGGGATTTTGGCAGAGCTGGGACTATACCTCATGTCCATCTCCACACACAACCCCTCTCCTGACCACAGGAACAACCTCCCAGCCTCAGACAGGTCCTAAGCAAACAAATGGGAGGATTTTTACTGGTTTTAATGATGTATGAGGTCAGATGGAGCTGAAGCCAGACCAGCTGCCAGTGCAACTCTGCATAAATCAGTGCATTGGCTCACAGATGGAGAAGCAGTTGAGGTTTTTGCAGGTCCTTACCCAGCTATTCAACCTCCCATACATCTCACACCCAAGCAATTTTGGAGCCACCACTGCTCCTGCTGAAGCCCTCGGGTGAGTTGTCCTTGGCCTCGATGGCCCCAGCATCCCTGCCTAAGGTGCCACAGTGTGTCTGAGCCTCTGACACGTCTCTGGAGACACATCTATTGCCCTGCCTCAGCTGGAGGAAGGCACTGAGACACTGCTTTGGGTAAGGTAGCATTTCCACTAGGGATAGGCTGAGAACTTCAGTTTCTTTTAGTTTTAAACAACATTGCTTCTTTATAAAATCGAGCCTCTCCACCTGCAGCAGAATGCATCCAAACTGACTTGCAAGACTGCCCAGGACACAGTGTCTCCCACCAAGAAGTATGGTGATGTATCAGAAAGTCAGATACCTGCTGGGGATTCAGTGATAGTAGGGCTAGAGGGATCCTGTATGATTATTAAGTCCAGCTTTCCACACAAATTCTTACAGTAACTCCTGCATCATGTCCCCGGCTTAAAACGTAACATCTGTTTTTGAAATGTGTCCAGTTTTTACTTACACAATTCAAACAGTACAGACCCCACTATTCTTTTATGTATTGCATTGCAAAGATCATTATGTTTGACATAACTGCATTGCTCTTCTCACAAGTCTCATTTTTTCTGCCTCTGGGTATCATTGCTTTTCTTTCTGATAGACAGGGAAAGCCACGGGACAGCAGCAACATCCTCCTCATGGAGATGTGAACAGGAAACAAAAGCATCTCACCCTTTGCTCTTTGCTGAGATACACTGACAAAACATATTTTTCAGACCTCAGATCACTGTTACAGCCGAGGAGAGGAGAGGAGAGGAGAGGAG
>VYXD01013268.1:255700-350521 GCA_013397195.1 Hylia prasina | reverse complement strand
CGCTTCGCCGGCCCGTGCCGCGCTCTGCCCGTCGGGACCCCGCGCCGGGCTGGAGGGTGCGCAGGGACGGGAGAGCGCCCGCGCTGCCCCGCGCCCGGGGCCAAGGGAGGTGAAGGGCAGGAGCCGAGTGGCCGCCTGACAGGAGGGGAAGTCGGCTCAAAATGCCTGGAAGTACCAACCCTAGAACTGTGCTAGCACTCAAGATAAATAAATAAGGGCTTTTAATTTGCTTGCAGTTAGAAAGTTTTGGACTTTTTTTTTTTCCTCCCCGGAGGGACAGTTGTGTAGAGGGCAAAAAATAAAACAAACCTGAGGAATCCCTCTGGGTGAGAACAGAGTGTGTAGAGAGGCACTTGGTCAAGCTGGGAGCTGGGGTGATGCTCCTGTGCCAAGAGCACGTGTACTTGCTGGCTGTCCTGATCCCAAAGGGATCACCAGGAATTTGGGCAGCACTGTGCTCCTCGACTTTGGTGCAGGGTGCCTGATCTGTCAGAGTCCTTGGGGTTCTTACAACAGCCTCTGAAACTTTATATATGCCCTGTGTACTAGGGACAGCCAAGCAGAGCTGTGGTCCTTTTCCAGTTACCAGTCCCATGATTTTCACTGTAGGGTGTGTTTGAAGTGTGTCTGGCGCTGGGCTTTCTTGCTGAGAGGACTTGAAAATCCTCATAGTTGTCTGTAAAGGATAATAGACGTGTTCACACTGTCAGAGTGGCACTTCTGAAAGGTAAATGAAAGGTTTCGGTCAAAATCCTTGCATCACCTCCCCAGGATGAGGAGAGATACAGAGAAGCCACAAGGCTCTTGTATCCTCTGCACAAGGATAAATCAGTGCCCTGGCCCCTGCACTCAGCCCTCTCTGCATGTAGGCACCGTGTACAGTGCAGTGATAGACAAAGACGTGCTGTCACATTGTGCAAGCCCAGCTGTTCTGGCTTTTCTGCCTTTCTCTTAAATGCTGATGGGACTGTTCCAGGTGTGCAGGCAGGAGGAGATGCACAGGGCTCAGAGGATTGTAAGCTGCAGATGAGTCTGACTGCGTGCAAAGCATCTCCCAGGATGGTCCCTCCAGCCTAGTGGGAGCAGCATGCTCTGCTTGCTGCAGAGCTCACACACGCAGGCTTTTCCCTACCATCTTTTGGACAGTACTAATCTGAGCCATTCCCCAAGTGTGCTCACTTTAGGACTCAATCCTCTCTCCTGCTCTGAGGAAATGTGCTTGGTCCTATGTTCAGCATGCTCCCTGCAGCCCTTCTCAGTGAGTGCTGTGTACTGGGTAGCTGCACCCCAAGAGTTAATCCTTTCCTGTCATGTACTTTTGCAAACAGATTTCAGGGGCTGAGACCAGGGCTGCATGTCAGGAGAGAATCGCTGGTGAGCAACTAAATTAGGGCATTTTTGATCACTGTGCAGTGGTGGGATCTGACTACTCCTGTTATAATCCCAGTAACTAGTGCGGGCTGGGTGCTGTCCCCCGGTGCTGAGAGGCCACCCCTTGTAGATGCAAACTCCAGACTTGATACATTTTGTTTCTGTAAGCTCCTTCCATATTTCAGTTGTTTGGCGACTGTGTGTAACACGCCTGGAAGTGTCAGTCTAATTCTCCATGGACAGACATCTACACCACCAAAACCACAAGGGGAAGTAGCACTGATTTCCCAAATCACTGGCAATCTTGTTCTAGGCTGAGCCTCAAGCAGAAGTCAGGCAGGCAACAAATTAAAGCTGCACTCTTTTGGGAAATGGGCAACTCTTGAAAAGCCTCAGATTCCTGGCCTTGGCCCTGTCTCTATAAATCACTTCAGCCATGGACTCAGCTGGGAGCCCAAAGAGCCTGGAGAACAAGTTGCTGTCCTCTCTTCCCATGAAAGCCGGTCTCTAGGGTCAGCGCAGGAACATACTGGCAGAGCTGTGTTCACTCTGCAGAGAGAAAGAAATCATTCTCCGGGAAACATTTGCCGCAAGGTTTTCCTAGCAATTTGCTGAGGGGTGGGCTGGCTGTCCCGACCATCATTGGATGACATTTGTATTCATTTCTTGTTGGGCTGCCAGCGGCGTGCCTGGTGCCGTACGTGACATCAGGTGACAGCCAGCTTCATTGCACACACGCACGGCGCTGCCTTGTCACTCACGTCATTCACGGCGGTGACACGGAGGGGTTTCTGGGGCACAGCTCAGATCAGGAGACGGTAGGTTGCTTTCTGTCACACCTTGGCCAGCGGGTGGGAAGCAGGGCTATGGAGATGCCCTGGTGGAGGTACATGCAGTAGGGAGGCTTTCTCTTGCCTCAGGTCAGCACCATCTTCCCACATGCCAGAGCATACTAAGGGCCTTCAGCCCCTGGCGAGAGGCAACCCTGTGTGCTGTCTGCTGCAGGCCTCCCTTTTCTTCTTGTTCCTTGGTTAGTCCTCTGTCCCCTCCTTGTCATCACATATCAGTCTCTTAAGCAGCTGGAAGGCTTTTCCTGAAGCACTGAAACTGATACGTCCCCGCAGACAGGCGGGCGAGGAGCAGGCGATTGTGCCGTGCTTGCAGGAGCAGGGGATTGTGCCGACCCTGGCCCCACGCTGCTTTGGGTAGGGGTCAGGTGCTGGATGTGGAGCTGCTGGAGGCAGGAGCCTTGCTCAGCCACTGGTACCCAGCACTCACAGAGGTGTCATCCCTGTCCCTATCCTGTTTGGATGTGTGAGGCTGGAGATCCTCACTGGCACACGTGAGATTAAACCCCGTTGCTTGCAGGATCAGACCCACCACGGCCACACCGTAGGGAGCCCATCCATGCTTGCTGAGGAGGAGGAGGAGGAAAGGGAAGTCATGCCTCTCTGCAGGACACTCTGCCTGTCTCAGCAGCCCACCCGAGGGCGAGCGACTGGCACGCAGCACACGGGACAGATGGGCTGACGGCGGCGTCCCTGCGCTCCACAGCTGTGTACATATGGCACACATGTTTTGGCTTGTGTCGACTAACTCTCCAGATGGCAGGAAGGGGTGTGGGTTCTTTTTTTTTCTCCCAGTTCTTAGTGGAGGAAGAGCCAAACACAGTTGTTTCACACAAGGAGAGGCTAACCCAGCCATGTCCCTGAGGACTGAGCTGTCCCCAGCTTGCCTCAGAGGCCAGGGCCCTCTCAGAGGTGGGAGGTAGGCGGGCAGCTGCCAGCTCTGGGAAGCTGCCTGCTGTTGGGAGAGACGTGTCATTGCCATTGTGTTCACCCCTTGGTGTCACAGCCACCAGGAACAAGGATTTCTCTCCCTCTCTGTATTGAGCTGCTGCCTTTGCCGTACGGCCATAGCACTGAAGTGGAACTGAAGAGCAGATGCTCCTGAGAAACAGCTACTTCCCCCTGGTCTTGGTACTTGTGGTCTTCAGCTATTAAGTCTGGAAGGGATTTCTCCCCCTTAGTCCTTCAAGAATCATATGTCCAAGTGATCCTTCCACTGACAGCAGACTCCTGAGGCAAACAGTGTAGTTCTCCTTGGAAAACACCGAGCTGCTCTGAAACACTTTGAGGTGGTGAGATACTTCTGTTGTACTTGGCTGCCCCTCTGCTGCTGCCTTTCTGGTGTCCCTTCTGGGAGCTGCTGCTGTCCCTGTGACTGAGCAGCTCCTACCTGGAGCACTGCTCTCCTGTCCTCAAATATCCTGTCAGGTGCTGGTCAGTGAGTTCTTGCACTGCCCCAGCTGCTGCAGGACTCTCCACATGCGACATGGTGGGTTGTCACTTCTATCCTGTTCATCTCCCTCTCCCTGCCATAGTGGGTGGTCAGTGAACCCAAACATCTTTGAGGCAGACAGAGACATAGCACTGAGTTCACAAGGACCTGACGTCATCTTCTCCTCCATGTGAAGACTCCTGCCAGTCCTTGTGCTGGTGGATGGTCAAATTAATGAAATAGTGCAACCATCTGGAGGAGACAAGATGGGACAACAACACTGCCTATCTTCAAAGCAACTGTTCTCCATGCAACTCAGTTCTGGCTCTTTTTTTTTTTCTTTTTTGTCTGCAAATTCCTATTAGCAGCAAGATATTCATACTCCAGCATATCCCTCTGAAACTGAACCATTACAACATTTATTTACAGTATGTCCATAGCCACCAGGTATTCTGCTGGAGGCCTTTGCCAGCAGGAGATAGTGCTCTTCACCTTGAGGCTGTGTGGACAGCCAAGCAAAGCAGCTCCCACCAGAATGTTGCACTCCCAGGAGCTGGGATCGAGCTCCTCAGCGGTGCTGACAGACCCTAAGGTGGCAGCAGACTCTCCCTCGATGGATGGAGACAACCACAGCAGCCTTCCTGGTCTGGAGCCTGCCTGTGCTTGCACATCTGGTTTCTCTCTGGGGCACTGCTGTCCAGCTCCTCCTGAAGAAAGTGATGCATCGAGGCACAGTGAGCTGGAGTCTGTGCCAGGAGCAAATGTGTCCACAGACATTTATCTTCCCTTGAAGTGTATTGGCGTTTTTCTAAACCTTTTCACTGCTGTGTTGCCAGGACATTCTCTGCCTCAACAGCTGACAGCCTCTCCCTCTGCACTCGTGTGGGTTCTGGAGATACTTTAGGGTTTTATAGGGCTTTTTAGCTTCTGGAATGGAGGTTTTCCCCCCACAAACACTAGCATCCTTTCACTTTTGGAAGAGGGCATGCACATGGCTGCTGTGGCTTGTTAAATCAGTGCAGAAAAGACCCTGCTCACTCCCGTTGGGAGCGTGGTGGGATATCAGGAGCAGAAGCCTCAAGGCTGCAGGAGGAGGTTTCGTGGCTGTGGGGACAAACTGTCTGCAGGGGTATGAAGGGACAAACCAGGGAAATGGAGGCAGGAGCTGTGGCTTGAGCAGTGCCTTAGCCACAAGCCAGCGGAGGCTGAGGCTGTTCTGCGGATGCGTCATTCCGCGCTGGCCCTCTTTGTGTGTCATCCCAAGGGTGGCTGTGGTTTGTCACCTCTGCAGGCGGGACCCTGCGTGTGACCAGTGTCGCTGACGTGTCCTTTCTGTGTGGTGGGAAGGCTCAGAGCCATCCACAGTCACCTGCTGACATCTCCCAGTCCTATTCCCAGTGATTCATCCCTCTGTGATCCCACCAGCAGGAAACCCTAAGATGCCATAAAACCCAGCTCCTGAAGGCAAACCACCCATTGAGCTCTCTGGGAGTGAGGGCTGTTGGGAAGGTTTGGCTGTTGGAGAGATGCAGCTGGACTTCAGGAGAGCAGGAGCATTTTCCAGACACAGTGGGCAGTGCCACTGCTGCCTGTTGTCACTGAACAGCCCAGTGTCAACCAGAGCATCTCCATGGCTGCTGCCAGTCCCAAGTGATGCTGATGGATATTTAGAGCCCAGAGTGGGGCAACCCTGTGGTTTAACAGCTAAAAATGACAAAATACTGGCCTGAAGCAACACAGGAGGAAAGAAAATAAGGAAGAAACCAGACAAAAGGACAAAAATCCTGAAAACAATGACTGTGTGTCACCAAGAACAGGGCTTTTTTGCTCCCTTGGCTGCTGTCTAGCTGATTTTATCCTTTGCTACAAATCCTGCTCCTGTCGGGAGGTATTTGCTCTGCCTGCTGCAGCCACCCTGAGTTAACCTCTGTGTTTTCTTATGGCTCCCACTGAAATTGGAGAAAAGAGTCTGCTTTTCTCCATCAAGCTTTGAATCCAGCCTCTGGTCCCTGCCTTAATCTACTGTCAAATTCCTTTCCGGGCTGTAGTGGGGAGGTGGGACACTTTTCAGTACCTTGCAGCAGAGCTCCCCAGGCTCTTTTGTTCCCAGCCTGCTTCTCCTTTGCTCTATGCCACTTGTATTCCCCAAGAGATATATCCCATCCTGGTCCTGGTTTGCACTGTCCCCTGTGCCAGGCAGGGATGCAAGCAGAGCCACGTGTGTGCTGTGGGAGGTTGTGCTCCTTTGCAGCTGCCACGGGCTCATGACAGCTCCTGGGGCTCAGCAGTGATAGCAAGGGAGGGGAAAACCCCGTGGTGTCCAGCAGTGGCTGGTGCCTGAAGAGTCACCAAGGCCAAGCTGGGGTAATGTCATTATCTCCAGTGGAGCTTGCTCTCCTGTTTACCAGGGATTTTGGATCCACTGGACCTCAGAGATGCAGATGGCCACTACTAAACTACCACCCAAGAAAGTGTTTCCCCACTATAGTGCTGGAAGGTAGCCCCTTTCAGAGCTTTTCTGTGCCCAGTACCCCTGGGATTTCTCCTCTGATAATCCCAGTAATTGTCTGTCTAGTTATTATTTTGGGAAGTGGTTCAAAGAACCAGCAATAAGAGCATGCTGCAGCCCAGCAATGTGATATTTTTGAGTCATGATACTGATGGGGTGTGCTGTGTGCCCTGAGGATGTGCAGGAGGCTTTGGGGGTGCAAAACATCTGTGGGAAGTGCAGGGGAACTGTCCAAAAGGGAGCAGGGCCAGGCCTGGGGCAGCATTAACCAGACTGCCATTTGGAAGGGGTTCCCGGGGTGAACTCACCCAGCACCACACCTAGGTTTTGTTTGGAGGAAGCCAATCCATTCACTCCAAGGAGTGAACTCATGTTTTTGTAATGTGAGCGATGGGGCAGCCAGGAGCTGGGAGGGAACCAGGAGCTGGGAGGGAACCAGGAGCTGGGTTTTTTGACAGTGTGGACCCACCCAAGAGGCAAAGGCACCTCAGTCAGGACTGGGGCTCCTGCCTGAGTGGTACTGCTGTTGTTCCTGTTGGCACTTTTCAACGGGGTTTGGGCCTGGGCTGGGCACTTTGCTCCCCGTGGTGAGGCAGGGGTGAGGCTTTCTTTCAGACTGCTGGGATTGCATTGCTAGCACAGGGCTGCCCCTTTTCTGCCGCTGCATTCTGGTGGCAGGGAAACAAAAGCCTCTCAGACTCATGGCATGGAATAGCTGCCCATCGCTGGCTGGAGTAGAGCTCTGTGGAACATCTGACACTGTGACACCACAGGTGGTCAGAGGAGGTGAATCTTCCCCTCTACTCTGCTCTAGTGGGGCCCCACTTTCAGTGCTGCATCCAGCTCTGGGATCCTCAGCACAGGAAAGATGTGGATCTGTTGGAGCAAACACAGAGGAGGCCACCAAGTTGATCAAGCAAATGGCTGAGAAAGTTGGGATTGTTCAGCCTGGAGAAGAGAAGGTTCTGGGAGATTTTTTCAGCCCCCTCACCCCTTTCCCTTAAAGGAGGACTATAAGAAAAATATACACCCTGTTGTCATAGGGCAAGGCATAATGGCTTTAAACTAAAAGAGGGTAGATTTAGACTAGATATAGGGAAGCAAGTTTTTGCAATGAGGCTTGTAGAACACTGGTACACGTTGCCCAAAGAGGTGATACATATCCCACCCCTAGAAACATTCAAGGTCAGGCTAGACTGGTCTGTGAGCAACCTGATCTAGTTAAAGATGTCCCTGCACACTGCAGGGGGCTGGACTAGATGATCTTTAAAGATCCTTTTCAACTGAAACTATTCTGTGATTCTGTGGGGCCCTTTTCCAGAAGCAGTCCCCTGAGAGCCATGCCATACATCCACACAGCAAGATCTGGCCTTGCTGGGTTCAAACCCAGGGGTGCTGCCCCAAAGCTCCAGGTCAGTGTAGAGAGAGTACCAGTGGCACAGAGGACCCACTGGTGGATCCTGGTGGCTGCTGTGCTGCAGGAGGGATGTTTGGGAATCAAGTCTGAAGGGATCTGGCAGGATTGTGAAAGGATGTCCCAGGAATACTTGCAGGCTTTTCCATCATACAGCTGTATAAGTCATCACTGTCCCACCTGGAATATTAGGACTCAGGGCCTGCAGCTGTTGAGAGCAGAGTAGGGAAGCCAAGTCACCTTGCTGGTGAACCTGAACACACCGACCAAGTCACCAAATCAGTCCTGCAAGAGGCAAGATGACCCATATGAGTTCACTTTATCCCCAGAACTGAGTGGAAAAAGGCTGGCTCCAAACCCTTCCCAAAAACACTCTACTATGTAACACATCTTGAAAACAGGCGATGATCTTCTGTGCAAGGCCTTCAGCTTGTTAAGCATCTTATTCGTAGAATCACAGAATGGTTTGGTTTGGAAGGAGCCTTAATGATCATCTAGTTCCAACCCCACTGCTGTGGGCAGGGACACCTTCCACTAGCCCAGGTTACTCAAAGTCACATCCAACTTGGCCTTGGGATGAGGCATCCACACGTCCACAGTAGCTCTACAGAATCCAGGCTGGAGATAATTTGAGGTCATGAAAGAGGGACCTCCCCTGTGCTCAGGGCTGACAAGCAAGGGACACTGTCAGTCCTGCTGCCCCACCCTGCCACTGTTCCCCCAAGGTGGCTTAGCCCCAGGAAGTGTCTGACTCACCCTGGGTTGGAAAGGGATGTACAAAAGCCAGAACTATTAAGTACTGGACATTTATATGAACCTCTGGAAATATTTTTGGCAGGAAGCGGCAGGGACACAATGAGGCAGCGCCGCTGGGCTGCGTGTTGGGATGCAGGGGAGAGGCAGCCAAGTGTTTTCCTGGGGGAGGGGGACAAGGAGAGGGCCCCTGATGTGTTTAACTCTCAGCATAAAAATAAACCAGATGAATTAGCAGACAGGTAGATTCAGCAGCTTATCATGGCCTGTTGAGGAACTAGCTGTCAGGAGGGCTTGGCTTATGCTGTATCACAAACAGTGCCTTAGAGCTGTCCCATCTTCCCTGCTGTGCCCAGGGGGCCCAATTCTGCCCTGTGTGACCTTCATGTGGAGGGGGTCTGTGCTGCTAAATCACATTTTAACCACAGTAAAGAGACATCTGGACCCCCAGCACTCAACACCCTTCTTTACCCCAGCATTTTCATGCTGTGTAAAAGCAGATTTGGTTTTACAGATGCTATCTGTACAGGTCCAGAGGGTGTTTATGGAAATAGTATCTTATTGATAAGGACAGAGCTAACCAGACACAAGCTCCATGATGTGAACTGGCCTAATGTTCCTAAAGTGCATGGGACGCTCCTGGTTGTTCCCTGCAGACCCATCACAGTGAACATGCCCTGTACCCTCATATGGCAGGGTGGTAGTTGTACCCTTTCACCCATCTCTAGTTGTTCCCCAGCCTCATCCTGCAGCTCCTGTCCTGTGCCATGTCAGTGCCAGCTCCCAGCCCATGTTTGCTGGATGACAGTGACGCTCTGGGGAGCAGCAGTGGATCCCTGCCCTCCTCAAGAGGGCTGGCTGTGGGTCAAGAGCACAGCAGGCTTCCCACGGACTTCAAAGGGAGCATCTCTGGTTTTCCAAGGGCGCTGCCTCTGAATCTTGGACGTCAAGGATAGAAAAGACCTGTTAGGTCACATCCCGTTCTATTTCCCTGCCAAAGAAGGGCTCTTCTGCACAGGAATATGTCCCAGGAGTGTTCATCTTGCCTAGCTTCAACTCCTGCCAGCCTGGGGATCACTGATAAGGCCCATGAGACTCTGCAGAGCCCTTTGCAGACACAACTAACAAACATCCT
Organism: Hylia prasina; assembly: GCA_013397195.1. Lineage (NCBI taxonomy): Eukaryota > Metazoa > Chordata > Aves > Passeriformes > Sylviidae > Hylia > Hylia prasina. Next base: position 341,059 of record VYXD01013268.1, on the reverse strand, counting down.
CTGACTGGAGCTCTGGTTCCTGTGGTCCCAGCTCACTCTGCTGATGTCCCAAAGCCAAGGATGGTGCTGGTGTCCTTGCCTTTCTAGCAGACAGCTGCATTCCTCAGGATTGGTGTGAAATTTCAGCTGCTGTTCCTTCCTAATTCCTTTTAATCATTGCAAGTATTGCAGGCAAGATGGTGAGCTGTGCTGCTGCTCAGCAGAGACCAGTGAGGTCAGATAAGGGAAATATTTTCATTAACTGTACAGGAACTCAAGCCTGGTTCCCCCTGGCTCTGGACAGACCTGCTCAGCTCACAGTTGCCCCATTAAAGCACTGTTCAGTTCAGGCATGAGGAGCAAGAAGGTGACAGAAGGAAAGGGTTTGGTCCTTGCTGGGAGCATGACAGATACCTGCTCACGTTACTGCCTGCCAGAGATCTGTGTGGAGACTCTGGGAGCTGGGAGGGTTACACCTGCAGGGCCACACCAGCCTCAGGCATTTTTCCCACCTCTGAAACACTCTGTCTTGGATTTCTTGGCATCCAGGTGTGTCACTGACACCCTTTACTGCAGTTTGTACAAATCTGTCCCCTCTTTCCTGTTGACTTTTTGTGAAAGAAGAGATAACACCAAAGTGACACACACATACACTTGGGGAAGTTTTGACTCTGGATCTGAACTAAGTGGCTCATTCCTCTCTTAATTTCCCATGTTTAATTCAAAAGGAAACATTAAAATGGCAGGAGCTGAGCCAAGACAGGGAGGGTTCCTATGAAATAGTTTTTCTAACACTGTTACCATGGCAAAAAACCTCTTATCTCTTAATGCTGGTGCCCCGCACCCATCATGGGAGTATCTGAACACCTCAAGGTGAACTTCTTCCCATGGGCATATGGGGCAGCTCCAGTTTGGACTCTGCTGCAGTAGTGTGGGAAAAGTGCTGTGTAATCCCAGTTGAAGGTTTTGTCAGCTGTGTTAGCACTGAGATCTTCCTTGCCTTTTGTAGCAAACATGTCCTGCAAAACAGTTTGGGTTTTGTTTTGTTTCTTTTTGTTTCCTTAAAAAAAAATTAAAAAAAATCCCAAAACACAAAAGAAAGAGCAAAACAGATGAGGAAAAGAGACATTAGCCTGCCTTCTGGTGTAACTGGACAGCGTCTGTGCATCAGCCTCAAGGATTTCATGGTCTATTTTCCTTCCACTCGATTTAACTTCCTTCTTGCTCTAATTCTGAAATTACTCCCACATTTCACTGAATCCTTCCATTTTAGTTTCCATCTTGCTTTGTTCTTTCCTGATTCTGTTTGATCTGGGGTCTCTGCTGTTTTTGTTGCGTTGGCGTCGAAAGAGATTTGGGTGTTTCTGCTGCCTGAAGCTCTTGCTTTCAAAATAATTCACTCATTGCATCTGGGGACCAGGTACTGAGGGCAAGGGCATTGCTGGGTGCGTAATGCTGGCCAAAAAAAAGTGTAGGCAGGGATTTAGAGAGCGGTTTTGTCAGGCAAAAAGAGGCTCTTAAACAGATTTTCTCTGTTGTCCCTGCTCATTGCAGGGGGGAATTTGGACTGAGGTGACCTTTAAAGATCCCTCCCAACCCAAGCTATTCTGTGATTCCTTGTGTTTTCAGGGGTATCAGTAGTAGATGGTGTGTATAAAAAAAAGGCCATTTGAAGTTTTATGGCTGGTTTCTGGAGAGGCACCTCAGCCATATCACACCTCCAGTCTCTTGTTCAGTTTTGGGCCCCTCTCTACAAGGATGTTGATGGGCTGCAGCATGTCCAGAGAAGGGCAACAGAGCTGGGGAAGAGTCTGGAGCACAGGTCTGATGAGGATCAGCTGAGGGAGCTGGGGGGCTCAGCTGAGAAAAGGAGGCTGGGGGGACCTTCTGCCTCTGCACAACTCTGTGACAAGGAGGGGGCAGCCAGGAGGGTTTGGTCTTTTCTCACAGGTAACAAGTGATAGGACAAGTCAAAATGGCCTCAGGTTGTGCCAGGGGAGGTTTAGATTGGATATTAGAAAAATATCTTCATAGAAGGGGTGGTCAAACATTGGAACAGGCTGCCCAGGGAGGTGTTGGAGTCACCATCTCTGGAAGTGTTCAGAAAATGTGTAGGTGTGGTGCTTGGGGACACTGTTTAGCCTTGGCCTGGGCAGTTCGGGGTTAATGGTTGGAGTCCATGTCCTTAGGGGTGTTTTCCAGCCTAAAGAATTCTTTGTACTGTACCAGGTATGGCCCACAGGGTCAACAGTACTAAAATCCATGTGCTCATGGGTAAGGGTGATCCCAGCAATTAGTTTGGATTTCCATAAGCACTATGGCAGAGGTCTTCCCTAGGAAAGAAGAAATCAAACAGCTTGGATAAAAGCATGGATTAGTGATCAGTGTAGAGGCAGGGAATGGTGGGTAGGGAAAAAGGGCCAGCTCCTGCAGGGAGCACTGTCATAAGTGGACAAACCAGGATCTGACTGGAGCTTAGCTCTGCTTTAAGCAGGGAATGTCAGGTCCCACCACCTGAAATTGTGACTGTGCAAGCTGTGCTGAAGTTCATGACTCTGAGTGATTAGGTAATCATATGGCAGATGAAATAAATATCACACAGATAAAGTGAAGTGATGCATATGGAAAAAAAATGCCAGAGTCCACATATGAAGTGATAGGCCCTGAGCTGACATTATTTCAGAGAAGGGAGACCTTGGGGTTTCTCTAGGTGGTTCAAGGAAAGTCTCAGGTCAGTGTCTGGCAGCAGTCACAAATCAAATCAGGAGTTAGGAAGAAAGGAATATTAAACAAAACAGAAAGCATAAGCATCTGTTAGGTATATGCACCCACAACATGAACACTTTGTGTTGTTCTGATCATCTCAGCTCCAAAGGGACTAGGAAAGGTTCAGGAAAGAGCAGCAAGGGTCATCAGAGACATGGGATGGCTTCCATAGAACTGTCTGCTAAGGAGAATTTATCTTTTTCTTTTGGAAAAGAGGCTGAAGAGATGGTGGTGAACTAAAAACATATGTCACACAGGAGGTGAATAAATATCTGTTGTCCTCTCTTCTAATAGAGAACTGTAGTACCTCAAGGGAAGACAGTAGGAGTCATGTTCAAAACAAGCAAAAGGAGAAAAAATTTATAGAGACTGGAGAGAACACTTTGCAAAAAGATTTTGTGGCTGCTCAAAATCAACAGGGGTTCAGTTTACCAGACCAAGTTCATGGACAGAAAAGATCTATCATGGGTTACTAAATACGAGGATGGCACATCTAGCTGAGGTGATGGAGGTGACGGTAGTTGGAGCCTGGCAGAACACTTGGGAAAATCCTCTACATGCCTGAGCTGTTCTCCTCCTTTGGCCTCTGTGTGTGGCTGCTGTGGGATTTGTGGAGGGGCTGAACCTGTTTTACATTCTGCAAAGTCAGGGACAGCATTCCGGGGGTGATGCCATCTTTGTGTCCCTGTGGGGGAGAGAGAAGCTGAGGCATGGGCATGGCAAGAGGAAATAAAAATGTCCAGCCCTAAGCTGAGTGTGACACCCTAGAGGGGTGCAGAGGATGGAGGCTGGTACAGGGCAGGTGGTAGAGAAACATTGAGGCATTCCAGTGATTGATTACTATGAAAACTTTGACAGGTGGTCAGACAACCTGAGGGGCTCGGATGGATTTCAGATGAATGCACAGCTTCAGTTTCCCATAGGCAATAGACTCCTGTGCATTAAAGGCTGAGTGACCTTCAGCAATTTTGCAAAGTAGAGAATGGGGTGTCCAAGCCTGTCGAACTCAGAAGACCTCTCTTTAAGCTGGACATATTAAAGCTGTACACCTAAAATCAAGTGCAGATGTAGTGTTTTGCTGGATCATGATTGAAAACCAACCCACCCTTCTGCAGCAGGAACCACATACTGCTCTGTTATTGAGGCACATTCAGTTTAGTTTGAATTGTTTGAATGTTTCACATTACTGTAGGAATCTTTAAGGATGAAGAAATAAATTGCATAAGTTACATCCAGCTCCCTGAAACAGGCTCTGTTTTGGTCTCTTTTGTGGGGTGAGGTACGAAGGTGGAGTGTTTACTGTCTCCTCAAGGTCTTGCTACTCAACAACATGATATTTTTGCATGGGCTGGAAGTCACAATTGATGTTGTTTGAGCACAAAAACACCAAGCTGTGATACAGTTGCTCATATCTTCTTATTGTCTTATTCTGCAAGGCCTGTGATGACATGGGAGCTACTTGTGGGGACTAAGTTACTCAAGACAAGTTACTGGGAGGCATGGGGATGCAGGTTTCTAAGAAACGGGGCCTCCAAGAAGGGAACTGAGCAGCAGGCAGATGTCCTGGGCTGTATCCTGCCATCACATTTTAAGCAGAACTACCCTGCTGAAATCAAGAGGCTTCGTGCTGCTTTCATCCCCATGGAGATCAGTGGGGGAGTTCTTCTTAAAAACCTGTTGGGACCATATGGCATTTTATCACTAGAGTTTCTATTTATGTTAAAACCGCTAAGAAAATAACTCACAGTTGTTTTGTCATGCTTCAAGCAAGATATTTTGTTTATCCGGCCTAATTTTTAATTGTTTCTTTTTCCCTGTTACCCTTTCTAGGTTCCCTGCTATTCTTATGGTCAAAAGTTGTCCAAACTGGCCATCTTGAGAATAGCCTGTAACTATATCCTTTCCCTGGCCAGACTAGCAGACCTGGATTACAGCGCTGACCACAGTAACATGAGCTTCTCTGAATGCGTGGAGCAGTGCACTAGGACCTTACAAGCAGAAGGAAGATCTAAAAAAAGGAAGGTATGTTACAGCCTCTCCCCCAACTCACCCCCTAAATAATGGTAAAAAGTTACAAAAGAGAGGGGGGGAAAAAGGGAAAAAAAAAAAAAAATCCAAAGTGGTTTCCTTCCTTTCTGAACCTTGTGAAATTTGCCTGATTTTTTTTATCCCTGGCCTTTCTCTCTCTGTTTTTCTCCTCCATCCATCTGATCTTGTAATAACCACATTCCTCCCTAATCAAAAGCTTTTCTCTCCTCCCCGTCCTCCGCGCCAGGCTCTTCCCCTCGTTAGTCTCCCATCGTGTGTTTCAACACGAGCGTGATCCTATTAAGAGTCATCTTGGGACTGTTACTTGTTAAACCAAACCAACCTTGAGTCGCCTTTCGGTGCCTGTAAAACACTGTCGCCCGCCTGTGTTTTCTGTTTTGTTTAATCTAACACTTATCTCTGAGAAAAATCACCCAGCAACAAAAAAAAAGGTAGCTAATGGAGACATTGTATGTATAAACACATTAGTAAGATGTATGACCTGAAGGACATGTGGGTATCTTGAGGAAACAACGTTAAATCTAATTATGCCTTGCATTCCTTTAGGTTACTTAACACTGAACCAATTAGGTGAAATCATCGTCAAGCGGCGGGAGGAGGAAGCAGAGCGTTCTGCCAGTTTTCCTCTCAGAGAGTGACATGGGTGAATTAAAGGAGTGATTGATGTCTTTGTTCAGGCTTTTATGACAAAAAGAGTTTTGTAAACTTGAATTGAACTTCCCCCTGCTCTCTGAGCTTGCTTGTCAGGCGGGATAATAAATCAGCAGGATTTTAATGGATGAATGGGCAGCTAAGCTGGGGAGCAGGCTCCTTCCCCGGTGTTGTAAAGATCTGCCTGTGATTCAGGCAGGTTTCCTCACTTTTCCTCCTCTTTAGCCCAACAAATCATCCTGCAGCAATTCAGTTTATAAATAAACACAATAGCACACTCCCTGTTGCTTCCTCTGGCTGTCACGGGCTGTATTTATGCCCGGGGAGCAGCAGTGCCAGGAGGAGACTCGGCACCACTTGCCCCCAGCTGACAGCACTGCCTGGGACTGGGAGGTGTGGGGGAGCTCCTGGGCACAGCCCAAAATTGGGGGTTCACTCTGAGATCTGTAGTGCCACAGGCAGGGGTGTCCCAGGGACACTGAAGTGGTGCTACCAACCCTGGGGCAAGGTGAGAGTTGGTTCTTGGGTCTCCTCTCCAAGTTAAGACGGGGGAGAAGAAAAGCAGCATTTCTGAGGCTTCAGCAGGTTGCTGGTTGGGTCTTGGGATCGCTCTCCAGGTTGAGAAGGGGATGAGCATCCTTTGTGAGGCTTCAGCAGACTGCTAGTTAGGTCTTGGGTCCCGTCCCAAAGTTAAAATGGAGGGAAAGAAGAGAATCAGCATCTTTCATGGGGCTTCAGAATATTTCTGGGCTGCTCTTCAGGCTTTGGGTGCCCAGTGGGCTGAAACCCATTGTCTTGGCATATGTAAACCAATGCAGGCTTAAAGACAGAAAACAAGGAGCCAGATTTTAAATGGCTCCAAATCCCAGGGTGTTCACATCTGAGGGTTAGGGCTGGGTCCACCCTTAATTTAAAAAATAAATTTAGAATTAAAAGTCTTCCATTTACGGTGTTTGCTCTCTGAAGTTCTCTCCAGAGCGGATGTGTGAGGAAAAGCCCCAAGCCCATCGGGAGTGCCTGAACAATGGAACTCTACCAGGGCACCACCAACCCACAGAAACAGCATCACCAGGAGAAAATCTGCCTTTTCTCCATGTTCTTGAAGGGCACCCACCCTAACCCTTCTCCAAAAGCCCTCTCAGAAAAGAAAGCCAGGCTTGGTACCCGAGGCAGGGTCTTGATCCCTGCTCTGCCTTGCTTTTCTTGCTGGAAATCATAGTTCTGCTGCAAGTTTAGGGCAGCCCCAGAGCACATAGATTCCCTTATGGATGACAAGTACAGTTTTATTTCCAGCAGTATCTGCTCAGGTGATGGCAAGAGCACATCCAGCTGCTGATGAAGCCAAAACCAGCAGGTACCACTGAGTAACTGGTAATTCCCAATAGATAGGAGTGAGGATGCAAAGCCTGGGGTGGGAGGACTCATTTTGCTTGTCTCCTTTTCTCCTTGAGCCAAACAAATCGTGAGCACGAAGGAGGAAAAGGCTGTTGTCAGAGGGAAATTTCGGATCCGGGCTGGCTGTGCAGCCACGATCCAAGCTCTGGATGTCAGGTGGTGTGAAGGGATGTCTCTCCTGGGGGGTCTCACACCGGCCACTGGATGAGGAGACAATGGCTTGGCCCAAAATCGCCGCGCCCTCATTAATGTTGAAGCCAGCACTTTTTTGTGAGCTCAGTGTGTTTTTAATCAGGTCTCTGAAACCACTACTCACTGAGCAGTTCCTCTGAATTATCGACTTTGGGCTGGTTGTTATTTTGTTATTGTTTTTTTGAGTTTCCTTTTATATTCTCTCTTTAAAAAATCGCAGCGATGCTGAGCACAGACCTCCGCTCCTGGAGCTCCAGGTTAGGTCCACAACACCCTTATCTCCTGTCATCTCCATTTTATTGTGTGTTTGACTCTCTCACTCTCTCAGCTCTGGTTGCGATGGCACCGTGAGCTTTTCACACAAAAAAGTAGCTGGTTGGAGTTTGTTTTGGCAGGCAGGGACTCCAGATGTTGCATTTGCTGGATTATGCATTGCCTTTTGCTTTTTTGGGGGGGTCAATTTTCCTGTGTCCCTAAAGCTACATTGTTGTTCAGATTTTGCTGTTGAAATAGGAAATTTACTGAGTGGTTTTACACACACACACCCCCCTTTCTATTCCCATTTTATTAATTAAAAAAGTTGGCTTTAGTCTTTCAAAGTTGACTAGAAAAAAAGAAATCCCCTTCTCTGTCCTAACTACAGTTATAAGGTGATTTTAGTTCTTGCAATTGAGACTTGACCAAGGGTGTTTGATGATGGGAGATCTCATTTATAAGCAACAAAAGAGGCTTCAGATGCCTTTTCTTAAAAAAAGAAGAAAAAAAACTGGCTGTGGGGGGTGGTGGTGAATTCTGATGATAGTTTTCATTCTTTAAAGCTGCCTCTTGTTTGGTTATACAAATGATCTGGACTAAGCCTTGTCCTTAACCGTGCACCCAAGAGTTGCACCACGTTGGAGATCTGGGTTGCGACACCCTCAGCAGAGCCCCAAGTCCTGCTGGGGCCACCCTGATGTCCTGGAAAAGAGGGGGAGAACTGCCTTCAGCTCAATCCAGGAGCACTCTCCAGCAGCACAGAGGATGCAACAGCAAAAGAAAGGGGAGTCCAAGTTTTCCTTACCCCCAAGGTACCCTGTTCCTGCATGGCCCATAGTCCTCAGTGGCCAGCGGTCATCTGAGAGTCACACAGGGATTCTGTAGTTTGGGGTCCAGCTTGCTGGTCCCACAGTCTCCTTTTTCCAGCTTATCCCCCACAAGGCTGCAGGGTGTCCTGCAGGAAAGCAGCTCAGGGTCAGGATAAGGTTGTAGGGACTTTCCCTGGAGACTGACATTTGTAGGGGTGCAGAGCTGTGCATCACAGCCCCCCAGCCCCACAGGATCTGCCCCCAAAGCTGTGGGGCAGAACTTCCCTAGCAATCAGCACAACCACAGCCGCTCAGCCGACACCGAGCAGGATCCAGCCACGGACAAACACCCTGCACAGCACACCCAGCACCCAAAACCCCAAACACCATGGCAAGGTTCCTTTTCTCTCCCTTCCCCTGGTTGCTTTTGATTAGCCCCTGTGCTTGGCAGCAGCCTCGCCGCGGCCATGGGAGCTCAGCCGGAGCAGGGAGGGATGGGTGAGGGATTTTTTTCTCTCTCTCTCTCTCCCCTTCATCCTCCCCCCCGTCCCGGCTCTTCTGGCAGTCGCAGACTCCAGATGTTCGGAGCGCGAGCTGGGAAGTCCTGCTGGCGCCACTTGGGGCAGAGGGCAGGGGAAAGGCACGCGAGCTGGAACCCGGAGTACTCAGTCACTGCAGGACTTGGCGCATTCCCCAGCTCGCTGCTGGCACATTCCCCAGCTCTCTCCTGGCCATCTGTTCCAAAAAAACACTTTCAGAACCTCATCATCACTCAGGATACAACACTGCGAGCAGCTGTTAGCGAGGCAGAAGGGAAAAAAAAAAAAAAACACAAAACCCCCCACTTAAAAAAAAAAAAAAACAAAAAAAACACAAGAAAACNNNNAAAAAAAAAACCAACCAAAACCATGCGAAAGGTCTCTTTGTGAGAGAGGAAACTGGGTTATGAATAACAGGCGAGCAGTTGGAGCTCAATAAAAGTTTTCGGCTGGAATTTAGTTTCTTGTTTTTGTGCCTGTGTGTGTGGATGAGCACAGACGCAAGGAATTAAAAATTAAAAATACCTTGTGTATATATCTTTTCCCAGATAATTGATATAGAAGCATATATGGAATGAAAAGCTTCTCTGTTGCAGCCTGCTGCTGCACTAAAAGGGCTGATATTATGCATGTAATTATTGCATTATATAAAATGTTGTGCCATGCCTTGATGCCCCCTTGTTTCTACTTTGCTAAAAGCAGAGCTCCTGCTGTAGGTAACACTTATTCCCACTCAAAAAAAAATGGAAGGAGGGCATTCTGCAGGCGTATTTATTTACAGGAGTGAACAAGTTAAGGGTTTATATTATAAAAGAGAAATGGTAGTGGCAGACTTGATTTGTACAGCACTGAAACCATTTGCTTGGAGCATATTTTTTTGATAACACTGTATCATGAGTCATGATTTATTTAGACAAAGCCCCGAGATAAAGCCACAGCTCCCACCCCCTGGTTTGTGCGGATGATCCTGGCTGCAGGGTCTTGCTGTTATTGATCATCTGATATTGATTATCAGAGCCATTCAGAGCCAGCACAGTAAAACCTTGATGATCTGCATGGCATTTCTTCCTCGTGGCTTCCCATCCTGTGTGGGACGGAGGGGGTCTCATAATGAGATTCGACCTCCCTTTCCCTGCAGTTTGACTTAGCAGAGGTTCCTCTTTAAAAATAGCTTCATTTCCCTGCTAGGACTTGCCGGCGGGAGCGGGCAGCCAGCCAGTCTGATCCCCACGGCCGCCAGCTCCGCGGGCTCCAGGGAGGAGCTGGACCACAGGAGAGCAGCGACCTGCTCCCAGCCGCCTGTCCGTCTGTCCATCTGCCATGGGACAGCATCCCTGGGGGGACAGAGGGGACCTGGGTGTGCCCGGCCATGAGTTATCCCGGCTGCATGCTGGCTGAAGGATTACCCACCCCAGGGCCTGCCTAAAAACAAGGCAGTGAGAGGGCAGCGAGATTCATTTGCTTATCACTTGTAAGTCCCTGCAGCCCAAAACAGGGATTGCAGGTGGGGCACGGGTGTTAAGGCTCATGACAAGTTCATGAGCAAGATCACCCAACTCTGGACAGGGAGGCAGCAGCAGCTACCCAAAGGACATCCCCAAGGGCACTGCACACCCTGCCCACTGAAGCACTGAGCATCAGTACCCCAAAGAGCAGGGCCCAAAAGCTTTTCCTGACTAAAGGATGTGATGTGGGACTCCCCTGTTGCATCACAGAACCCCCAAGGCCTCTTTGCTTTAAGGGGTGTTGGAGCAGTCACATCACAGCACACAAAGATGGACCAGGGATTTGCTCCCATGGTGGAAGCAGGATCCCAGCGTGGGGTCCCTCCCCTCTGTAGCAAGGGTGCTGCCAAGAATAGGGTAAGATCCACCCCACAGATATTGGGTAACTGCAGCAAAAGGAAAATGTGAGTAGAAGAGACAGTAGAAGCCCTGGAACAAAGGCTGACTCAATTCCAGAAGTGCACTGATTTATGGAGATTGAAATGCTCCGGGATGCTGCAAACTCACCAAGGTCATTGGGCCAGTTGTCAAATTCAAGAGCCATGGGAGTTCTGATGTTATTAGTTTAAAGCAGACCCAGGCTCATAAATCTGTCTTCGGAGCTCCTGGCTGGAGTGAAAGAGGGTGGAGGGGGAAATAAAAGAGGCTGTTCCCACCAAACATAACCCATGGCCAAGCGTTGGGCAGGGCCTGGGGACCAATCAGGTGGTGCCAGTGAGGTGTGCTGAGCATCTCCATCGTGTTGCAGGAGGATCTCTCCATTCCCCTTTCCATTTCCTCTATCTGGAAGGTACAGCACAAATGCCCTTACCTGCCCTTGCATGGTTTGTGCACATTCTCTCTTGTCCCCCCATGGCTGATCTTCCCCAGTTGCAGAGACTTGAGAGCAGAGACCTGAGATCCTTCTTCCCAAAGCCATCCTGCTTTCCTCAAACCCACAAATGCTTTTGATCTCTCTGCTGTCTTTTAATATTAATGAAAGTGATTATTGCTTCCCTTCTTTTACATTTTCTTTCCATGGGTAAATGTGGGGTAAATTAAACAACCAACTTTTCTATTACAGGTTATTAATATATATTACATATTGTTGAAGGTTCCCAACAGAAACATTGGCAATACACAAGGCTGTTTGTCATTCTCCCACCTAAACCTCATTTATTCAAAATCCCAAATGAGGCCTTGAATTAGGGCAGTAGTTTCTACATCTTCTCTGAGCAGCACTAGGTGCGATTGTCCAGAGACAACTCCAGGAATGTGAGGTCCAGCAGACACCAGCGTTTATTGCAGGGAGAATGACGTGGGTACTTTTAATGAAATATTCTTATCAAGAGAATCCTTGATGATCCTGGGGCAGTCCTGAGCTTCCCTGGGTCTGCACTTGACAGGAGGGGGGGGAAAGGTGGATTTTAGGTTCCCCCATCCCTTAGCCTGTCATGGATGATCAGCTGTAATAGTTGATCTCACAGCAGCTGCCCTAATGATAGTCATAAATCAAATAAATACCAGTAGGTTAGTAGTATTTTATACTCTGATGTTATAAGATCCAGTGATGGAAAAGGAGAGGCAGTACAGAAACAAAACAGACTGGGAAAGAAAGTTTTTCAGGCCAGGCTTCAAGGAGTTTGACCTTGTTAAGACTGACAGAAAGATGGTCGACCTGTCCAGGGAATTGGTGACTGTGTCCAAAGGACTTTCAGAAGCTGTACTGCACTCTGCAAAGTTCTTAAACCCACTGGCAAAAAGCAAGAAATGCTGGTAGCACTAGCTAAATGTGATCTCATTTCCAAGTTTCTAATTCCTAAGTTATTTAAAGGAGGATTTAGAGCCCACGTGATGAAGGCAGTTTGGACAATGGAGATGTGATCTCATTAAATCCTCAGGCCCTGAGGATTTTCCTCTGTTTTGAACTATGCTAACGATTGTTTGTGGGATATTTGTGGGGCTTATTTTAATGCTGAAGGGGGTTTAGATGAGATTTTCCTTGTCTAAAGCTGCCATGGTTTGGAGCTGACCGTTTTCCTATGGACCTGGCCATAGTGTCCTGTAGCCCAGTATAATTTCCCAAGTAATCTGCCACGGCTGTGACTCACAGGGGATGCACAGGCACATGGGACAAGTTGCAGTCCCACAGAGTGAGCAGCCATGCCTGCAGAAAACTCAATACAACAACTAAAATATGGAAGGAAAGCCCATGTCCTGCATACACCCATGTAGTTGCAACTCCTTTGCTTTCTGAGATCACCTCCTGAACTGAAAATAGCAAGTATTTGCCATCACTTCTAATTATTATTTTTTTTTGCGGCATGAGTTGGACCCAACACCGAATTACTCTGTTGTTTTTCTTCCCCAAGCCTTCCTCTTCCTGTCTGCCACTCCCTCTCCTCTGCACAGGCTCTGGCCTCCATTGTGGCACCTACAGATGGTTCCACTGTGAGCCCAACCCTTAAAAATTGCAGATCCATGGCCAGCAGTCCCCAAGGATGCTCCCGCGTGCGTCAGCGACAGCCCATGCAAGGAGCCGCCGGGACGCCATGTGTTCACTGTTCTCATGGTGCATCTTTCTCTTTCCAGGAGTAATAACCAGGAAGGGAGGATTCAGAAGAGCTTCCAGCCAGAGTTACATCTGGTCTTGGCAAAGGTTGCACGATCCAGATGAAGACTGAAAGCAGCTTTTTTGCAGAAACCCCTATTGGAGATGACGATTGGCCAAGGAACTTTCTTAATCTCTGGAACAGAAAGGAAAAAAGGAAAAGAAAAAACAAAAGGACAGGGATGCTTCTTATTGTTGTTAAGCCAGCCACCTTTTAGTACGTGCAATTTATTTAGCACTTTTCCCTTTGCTTAACTGGGAAATGTTACCCTCTCAGCTCATGTGTACAGTAAATTTTTGTTGTTGTTGTTGTTGCTGTTGTGCCAAAGATTTGATGGAGCTTCTACACTGTGTCTTATTTCTGCCTTAATGTTAAATCTTTGAGCCAAAGAAAAGTCAGAGGTGCCATTCAGATCGTGGCAAGCAGGCCAGCCAGCTGTCAGTGACAAAGCCCAATTTCTGTATGCTTCCATGAGTTACTTCTTATTTCTTCAGCCTGCACTTCCCTGCCTGCAGCCCTGGAGCCAGCATTTGGTGTGGGCAAGAGCTGGGACAACACCAAACCATGCTTTGGCATTCAGGTTTGCTTCTTCCTTTGAGCTACTCTGTAGTTCTGCCTTTTGGGCAATTTCCTGATGTTCCTGCCTGTGCGACACATCCACAGGGTAGAAATACTGACACGAAGTGAGAGCTGAAACAGGAGCTATGAATTATTTTTTTTTAATAAAGAAATAAAATTAAACAAGCAAAAACAAAGTGCCATGTAAAGCAAAGAGAGAGAGAGAGAAAAAAAAAGAAATTATAAGAAAGTTCAGCCAGGCAGAAAGAAGTGCAGCAAAATGATTCAGCTGGTGTTTCAGGTTTGTGAAGTCATTTTTTCCATGGGGTTTTTCAAGTGGTCAGAAACCCGTGTAATGCAAAAGCATTTGAATCCTATACTGTACCTTTCACTTCAAATTGAAGTAAAAAAAAAAAAAGAGAAGAGATGGAGAAACATTTGCTTGGAGTAAGCAGACTTTATAGGTAATGCAGTTTGTATGCAGGACATCTGCTAATGATGGAGGGACAGAGCTCCGTGATCAACTAAAATATGAGTTTCCAAACCAAGAGGATTAACATGTTTTGTTAATCTCAAGGGGAAAAGTTATTTGTGAGGCCAGATTCACACCCTGGATACTTCAGTGTGAATCAGGTTCCCGTGTGTCTGACTTACTCCAGTGTGGGTCTGGCCAGGCATTGCCAGGCACTGGGCTGGGCAAGGGGATGGGACAGGCAAGAATCACTGGGCAAGGGAGGGAATAGTCTCTGTTTTACTGACATGAATATACAAAACTTGAACTCCTCAGTGCCTGCCTGTTTATTTCCCGAGCTGAGGAATTGGCTGGTGAGCCCCGAGCTGGGGAGCTGATGTGCAAAACCTGAGCAGGGTCTGGAGAGAGAGAGCCAGGCTGCTCACTGCCAAGTTCCCTGGCCAAGTTCCCTGGCTCCCAGTGAGCTGGAGATGTCTTCTACCATGTTTATTGGACACATGGGACAGCTGTGTCCAAACCCCCTCCCAGGAGCTCATTATATTGCTCCCCCTTCCACTCTCACTGCTGGTCATTATTAGCAGCCCAATAAAATACATTTTTAGATTGTCATTTGTATTTCTTTATTAAAGCACACTTTTTAACGATGTCTTTTATTATATACATTAAAGCCAGCTTTTTAGCTTGTAGTGGGGAGAGGGGCTGAGCTCACTGACCACGGGAAATGCTCCAGGGCTGTTTGCACTCTTGTCAAAGGACTGGGTTTAAAGTGCATTTGCTTTCAGGAACCAGCAAGCAACTGGACCTTGTGTGTGTGGCCTAGCCAGAGAAAACAGTGACAAAAAGGGAAATGGAAGGCAGTAGGAAAAAAAAAACCAAACAACCTCACAAGATGACCTAAAGGGAGAACAGTAGGTTTTGTGATGGCCATGCTGCAATTCTCCCACTGGGTTTGGAGCAAGAGCAATGGGGACAACCCCAAGTTATTCTGGTACACACAGAAAACCCTGTGGGAATGTCTTTCCTTGAGCAGAGTGAAGTATTCACCAAATATTTTTAATTTGAGAAATACCATCATATTTTAGTTATGAGTTCTGCAATAGCTCTCAGTTTGAGTTAATAATTATCAGTAAAGCAAGGTCTGCAGGGAGAGTCAGTGATACAATACTGCTGATAGGCTTTATTTACCTTTTTTTACCTTTTTTTTTTCCCTTTCAGTGCCTGTTATAGATAAGGAATTTGCTGCAAATACGTAAGTCACAAGCTGGATAGCATCAATGGGTTGCAATTGGGGCTTGAGGTCACACAGTATTCTTTGTCCCCCCAATTAGGGAAATATTAACCCTTGGGATTATGTTGCTCACTTACAAATTCCCAAATTCACCTTCCTTAAGTATTCCCTGCTATTCCCACCCTCCAGTACATGATGGAAGAGCGATAGTCCCTAAAAGCTAAAAAAATAAACTGGTTTGCCTGATTTGAGTGAGCAGGACTCCGAGGAGGCTGTGTGGGTGCTTTTGAATCACAGGGAGGTCAGGTGAGGCGAGAGGAGCAGCAATTCCACCCCTGCCACTGCCCCTGCATCTCAGCCCAGCTCCACCAACCAGCCCTGACAATAACAAGAAGGATAAATGTTTACCAAAGGGTGGCAAACATGTGAGTTTGAACACTGTCAAACCTCATGGAGGTTTTCATGGCAGGGCACACCGTGGTGTCAGCTGAGGTACAAGTGCTGACCTTGCCTCACTCCTCCCCTCTCCCCTGAGAGATCTCTCTCTCTGACGATAACAAGGGAATGATGTTTGTTATCATGCTGGAAAAGCAAAACAGCCCTCATGCCAGCACCTCCCTGGGGTCAGCAGAGCCAAAGCCTTTGCTCCCAGCTGGCACTGACTCCAAGCTCCACGTATTGGAATGGGAGGGCACAGGAGCCTTGGAAACACAGCCCCCACAAGGGATGAGAGCTCTGCTCAGCTGACCATGACCCACCGTGGGACCGAGGGGAGATGATGTCCATTATGTAAAGGGGAGATATTTGGGTTTTTCACGGATGCTGAATGCCATATCAAACCCAGATGCCATATTTAACCAGAAATAACACGCCAAAACAGTAACATTGCCTGGCTCTAAAGCACTGCACCCATTGCTCATACTGCATGCACTGCAAAGGTGCCAGTTGTGGTGGGTGAAGGGCATCAGCTCTCCCCCTTAATTCTGATCTAGCAATTGCTGAAGGAATTTAGTGGCCAAGTTGATACCAAACCAAAGGATACCAAAGGATCATCTTATAGATGTGACAACACTGCCAGACTTGTTTGAAGTACTGCACAGGATTTGCAGCAGCAGTCACTGTTTACCTTGTTAAATAATGTCCTTGCAGCTGCCAAGCCCTTCTTGCACAAGGATCTCTGTCCTGCAGACACCTCTAAATCCAAACTTTTTCAAGCCAGGTTTTGTATCAACACTTATATAACACTTGAAGTTGCCAGGGGTTGAAAGGCAGTCTGTGAAGGCTGTCTATGAAGTCTCAAAGACAGATTCCTTTCTTTTAAGGGTTTAATATTGCTTGTGGTTGGTGGGGTCAGTAGAGATGCAGGGGAGTAATATGACCTTTTCTTACCATTTCTGTCCTGGAACACTGAGCTCAAAGTGGCTTTTTTCAGGGTTGGTGTGTAACCATTAGGGCCCAAAGAACAGCATGAAGTTGTGTCAGGGTATGCTTAAGTTGGATATTAAGAAAATGTACTTCACCCAGAAGGTGTTGGGCACTGGAACAGGCTCCCCAGCAAAGTGGCCACAGCAGCAAGCCTGACAGAGTTCAAGGCATGTTGGGACAATGCTCTAGGGCACACTATGATTTTTGGGCTTCTCCTGTGCAGGGCCAGGAGTTGGGCTTTGATGATCCTTGTGGGTCCCAGTTCAGGATATTCTATGATTATATGATTTCTAGACCAACACAACCACATTTGCACAACAACCATTGCCAGGCTCAGCTGAGCATCTCCTCCCTCTGCCCCACATCAGTAGAAATACTCCCACTCAGGCTAACCCATAAGTCTTTGCATGGCTGGGTAAAATCACTTTGGCAGGCTGCCATGGTTACCATTCATATCTCTGCTCTAACTGGGGTATTTCCATACCAAATAGGGTGGCGAAACAGAAAATTTCTGCCCAAATCAAGGTGACCAAGTGCAAACTGGGTCTTGTTAATAACTCCCAACCATGTGCCCCCAAGGATATTCCTCAGGGCAGACTCCAGCCTATGTTTTTTTCTTCTGTTATCACTTTGAAGTGCTCTGGAGACCTGAACAAAATGAGAGTGGCTGACCCTTGTCCTGCTGCTGTGGAAAATTGGGGTTCAGCATTGTAAATCCAGGTTAGTGTTGGCAAAGGTGCTGGTGGGCTGCTGCAGACAGACCCCAGAAAGCAGGTTAACCTGTCAGCAAAGGAAACAAATTTCAGCCTAAACTGTGCAGCAGATATAAATATGTAGATGTTGAAACAAAAGTCACTGCCTGAACTTTTTGATAAAGTAGTACAGGAAAAAGAAACCTCCATTGTTTCCACCCTCCACCAAGCTGCCCTCATGCAAAGGGCTGAGATGGTGCATCTCGGAGTGTTGGGACAGCAGCACTTAATCAACCCACCACCCAACGTTCATCAACCCAAATCACCCATAAAGCCTCATAAACCCACATGTATGAAGCCAAATCCCTCACAGAGCTGCATGCAAAGGTCAGGACTGGCCTTGAACTCCTTCTGTGTCCTTAATCCACACCCAGGGCTGTCTGACAGATGCCAGCACTGACACCTTCTCCCTACAAGCTTCGTACCTTTGGCAGGGATCACTGGTCACCTTGAGGGGAGGTCTACCATGGCCCAAAGCACTTTTATTACAAATCCTGGGCTGAGCCCAGCTTTTCCAAGCTGGAGGGTGAGACACGCCATGTGCACAGCTCACCTGGTGACCTGCTGCCTGAACTCGCTTTGCTGTTGCATTTATAGGATTCCTTCCCTCCCTCCACAACTCTGGAGTCTGGAAAACCATCTCCCCTTCCCATAAATAACTAGGAGATCCATCATCTAAGCGAGACAATGTGGATTCCTCTTCCAGGTTGTTGATGGATCAAATTCTCATAGATAAACTATAAAGAGAGGGTTTCCACCTTGTTTTTTGGATGTGATGTTTCACGGACTCAACCATATTTCAGTGGAATTTTCTTCACTCCTGCCCCTGCCCTGCTACATGTCACAGTGGCACCAATTACACTGCAGCTGTGAGATGGGTATTGTCATTATTAGTAATTGTATTCACTCGCCCCATATAAAAATATCAGCACAGCAACATGAATGATTTGTGTAATGATATATTTGCTGTTATTAGGGCCTAATATGTTATGCCTGTAATTACATACTATGCCCCATATAATAAGTTTGGAATTGCTGTGTAAATTTTAAGTAATTGTGGAAAACTATGCTACAAACAGGTCCCCCTAGACCAAGCTCAGCATTCACTACCAGGAAATAACCATTTTTAAAAGCTCTGCAATAGACAAACCAGCAGACTAAGAGCTAAAGGCCTTTTGAATATGTAGCAGCAATGAAGAGGAAAAAATAATCAGTGCAGGAGAGCAAGAGAAGTACCAGTCCAGGTAGTGTCATCCCTGGGGAATATTTCTTCTAACTGGTTTAAGGAATACTCCAGCAAAAACCGAAGGAATTTCTAGTGGGTGCAATGTAAGCTGCAAGTAGCATAAACCCATTCAGATGCAACAGTTTCAAAGGATTTAGAAGCCATGCTCCTCATTAAAATGAAAGTTAAAATGCTCACATCTAGATTAGAAGTCTGCCAGAGGTCATTACAGTTTAATGCATAGTCAGGCTTTTCTGAATCGGCTGGAAACATTGACATTGACTAAATTTATCCTCTCCTTCACAGGCCCAAGAGCTTTTCCAGATTTCAATGCTTTTTTTTTTTGGTGAAGCTGATCCTTCCCGTCCTCACTGCAGTACCTGCACATCTTCCATCTAAAATCAATAGCCATAGCATGGCCCCCCATGGGCTCCTTGCAGTTTGTGAGCATTTCTCCCGAGGATGGGACGTGATGGGAAGGAATGAGATCAGCCACTTTTATGGCTGGGTGAATAGTTACGGGCTTCGAGGGCTCTCTCATGGTCATGAGCCTCAGAACAACTTCTGATTGTTCAAATTTCACTGCAGCCTTCCAGCTTCGTCATCTGCACTGCCAACTTCTATTAAGGTTCCATTAAAAAGCAATGAAACACAGGGCCTTTTACAATACCCTTGACAGAACAATTTCCCTTTCTGGATACAGTAAAAATTTTCAGCCAAAAATACAACTTTTTGGTTAAAAAAAAAAAAAGAGAGAGACAATTTCAAGCAGATCAAAATATTTCATAAAATGCTGTCAGATTGTCTCAGCCAGAAAAAACAATCCAGAAAAGGCTAATTTTCAAATCCAAACATTGATTTTTCTCTCTGCCTATCATAATTACATTTGTTTCCACTTGCTTGTGAGAAAGCCTAGGTATCAGACAATATTTCATTTTGTGTAGAGCTAAGTGTTTTATTCAGATAAAAATGTTTTTCACAACACTTTGTTATTGATAGGTATTCAGTAATTTAATTTTACTGCTATTAGTTGTACTTTTTCCATCAAGGATCACTTTAAGTGTAACCACATTTAGCAGCAGAGAAGGACAAATGCTGCCCTCAGATATAACCAGGTGAATTCAAGCAAATCCTGATTGAATCAAAACATGTTATAAAAGTTAAGGGCTGGAGGGGTATAAAATTTAACCCAAAATTACACATAGAATAAGCTTGCCCAAGACACTGCTTTAAAAGTTTTAACCCACAACACACCAATAACTTATGAAATTGCTGTCCTTTTGGATCAATATTGATACAAGTGTGATTTCGGGACATCAATGTTCCTGATCTTTCTGAAGCCCAAGGGATTTCTCATAGCATTAAGCACAAGAAACCAGTTTGGTGTCCCAGTGACAGTGTCAGGGATGGGTTTTGTGCAAGGAAAGATCATTTACTTCAAACACTGGTAGGTATTAAAATTGAGGTCCTGTCCCCATGAGCATGTTCCCTCTGACAAAATCATGGAATCATAGGATCATTAAGGTTGGAAAAGCCCTGCAAGATCATCAAGTCCAACCTTTGACCGAATACCAACATGAGCCAAATCACAAAGTGCCAGACCTGCTTGTTTTCTGAACACTTCCAGGGGTGGTGGCTTCACCACTTTCCCAGGGACGCTGTTCCAATGCTTAACCACTTTTTCAGTGTAGAATTTTTTCCTAATATCCTGGCCCCCATCCCAAATATGTAAGAGAGTGTAAACCACGGGCTTAAGTTTAGGGGTCTTTGCAACGAAGCAGAAGATCCCATTGCTCTACCCCTTTCCATGATACTTGTTGTAATAGTATATAACTCATGAATTACACCATAAATCACTCCTGGGCTTGCTGTACAGAGGAAAGCAAGGCAGTTGTTTTGGAAGAAGGCTGAGAGGGCTGAAAGTGAGACAAGTTGGCAAGACCCACGGACAGCCTTGAGCCAGCAGAAGAGAGGAAGGAACTGTGGGGTGAGCAGGGCCTCAAGCAGCCAAGGCTGAGAGGGGTAGAGCTGTCCCACCTCACTGGTAGCACACACCGGAGCAGCCCCGAGGCTGACATGAAATGCTGAGTGGGGGCTCCTCGCGAGCTGAAAGGAACAGATCCTGCACAAAAACACTGCAAAATGGTCACGAGGCATATGTCTGTAAAAGCTAAAGGAACACTGGAGATCAAGCCTTCACTCTGGAATCTCCTGGACTTCTCCACAGTGGAGTTTATAGCCTCAGGGTGGCTTACAGACATATACTACCTCTGCACTCCAGCACTGACCTGAGTTTTACAGACTGCACATTTGCAGGTCTGCAGTTCAAAACTAATTGCTATGACCTCACATAAAATAGTAATAATCAACTATCAATAATACTTTGGGAACTGGGGGGAAAATAAAACAGAAAATGTTCCCTCTTAGTAAAACCTGGTGCTGACGGTCAGGAAATTGAACCTTCTGCAAGCATTAGTCACGGGAGCCAAAAACATTGCTGCTGAGTGTTTCTGGGGAGCATATGCCTCATATACTTGAAAGATAGTCTTCTATATCAAGTCTTGGTAATTACAGAGACATGGCAAATAAAGGCAGAAATCATAAAGATTTCCTTTTCCTCTGGTAGATAATCAGTCCAGGGTGTATTTATATACAAGCAGAGCGCTGTCTCCATCCCAAACTCTCTGCTCCCTGCATCTCCAGGATGCAGCCCGAGGAGCAGTTAGCTGGTGTTTCCCTGATGAATCAAACCATTCGCTGCAGAAACACAAGATGCAGGGCCAATATTTTCAAAAGCTGCCTCTAAAACTCTGGCAGCAATTTAGTGTGGTCATGTTTCCGAGTGTGAAGTTCTTCATGTATGAATGCTTGCACTCAGGATTTATTTGCTTGGACTGCACTCACATCCGTGCAGGGAGTATGACCGTGAACCCAAAGTTTTCCATGTGCTATCTGCTAGATGGGGGAAAATAGGTTTTAAGGATCGGAGGCCAGGTAAGGACTGGAAATCTGGTAAGGATTTGTAGTTCCAGGGTGGTGTTTAGGGCTCTAGGGCAGTCAGTGAATTAGTGGAAAGGAAAAAAAATTACATTTACAAACCCAATAGTTTTGCTACATTCACTACTACCTTTCTTTCCTTGCACTTCACTAAGTGGAGGAGCAGTGTCTTTCTGTGCACACCTGGGAGCATAGCAGCACAAAGCTGTGCACGGATCCCAGAGGTGACCTCAGACCTGGAAATGGTCTGGCCACATCAGCATCATCCAAAATCAAAACTAATGAGTCCTTCTGGGAGCACATCAGCTCCAGTTATGTGATGTTAGTGCGACATGAGGCTGCAATCAGGACCTGAATGGGGACCTGTTGTTTGGGGGTACTAAACATTTCTGGCTTTGCTTGGGGACTCCTTGCACACCCCTCCCTCACACCTCGTTTGTTATCCACTGTGCTTAGAAGGGAAAGGCCACAGCTCAAACTGAGCAAGATGTTTGCAATGTGTATTTTTGAATGTCCAGTGATGTGCAGTGTCTCATCCACAGGGCAGGACAATACCACATTGTGCAAACCAGAAAGATGCCACTTGCCCCAGCCCACAGGCAAATCCACCCCATCTCTGTATCACCCCCATTTTAAGCCTTTTCTGCTTTTAAAGAAAAGCTAGATTTAATGCAGAAATAAACCCACCAAGTGTCCTGCAGTTTTCACGGAGAACAGTGTGCTTGCTCAGGAGGCGTGAAATTAAAAGCTCTCGAGCGTGTGTTTGCCCAGCTCCACATCACATGTACCTCATCAGCTCTGCAGCAGGGCAGGAGCTCAGTCACCAATTCTCTCCATGGTCTCATCCTGCAAACATGCATCCCTGCAAGCGAGGCTTACTCATGGAAACACTATGCCTGCATTCCCGATAGCGAGCGGCTGGAGAGGAACCTGCTCCCTGGGCTGGCCTGGGGACACGGCTGGCACCTGGCACTGCCTGAGAGTCAGCCTGGCACCATCAGCAGGGCTCCAGCAGCACAGCAGGTCACCAAGCCCAGCCAAGAAATCCCACGTGCTCTGAAGGACACCCTCAGGCCGTGATCAGGAGTCACTGGGATGTTTTCTGACAACACCCGACACCAAAATCTCTTCTTGAAATAAAGTGACTCCAAACAGCTTCCAACAGGCTCCAAGAGACATGCCCAGGAGTTCTACTAAAAGCATCTTGCCTGCCTCTCCATCCCTCTGTTACCAGAGTTTGCTCTGTGGTGTGCTTTCCTTCTCCTTAGGAAAATTTGGGTGTTGGAACAGTTCCCTTCATGTCCTCAGGGCTGGGCGTGAGACAGAAAATGGACTCCTGAGAGCTGAATCCCAAATTACAACAGCACCTCAGATGTTTTCAAGGCTGAGTGATGGCCAGTGCCCTGCTCCTCAACAGCTCAGACACAGCAAGGCAGGAGAGACTCCAGTCCACAAAAGTTTTTTTCTGGGGCAAGACAGGACCACACAGGTCTGGAAGTTCTGTCACATGAGGATTCTCAGCTCAATCCATGGAGGCTGTAGCTGTGTGCTGTGACACACGACCCTGTGTCCTTGCCTGTGCACCCTCCCATCCACTGCTGGGAGGCTCTACCCATGTGGCAGAGGAGAAAACCAAGGGCCCAGCCCTTCTTTGAGGGATGGGGTAGCAAAATGTCGCTTGCTTGCAAACCTAAGAGGGTTCAAAAGATTTGTGACCCCTGGAGAGAACCCCCTTGGTTCTGAGGGGTTGAGGTACTTCCTAGGACCTCATACATCCCCCATGGACCACGGTGTCTTCACTGGAATTCAGGGAGCCCCTGCTGTGCCCCCCCTCCCCACGGCTCCAGCTCTGCTGGTCGCGGCGCACCAACGCACGTAACACATTCCAGACTCCTCTGGTTTGACAGATGCGTATTTTGACAGCTCAGAGAAAACATTTTGCAAGATGCAGAGTCAAAGGCTCTTTCAAGCTG
This sequence comes from Hylia prasina, assembly GCA_013397195.1. Lineage (NCBI taxonomy): Eukaryota > Metazoa > Chordata > Aves > Passeriformes > Sylviidae > Hylia > Hylia prasina. The sequence continues at coordinate 317,698 of VYXD01013268.1, read as the reverse complement.
AGATGTTGTGGAAAAGCTGTGTGAGCTCTCCAAGGCGCTATCTCTCTTTCTCTGCCAGCCGTGCTAATGAAAGCTCCCTGTGCAGGCCAGAAGATGCAGCAGGGAATAATATAGTCCTTTAAATAGCATCCTAACTGGCTTGAGGAGGCCACGAACGTTTTAACTCACTTATAATTTTCCTCTCTCCTGCAGCAGCCTGGTCTGGGCACTGCAAAGACATGGGGAGCCTTGAAAATGGCATTAACCAACAACCTGTGACCGTTCTGGGAGTGCTCGTGCTCGTGTCCTTTCCCAGGCAATACCCAGCCTGGATGTGCTGCTCAGACCTTCCTTACCTGCAGGTATTTGGTGTAGGAAGACACAGCACTGAGATCAGCAGAGGAGACCTTGTTCTGCCCACAGCTGAACTCAAAGAGCTGACTGCTTCAATGGCACAAGGCACTGGCCAGAAAATGCTCCCCTGACATCTCCCATGTGACATTTTTCCAGAGGCAATGCCAGCTAAAGAGGGCCCTGAATGTTTTCCTCCTTAGGACCTGTTCAACCATCTGTAAAGCAGGTCAGTGAAAGAAAACACTTGGCACCAAAGCGGGGGGAAACAAAATAAGAGAGATTTAAAGAAATTGCACAGACCCCATTTGCAGCACGACCTACGAGCTCCTGTTTTGGCATGGCTGCAGGACAGAAAACTGCCACGCAACAGAAGGAAAATGTGTGGGGCTAAGAAGCACTAGGATTCCCTTCAAGCACCTTTGCTGAACAACAGTCTTGAATAGGGGACTGAGTTCTGAATGAGGAGGAGAAGAAGAAGGATGAGGGTAACACTGAGAGGTTTAGAACTTCCCTATAGAAAGAATTATTTAAATTAATTCCCAGTCTCCTGCCCCATGGGAAATTTTAAAGAACATCTTGAGATTCAGTGGCAACAGCAGCCTAAATAAAAAATAGAGGAAAATTTCTTTGGGGAAAAAAATATCAAAAGGATCATTTTCTCTGCTGAAAGCTGAAATTCTTCCACAAAAGAGTCATTTTGCCACTCCCCAGAAAACCAGAAAAAATACCAGCATTTTCCATTTTAATGGCTGCCTCATTGTCTTCTGCAAAGCCTCCCAGCCCTGCCCTGGCCTCCTGGTGCCCATCAGCTCTTCAGGACAGAAGGTTTCTCTTTTGTGCAGTTCACAGCACACAGTGTCAGTGTTTTAATTAGGTTATATTACTCATGGCCATAGTCTGACACAGCCGTAGCTTCATAGATTTGTGATGCTGAAAGTGTGTGTTACCAGAGCATGTCCAAGGTTCTGGGCTTTCTCTCTGGTTTAGTTTCTCCTTGCCTTTCTCTGCCACTGCCCCAAAATATGTCAACTTCTCATCCCAAAGGTTTGGTGTTATGGAAACAATTGGTGGCACTGTAATACTTTTTGTGAAGCAAACCGTGTCAAACAGCCTTAACACAAGTGTCCCATATTTTACAGGGGTATTTTAGGGACTGTCTCTAAGTTTGATCAGGTGTTTTACTTTGTTGTGCAGGTCTACAAAGGATATTTTAAATTACCCATCTTGTCATGGGTTTTTTTGCAGGTCTGAATGATTTGTGTTGCATAGATCTATCAGCAGCCTGCTCACGTTTATTATATTACGGTCATAAAAAACGTTTTATGGAAGTGTCAGCAGAACCAGATCTTCTTTTATCTGGGAGTATCTGCTTTACCTATGAGCCTTTATCCTGAGAAAAGCAGTTCTTTATATTTTTTACAAAAAGAAATTTGGCTTCTTCCTCACTTATTCTGTGTTTGGGAACAGATAATTTGCATTAAGCTAACCATGGTCAGGGTTCCTCAAACTTAAAGCACAACTCTGTTTGATACAAATTCATCTCCATGCAACACTTCCAGCACAAAAAAAGGCATCAGAACAGTTTTTCATGGGAGCTGGACTACTTTCACACCTCCAGCTGCAGCTGTGTCAGAAGGAACCATTCTGAAGTATCACGGCTGTTCTGGTAACAATGAGTACAGGTGGCTTTCCACCCCCTTTCCAAACTACAATTGCAACAGGTCCAGGTTGTAAAAGAGCCCTTTGGCAAGTTTGTAATGCCCTGTGACCAGCCCAGCACAGTGGTGACCAGGGCATGCTGACAGCACTCTCCCATTGGGAGTGAACCCATGCCCAAATCAGTGTCAGCACCAGGCATGGACCTGCTGCTGTAGGACTTGCCCTTGATTGCAAAGGTTTGCTCACAAGAGAACAGATTTGGTGCCTGGTTTGATCTCCCCCAGCACCTGTTTAAAACCTTCTGTGTTCACAGTACTCAAGCACGGAGTTACTCTGCACACAAATTTTGATGAGGCCACGTCATAAAATCCTCACATGGTTTGGGTTAGAAGAGGATCTTGAAGGTCATCTCTATCCAAACTCCTGGCCACAGACAGGGACACCTTCCATTAGTCCAGGTTGTTCACAGCTCCCTCCAACCTGGCCTTGAGACCTTTCAGTGATGGGGCAGCCACAGCTGCTCTGAGAAACCTGTGCCAGTGCCTCACCACCCACAGAGTAAGTAATTCCTTCTTCATATCTAATCTAAACCTGCCCTCTGTCAGTTTGAAGCCATTCTCCCTTGTTCTGTCACTCAATGTCCTTGTAAAAAGTCCCTCTCCAGCCCTCTTGAAGCCTTTTTAGGTACTGGAAGGCGCAGCCTTCTCTTCTCCAAGCTGAATACCCCCAGCTGTCTCAGGCTGTCTCCACAGCAGAAGTGCTCCAGCCCTATGATCACCTTGGTGATGTCCTCTGGACTCACTCCAGCAGGTTCAGATCCTTCTTACGTTGGGGGCCCAGAGCTGGACACAGCACTGCAGGCAGGGCTTCATGAGAGCAGAGTAGAGGGGCAGAATCACCTCCCCTGACCTTCTGATCACCCTCCTTCTGATGCCACCCAGGAGACAGTTGGCTTTTTGGGCTCCATCAGCACATTGACAATCTTCTTCAGGGGCTATGTTGCGCTTCTCAACCATCAACACCCTCAAGTCCTTCTCCCTGGGGCTGGTCTCAACCATTCTCTGCTCAGCCTGTGTTTGTGCTTGTGATTGCCCCAGGGCTGGCACATACGGAGGTGCCATCCAGGGACCTCACTGACATTTGTGACCCTCCCAGCCAGGAGGAAACAGCCTGAGAGCACATCCATGGCTCAGCTGCAGGAGCCTGCAGCCCAGAGAATTAAGCATTCAACAACCACTAAACTCAAAAAATAGACGGTAGGCGCCAAAATCCTCAGCTGTGGTTCCTTGGACTACACTGGATTTACGCTGATTTAAGCCAGCTGAGGATCCACACCACCGGGCCAAGTCCTGCTGTCCTACCTCAAGCTGATGGCTACTTGACGTGACTGATGACTGAGATTTCCATTTAGCCTAACTCGAAGCATGAGCAGAGCCCGTGTAGTGCTACCATTGTTGACTCCAGCCTTTTGTCTGGGGCTGTAACCGATAGGCCTAATAACCGAAATCATACTGCATGCATTCATTCACCCTCTTCACAAACAGCATGTTATTGAGCTCCGTGGTGAAAAGGCATGCACAAACACAATGGGGCTGGGATTAAGCCCAGCTGCATTACCAAAGTAAATACTTTTGCTGCTGACAGTTTGTCTGTGGGGATTTGGAGAAAAGTTTTGTGCATCTACTTAGGCAACATATGGTTTTATTTTTCCTGTTAACAAAAACAGTAGTGGTCAAAAGTCAACACCCTCTGATGACTGTTCGGTGGCCAGTGTGGAATGGGCTTGGTGGTCTAAGTCCAGTTCCTTACATGTCCACAAAAAAAAATCATCCTCTCCCTGCATTCCTCTCTCACTTGGCACTGCGGTTTGCAGCGTCCGCAAGGAAGCCGGGGGGGTTTCAAGGTTAATCTCATCTGTCCTCCTTTCTGATTGAAAGCAATGGGCGACGTGGTTTGGGTTAAGATACTCTGCTAGCTTCTTTCATTCCCCTTGTGATGAAAACCCCTCCACAATCTGTTTCCTTGAAGCCTGAAGAGAGTCAGAATTAATCCGCATTAGCTGGCGGCCGGGGCATGTCAGCCAGTCAGACTTCTAAAGCAAACACACAGCGATGAGGAGGAGCAGCATGCCAAGAGCACAAATGGTCTGAATTTAGCCCTTCATCTCCAAGCTGAATGCACACTGTTCTCCAAAGATCTCTGCAACACTCAATCAACAGCTGGTCACCTTCACATCTGAAACCAAGAAGAAAACCCACAAGGGCTGGGCTTTATATTTGGTGATGACTTCAGCAGGCTGGTGAAGGGCAAAAAAGTTGGCTGAGCTGCCACAAGTGCCCATCTCACACAGGTCCAGTGAAAGAACTGGCAGATACTGGCATTCAGCATTTTTTGGGGAGAATAAAACACCCCCATAAAACACCCTCCACAGGGATTCCCCTAAAAGATTTTAAAGTTTTTAAGGTGCAAACAGGTCTTGTCTACACTGAGGTAATGAGAATTACAGCAACTGGAGCACAACTGCTAACACTTAGCATCTGCAGGGTCAGAGGCAGCTCAGAGCTGGAAGGAGTGTTAACTAGATCCACCACATGAAGTAATTGTTTTTAAGGGAGTGTATCCAAGCTGGAACACAGCGATGCAGAACATGCACCCTCAGACAGGTGTAATCCCAGGCACAGTGGGTGGTAAGCAAGGCTGAAAAATCACAATTAGGAAGCCAAGATGTGTTGCCTAATCCAGGCTTTCCCACCAAGATGAAGGTAGATTTTTGAGGGACAGATCCTGCATAATGCTCATCTAGTCCTGTAATGTGTTTGCAATCCTTAGATACTCCTGACATCTCTGGAAGCTAAAAGCCCAAAATGTTTTGCAGAGGATGCTCAAACCTACCCATGAACAGCCAGAAATGAGGTGGAGGAATTAAGCCAGGCAGCGAAAGTGCTGCAGCTCAGGTTGACCAGCAAATCGAGCCCAGAAATGGAACATCACAGTCCCATAGTCACACATCCATCTATGGAGGAAAAAAGGGAAAAGGCAGAAATTGTTTCAGCTCCTACAAAGGACAATCGGTGAAAACAAAAGCATATCTTAACATTTTTCTGCAGAAGTTCGGGAGTTTTCATTCAAGAAGCAAAAACTGAAAAATGTTTGGTTTCTGGCAATCAAAAGCTGGAAACATTTTGGCCAGAAACCAAAACAATTTGGGGTTTCTGGTTTTTGGTTTTCATTTGGGTTTTTGCCAAACTCCTTAGCTTACTTTTGCCAAAAAACTGCACATTTTTCAAGCTTTTTCTTCCTCAATGAAAACCTTAAAATTGTTGTTGAAATTGGACATTTCCCACAGATTTTTGTTTTGATTTTTTTTAAAAGGCATTTTCAGCAAAAAGAATGTTTTGAATGAACAATTTCACCCAAGAGCTCTGTAAGCAGATCTGTTGGAGGGACTATCATGCCCTCACTTTTATCTCCTCTCCCCTCCTCTCTTTTCTCACCCAGGGGACTCAGGGTGGTGATCCTGGTCTGGTTTTGACCACCACACGGCCAAGCTTTAGAGCTGTGGAGCTGCTCTGGGGGACAGACAGCTCTGACCTGGGAAAGACTTGAGCTTTTTCTGTGAGATACCAACTCTCAGGAAATAAGAAATGTAGCAAAGGAAAATAAATGTCTGGGGTCTGGATTCAGCAGTGTCGGTACTGGGAACACATTTGGGCATGTGGTTCTGGGAGAAGAAGGTGCTGGTACGTGTCCTCCAAAGTGCCTAAATGTCAATTACCCACAGGTTTGTTAAAGTTGCTGACCCTGGGTCTACCACAAAAACTGGTACAATCTGTATTAATGTTTAAAGTTTGGCACAAACAATGTGGATGTGAAAGATGGACAAGAAAAATTAGATAATATGAACTCCTGACATAAATACAGTGCTAGGGACTAAATAGAAAATTAAAAACATTAATACATGTCTGCTCTGGACACTGAACTTGGAGGTGGAACTGAAGAGCAAACCCCACTCAGAATGGAGAAGGTGTTGGCACCCCATCTCCAGGGATAACCTTGATCTGACCCAACACTGAAACCAGAAACTGCACAGAGGAGCAGGAAATCTGGACTGGAGTCAGAGCAACAAAGTTTAATACTGCACCTTTACAAAGCAAACCACAATAAAAATTTGGACCTGGTTTTGAATTTCAGTCATCCAACCTAAGAGATCTTGGAGTCTTTGTAATTAAACAGAGCCATCTTATGGCTGCTCTCCCCCTTTAAGTACCCTATTTTTCTTGCTTCCAAGGCCTGTTTGGGTGTTTTCTGTGGTTGTTATTTGATGTCCTGCCAGAGTAGGCAGAGGAACACCAGGCAAAGGAAGACCAGCACAGGAAAGGCAACCACACATCAGTGGCAAGTGGAAGAGTATGCCAGGAAGAAGAGAGGTGAAGAGTCTCAAATTTCAGCAGAAATGGGATTGCCACACAGCAAAAATGCCAACTTGGAGGACTTTGAGCAGGATGTTTGGAGAGATGATCAGGCAAGACAAGAACTGCTGACAGAAGGAGATAGATTTGGGGTGGGTTGGAGAAGGGAAGGACTAAAGAATGTGTGGGTGAGGAGGAGAGAGGTCAGCAGCTGGTTATGAGGGTGAAGGTATTGTCGGGATTTGGGGATGGGTCAGGGATAAGGAGGAGGATCTGAGGGGCTGGTAAATTCCCATAGTTCAGGCAAGAAAGGCCTAATGAGGGATTATGAGGGGGTTGGGTGGTCAACGAGGAAGAGGAGCAGATGAGAGGTTTTCTTTTCTTTTTCCACGTTTGGATAATAATGGCCCTTCACACTCTTTTAACTCTTGATTTTCAGCAAAGTTTATTTAAGCTTTGACACAGTGCAATGCTGTCAGCTGAGCTGTGGTTAACAATGCTGTCTCCTAAGCCCAAGGCAAGCAGGGCAAGGGGAATAAATTTAGTTTAAATCTCTGCAAAGTTTTCCCAGTTGCAACAGGGTGAAAGCACAGGCACAGTAAATTACTGCGATTCGGCTCACTGTTAATTCAGTGTCTGAATTCTCCAAACACAGAGGAGACACTCTGTCATTGATACAAACCTAGAAACAAGCTGAAATAACAGCACAGGCTGGTTTCAGATGCACTTACACGGAGCAGTTAGCTTGGGTGGTGAGCTGGAGCTGCTTGTGGTGAAAGCTTCACAAATGGAGAGGTGGGTGAAATGCCAGACAGCCCCGGGACAGAAGGAAATGTTTATACTGATTTATCCTGACATTTTGAACTGTAATGTCCTCGTAATAAACCACGCCCCAGGGGTGGGTGTTACTTGGATTGTCCCGACACCAGATAGCAAGAAAGCCAAGAAGGGGAAACTGAGGCAGGGCAAGGACTTGACACCCAGCTGCACAAGCTGCTTCTGTGGCCCTTTATCAGGGCTGTTTTCACCCGTTGTGTACTCACATAGTTCGGAGGATCTGGGAAGCTGTGATTGCTTTGCTTTCCAAAGCCTTTACTCAGGAAAAGACTAATTAAGTGGCTGTGTTATTACAGCAGGTCCTGGAGTCTCCGAACACAACCAGCGGCGATTAGGCAGGCGTCAGCTACTGGGCGGGATTTCCCACTGCCCAGCTGTGTAATTATCACGGCAGCTCAGCCAAAATCCTCTGACAAAGAAAACCAGCTGCAGGCTGCGGGGCCGGGGGATAGCACATGTCCAGTGGAGGGAGAAAGAATAACCTCTTCTCTGTGTTTTTCCAAAGGAAAGACCAGTGAAGGCAAGCACACACATTCCTGCAGAGGAGCAGATAGCAATAATGATCTTTGGGGAGCTCCTGGAGTGAGAATCAGGGGTGCAGCAAAGCTTGCTGCACTTTTTTGGGGGGGAACTGAATATTCACTGCCTTCCTCAGGTATGGACATGGAGGTGGCAGGTGAGAGCTACTAAGGAGGGAGGATCTGTTGCACTGCTTTGAAATATGGACCCCATGCTGCAGCATCATCCCTGCAGAGAGGGGCTGAGGGCTGTCTTTAATAACCCAAATAAAGCACTGAAGTGCACTTTGAGCAATGGAGAAGCTTTGGGTTAGTTTCTAGAAAAGATTAGATTTCTGTTGTGTGTGACAACCTCCTGCTTCAGTGACCTATCTGTAGGGTGAAGGTGTCTGTGTTAGGCACCCCATGTGCTGTCTCAGCCACATCCCAAGGTGCCTTCAAAGGAACTGGGCAGAATCCAGACCACCACTCAGGACCTTCCTTCTGTCTGCTGGTGCTACCCAATGCACCTTCAAGAGATGTCCTCCTTGGTTGTTTGACAAGGCTTTGTGAAAAGCCAACACTTTCCAGAGTATCAGCACAAAGACATTTATTTCCACTTATACGTGGTAGCTCCCTTCCCAATGTCATCTCATCATTGAAAGTTTTCTTTTGGCTCACATCTGAATTTATTTGGAGCAATCCTCTCCCTTCCTACAAACAGCCTGACAGGACCTTTTCAGTAGGTCCCTCACGAACACTGCTTGGTGGAGCCTGCAAGCAGGGAGAGATCTCACCTGATCTGCTGCATGAAGAACCCATCTGATCACAAAGGTCCCAGCCCCATCCTCCCACTACATCCTCAGTGTCTGTGCCAATCTGCCAACCATTACCAAATCCCTTCTCAGAGGGCTCTTCAACCCACAAATCCATTTGCACTTAAATTGCCTGACACACAGCCTGGATGAGTAACAAGAGGGTGACCTTCCAGCCATCAAGCATTGCTAATATCTCAACTATTTCAAGTGTTTAATAACCAAATTTAATGCAGCGAGAACAATTTGATTGAATGCACAATATCTGTAGCAGCTAATTAACCACAGTAGCCCAGAGAGGTCTTGGACTTCATACAACCTTTCAATATAATTACAAATTTTTAACAGCAAAATGAATCTAAATCCAGTCTGACACAGCAATCCATCTTCATCTCCAGATAAAAGGTAGCACATGCGGTATTAACATTTAAACAAGAGCCATGGGCAGTGGAGAGAGACAAGGAGCATTAGCAGATGTGCTGAATTAATTACTAACAGCACCACAGGAGGTGGGGGGAGATGAGTACTTTGCATTTTACAGGTCAGACTCACAACACAGCCGCTCATTCTGCTGGCTTTGCCTGCAAAAATTATACTTCATCTCAAAGGCCATTTAGGTCTACCTGTGTCCCCTCCACAGCTCCAGGTGTGTGGTTGCTGACTTATCCTCTTCTTCCATGTGCTGCAGAGCTCACAGCAGCAAGCACAGATCATCACATCCCTGATTTTATTAGAGCTGTTCCCCAGAAAAGTGGATCTGAGCACAACCCCCATTCCTCTGTTCCTGGGTAAGCAAAAAAAGAGTCCAAATTGTCTCCTTGCTCCTGTCTTGCAGGGGAACACTCAAGGAAATCATTTACTCTTCTGTGAGCCATGCCTGGAGCTTCTCCTGAAGATTTCTTCCTATCCCCTCTTCCTGGATATGTTCTGTCGCTTGCAGGGACATGAAGATTTGGGTACAGACCTTGCAGGGTAAAAGTCTGAATTCACTTGTTCAATTCATGATGACAATTAAACTGGATTTTAGGGCAGTAAGTGGGATTCATGGTCACCTAATGGAGCATGCCAGGTAGTCTGGGGAAGTTGGGGTGTGTGTTGAATGTAAAATATTTCAGATGCGATACAGGACAGGAGAGGGTTTGGTCCATTCCACAAAAAGAGAATCTTGGAGACCAAAACTGTTGCTGGCATTAATGGATGCGACAGGCAGGGGGTAACTTCCTTGCAAAGCCCTGACATTCAGCAGCATCTGACCTGAAAACAACCACGAGACACCTTCCCAGCCACCCCTCAGGCAACAATAACAACCTTTGCTGTTTTAGTTTGCTTTCTTGGTTTGAGACTTCTGCATTCAGAGAGCCTCTCCTAAAAGCCAGGAAGGCAGGAATCAGATTTTAAGTGAAAGGTGAGATCTCGACTTCAGTAAGCAGCCACCTGCTCTCAGCTGCTTGGATGAGGCATTTTTAGCCTGTCTGGAGCCTGTATTACTGTGAGGCCAGCAGAGTCAATTTTTGTGGAAGTGCTCCCAGTTTGCATTGGTGTAAATAACATCAACTTTAGACTCACAGTAAAGCTGACAAAAAACCCAATGAGAATAAAACACAGACATCCTACAATCATGGTCATGAGCAGCATTGGTGAATATTAGTAGCTCTGAATAAATAGTAGGACATGAAGGAACTATTTGTTTGTACAGTTGGGAACCTTTTAGATTCCTGCTTAGCTTGTATCTGTCAGAGACATATTTCCCTCGAGCTCATGAAGCATTACCATAAAATGTAGAGTTTTAATTGATGAGTTCAAAACCAGGATGCCTTTGCCAAATGTGATAGCATCAGCTGGTGGCGTCATTTGTCATTGTTACAGGCAAATAAACCAGCGAGTTAATCAAAGGGGATGAAAAATGAGGTGGTTTCAATTTTTGGAGTCCTGAATCCAAGTCCTTCTCCTTTCTTCCCATCAGTCTAGACCAAAATGCCAAAAATACCAGCTGCCCAATAGGCACTCATTCAAAAATCCAGTGTAGACAACACATAGGCACATTCTCAGTTGTTAAAATCAAGGACAAATAGAAGGAGATGTTACTAAGCAGGAGACAAAGAGGGGTAAAAAAGAGTTCTCTGGAGAGTGCAGCTGAAGGAGATGAGCAGAAAGGCAGCCTCTGCTGCTCAGTCCAAGGTCCCTCAGTATCAAATTGACATGGGGTCTTCTGGAAGGACAGAGTACTGAAACATGTTCTTTCAAATACCCCTTGGACTACTGCACGAAAACAAGCAGAGATCAAAATCTGAGAGTTTGTGAATCCTGTTGGTCAGCAGTATGTTGTCTGGAATCCCAGTTCTGGGCTTTTGCTAATCCTACCAGGATCCCAACCATCAGGTGCTCTTCCACCCCACAAATCACTGCCCTTGCTTGCAGACAGCAAGAGTTGCTTTCAAATATTTGCTCTTAATATGCCAGATGTTCAGCAGAGCCAAAGTCGATGAAGATAATGTATTTGGTCCAAAGGCATCCTGCTTCTCTCTTTCTTAGATCCCTTTGGTGGAAAGACAGGAATTATTTCCCAGATAAAGACCTAGTGTATTTCATGTGGTGCCTCAAACTGCTACAACAGGCTCCCTAAAGCACAAGGGATTCAGTCAAAGGGTCTCTTACCTTGTAAAGGCTCTGGCTTCTCTGAACCACTGGGAAGAAATGATGCAGCAGCATGTCCAAGTCCATGGAGGTGTACGGGCACTCCAAAATGAATCTCCACAGTGATCAGAGAATCATAGAATATCCTGAGCTTGAAGAAACCCATAAGGACCAATGCAGTCCAGCTCCTGGCCTTGCACAGGACAGCCCTAGGAATCCCAGAAGGTGCCTGAGAGCATTGTCCAAACACTCCTTGAGCTCTGTCAGGCTGGTGCTGTGACCACTGCCCTGGGGAGCCTCTTCAGTGCCCAGCCACCCTCTGGGGCAAGAACATTTTCCTAAGCCTGTTACAACTGCAAAGCAAATGGATGAGCTGAAACTTTTGTGTGGTGTCTTATGGTTGGCCCCAGAAGAAAACCAAGGTCTTCCAAGCCCATGGCCAACCTCAGCAAGAGCATCTCTCCTCATTGTCTCTCCTCATTCTGAATATTTTGAAGGCATCTTCTCATAATTTCCCCCCGCTAAATCCATCCCCCACTACTTCTCCTAGGAAACTTCACTAGAAATCCAGTCCCAATAGTCCTCAACTTACATGTATTTATAGGGAAGTGAAAGACTAAGAGTAGAACAGCATCTCCTGCACAGCTCTGTCCTCATCCTCCACCCAGCTGCCCTCACTCCAGTCACAAAAGCCAAAAAACCTGTAATAGTTCTTATCCCTCCCACATTTTCCCCTTTCTTAATTTTCCCTCTCTTTAACACAAAAATCACACTTTACTTTCACTGTCCCTTGACATGAAGTTTGTTTATGCAGGATCAGAACAGATAAGGGGGGAGGACTAGATACTTCTCCACAGCCAGCTCTGACTCCTTTAAACTCCATATTCCCAGTATCCTCACATTCAGAGATGAGCAGGTCTGGTCTGGGGATTCAGATGGAGCCAGGTGAACTGCTCAGGTTTGTGCTTTGGGATGCTGGAAGAAAAAGGCTGTTTTCTTCAATATATGTGGAATATCTTCCTCAATAGATGTGGAATAGATGGAGAGAGCTTCCACAGTTTTAGGACTTTAAAGCTTGCTGCAGAAAAATAAGACTCACCCTAGAACTCAACAACATCTGTGAAAAAAACACAAAATGGTAATTCAAACAAAAACAAAGTCATCTCTTCCAGGACTTGATCTTATGTTCTCTGAGTTTGACCTCCTCTCCACTAATGTGTATGAAAATACCCTTGACAATGCAACATTTCTTCGTAGGCAATTATCTTAATTTTTATTACACAGGAATTCCTTTTCCTGTCAGACGGGGTTTGGGTGAGCTGAGCGCTGCACATGGCATCTCTAGTTCCTCCCAACAGATATCACAGTGGATGATCTCACAGAATGTGCATTTCCTCTGTACAAAATTTCAAAATGGGACCACCTCCCTGCAGATTTCCTATAGCCTAGAAGGAGGTTGCACCTGATTTGTCCCTCCACCTCAGTGACAGCAGTGGCTGGACTTGCTGCAAGCTCTTAGGAAGCAAAGGTTGAGCCAGAAGAGAGAAATGCTGTTGCAATAAACAAGTAAAGCAAACATATGCTGGAATGTAATAAACAAGGAAAGCAAATATATGCTGGAAAGAAGAAATAAACTGCAAGAAAGAAGCAGCATGAAGGAAATTTGGTTTTGTAGCTGGTAGAGCAGCAAGGTTTTGTAGTTAGTAGGCATGACCAGGTTTTTTTCTGTTTGCCTAAAATGCCACGACCAGCAGTGGCTTAGTGCATACTTGAGCAATTGGCTTCAGAGATCAAATCATCCTACAAGGCTCAAGGTCACTTCCTTTACCACTGAATATCTTGAGCTGGTGTGTATTAAGGGTTGTCTTTGTATCCCCAGGTCTGGCACTGCAGAGCACTGGTCATGGTCTCAGACCCCAAGTACCCTGTGACAATGGCTCAGCACATGAGCATGTTCCCATTCTGAAAGCAGAAACCAAACCAAAACCATGTGTCATCTTGCCAAAACTCACAACTCCACCCTAAATCTCATGACCTTTGGAACCTCAGATCCTAGCAGCAAGGCTTTCACCTCCACCTGGAAGGAACTCCTTGGTGGAGAGCACCCTGTCCCATATGCCCATGCAGAAAGGGAAATAGCTCATGTTTTCTTACCAGTGAGCTCTCAGCCCCACTGAAGAGAGCCATTGTGGAGTGGCTGCATTATAAAAGTTGTTAAGACCTCTTCCAGACCATAAAATATGCAGCAAAACAGAGTGCCAAATACCAGTCCTCTCCATGGCCCAAGACAAAGAGCTGCCCTGCAAAGCATTAATCCCTGCAGCTGCCTTGAACTATTCATGTCTCTTGGCTTTATGTAAGGAGCCATTCCATTCTAGCTTCCAGTCTCTCCAAAACAGAGATTTGCAGAGCCTTTAACACAATTAAAGGTCATTCTGTGAACAGAAAACCCAAAGATTTGAATGGGAGGCTGTGACTTAGCAGACAAGGCCAGACTATTTATCTTCAGTGGGGAGTAAGTTTACCCAAAAATGCAGCTATGATTGTTTCTCCCTTACATGTATCAATACCCCTTTCTTTCATCCAGCAGCTTCATGGGTAGGACATTCACATGGTACATTCACTTGGGCTATGAGGGACCTTGCCTCAATTTCCTTCTCTTCTGGGGTGATGTGAACGTCTCCCATATTCCTGCCTCAAACCACGAGACCACAGGACAGAGCTTCACAACTAAGCATTTCCAAAGCCCCGTGGGTTGAATTACTGAGGTCAGCACTGCAGGGGCAGCGTGCTGTCCCCTGACCTGGCCACACACCACCTCCTGCTGCCCCCCTGCTTCAGCTGCCCCCAGGGGAAGGTGAGCTGTAGGAGACACAAAAGCAGCTGCAGAAATGTCGTTTGCTGAGCTCTGTGCAAAATACACTCCCAGTCTAGATACAGGTTGCAATGTGCCATTTGAGTCACCCTCTTAAAGGGTGGGATTTTTCATTTTCTCTTACTGACATTATTAAACCTTTCATATATCAACAAGAATATGCCATGGACGGGGTGTCCCTTTCCATGGCATCCTTGCTGGTGGCAGGGAGGTTGGAACTACATGGCCTTTAAGGTTCCTTCCAACCCAAACCATTCTATGATTCTATGAATATTAGGAAATTTCATCTACAGGCTGGCAAGAAAGCCATGGGCTCTCCTTCTGTAGCAGAAAAGATTTTTAGAGTATCATAGTACAAAGCTCTAAGTAGATTTGAAGAACATCCTCTGCCTGAAGATAAAACATTTTTCTTTAAACCAAAGGAACATTCTGGCTTGACACAAGAATGCTTTTTTTATTATTTCTTGGGTTATTGAAATAAAGCTACAAGTTTTAAGCTTGGCCAGAGCAAGACCTGAATTTTTTACAAATGTTGGGTTCTGTAGCTAAGGCATACAAACAAATAAACAAATATCTGTTTCTCACAGCTCAGCTTCTCATCCCAATAAAACATCTTTCTTCAAACCACTAGTTTTCAGTGGGTATGAGATGCTGCTGCCTTTGGTGTTTCCTTATTTGAAGACCAGGAACCTCTGCTTAAAAACAAGAAGAAATTCACCCTAGTGACAACAAGCCCATGTTTCTGGCACAAAAGGCAAAAGCAACAGGTGCATAATAGCACCTTCAGGTGGCAGCTTGTGACAAGATTTGTAATAGTGAAAGTCATTGCACCAGCTTCCAGCCCTCATGTCACTTGTTTTAAGCCAAAAGAAGGCAAAATGAGAGGCTGTGATGCTGTACTTCAGCTGGGGTAGGCTACATGAAGGGGCCTAGTAGGCAAAGACTCTGGAAGAGAAATCCCCAGCTTCCACCCAGAATGGTCCCTCTCATTTGCCTAACCCACCAGGATGCCCAACTCACACCTTTGGATGAGCTTTGAAGATTCCTAAAAACCAAAACAAAACAAAAAACCCAAAGCCACTAAGAGCTGGCAAGATTAAGCTAATTTGTCCTTCCCTGTGAGTCATCAAAGTATTTTTAAATGAACTTTGAATAACAGAGCCCTCTTCTCTTGTTGTGTGGTAGATGAAAGCTCCTGTCCCCAGGCAATATCTTATGGGCATCATTCTGAACAGGAAGCAAAAATAAAGTTTCTCCATTAGCAAAGGGACTTGTTTTCCCCACCACTTTGGTCCAATCTGTCCCAAAGCCCCTAATGGCTCTGGTGCCCTTGCTTGGAAATGCTCTGATGAAATACCACCAAATCCTGGCTCCCAAGCCCATCCCACAGCAGTTTTATGTGGCAGCAAATCCTCACTTTAGAGGCTCCCAGAAGTTTAATGTGCAGTGACTGAAATAACCTGTCTGCTTGGTGACCCAAAATGGCTCAGACAATTACATATCCATTGGGATTCTCAGAGCTGTGGGGTGCATGGAAACCAGTCTACACTGAGCCATCAGCTGTGAAAGCATTTTCACTCCTAAATATGTGATGAATATGGGGGAAAAAAAATCAGGTCAGTGTTTTTCCAATTATTATGACTTTTTCAATTCAATTTTGGGCTATGTTACTGACAGCAGCTGGACACAACACTAAAATTTCAGGCATGTTGGTTCAGGCTCATCTTTCCTGTGTGGCAGCTCCAGTGGGGTTAGAGATGATGTCATTCCAAAAGACTCAAAATAGGGGTTACTAACTGGAGAATGCTTTACACTGTCATGTGTCAGCACACCCAAGTGTAACAGTATATTATGTAACCTGGTCTTAGAGAGGAACCACATCTAGGGTTATACGTCAGCAACTGGAGAAAAGCATCTTTTGGAGTCCTTCCCCAGCATGGCCAAAGGACTATTGGAAAGAGGATGTAAAAAAGCAAAACAACCCCCCAGACAGATATATTTTAAAATGTATTGCAACAATGGATTTTGAACTGAACAGAATAAAATAAAATTGAAGTAGCAGGCCTAATGATACCTATTTTCCTGAAGACTTTTCCCCTACAACTTTTCCCCTTTTTCCCAGGACAGGAAAGACGTGTCCAGCACTGTCCAGCAGTGGAGGGGCCTGTGGCCTCATTCTGGGGGCCAAGTCACTGCTGTCCCCACCAGCAGTTTGCACAAATCCATTAAAAACCCAAACTATTTATGAGGCCACCTTGTCTTTGCCAATTTGACCAAGTGATTCAGGTGAAAGTAATAACTGAATTGCAGAGTGTTTTCTGAGGAAAGAGGAACAAAGATGGAATGAAACATACCCAAAATACTTGGAAAGATCCTTGGTCTTTGATCTGGCCACAGGCAATGAGACTTGTGCAACAGGCTGCTTACGAGAGCAGACAGTACTGAAATCCTTGGGCAGGGACACATTTCAGTAATGTTTCACTGATGTGCAACCCTCCAGCCTGTTCTGTCCAAACTTACAGAGATGCAGGACTGAACTCTGCTCAGCTACAAGCCCAAACCCAAATTCTGTCAGCAAAGGCATTGGAAATCAGCACCAGATTTTGAAATTCTGGGTAGCAGAGGCTTCAGTTAGGCAACTTCAGGTAGAGGTGCAAACCTCACCTGGTGGGTGATGTTGCTCACCTGCTCCTTTGTTCTGGCTAATTTTCTGAATACTCCAGAAATGCATCAACCAAGGGCACTTTTTAAGCCTCTGTGCCAGAGAGTGAATATCAATCCTCCACAGCCCAGCTCCCCTGGGTTTTGGGCTTTTTGTGTTTTGGGGTTTGCTGCTGAACTCCTGTAAAAAAAAAACCCACTGTGCTACTGTGGGGAAAGCAGTACTGGAGCTATCCCTGAAAATACAAATGCTGATTCCTGCTAGAAGACAGCAAGGGTGAAATCCCATGGATTTTCCACCTGATCCAGCCAATTCCAAGGCAAAGTTCAACCACCATATCTCAGAGCTGGAAACATTTCAGCTGATCAGACCTCTTGGGCTCACAGGCTGTGTTTGCCTTTCCTTGGCTTTACCTCCTCACTGCCCTCCTTGTTCTTGCTACTGCTCCTTGTATTCCCCTTCCCCAGCCCAGTCTCTTCCCCAGCTCTCATGTTTGCATCAAAACAAGGACTGCAGCCAAAGAAGTGTGACCAGCAGGTCGAGGAAGGGGATTCTGCCCCTCTGCTCTGCTTTTGTGAGACCCCACTGGAGTGCTGTGTTCAGATCTGGGATCCCCAACATCAGAAGGATGTGGACCTATTGGAGCAAGTCCAGAGGAAGTCCCAAGGAGATGCCCAGAGGGCTGGAGCATCTACCCTATGAAGACAGACTGAGACAGATGAGCTTTTTCAGCCTGGAGAAACCTCTGGAGAGACTTTCTAGAACCTGCCAGTACCTAAGGCAGCTACAGGAGAGCTCGAGAGGGACTACTGACAAGGGCATGCAGTAACAGAACAAGGGAGAATGGCTTCAAACTGAAAGAGAGCAGCTTACCATTAGATATTAGGAAAAAAATCTTTACTGTGAGGGTGGTGAGATCCTGTCACAGGTTGCCCAGAGAAGTTGTGGATTCACCATCCCTGGAAGTGTTCAAAGCCAGGCTGGCTGGGGCTTGGAGCAACCTGGTGTAGTGGGTGGCATCTCTGCCCATGGTAGGGGCTTAGAACTACGTGATCTTTAAGGTCCCTTCCAACCCAAACTGTTTTGTGATTCTGTGATGTTTATGTCTCAGCCAGGTCCTTTTCACAGCCTTTCTTGAGCTGGGAGGGAAACTAAACTTTTACATCCAGTCTCTGGGCTCATTCCTGCATGGGAGACAGCAACAAATGGGCTGTTCTCTTCAAAATCACAACTCAGCCTCCTTTTCAGCAGAGAACAACATTCCTTCTCACGGTGCTCAGCCGAGCCTCACACTGCGGGGTTGATGTGAGCATGGCTGGCAAACTCCCGACCCAGTGTCACTCTGTTATTAAAACGTGCCTCACGCTCAGCCAGCAGAGTCCTGGGTTGTTTTGGGTTCCACAGTCATTGCTGCTGCTGCTGCTGAGCATTTTGCAAATATCTGATGATACAGCCCCTCTCCTGCAGGCACTGCGATATAATTAGTCAAAAACGTGATGGAAGCAAAGATAAAGAGAAAACATGGGTAGATCTGGCACAAAGCTGCTCTCTTCCCTTGTTTATAATATGTGCAAGGGAGAAAAAGCACAGGAGAAGGAGGGATTTTGTGTACTTGTGGTGCACGCAGGTCTCGCAGCATTAGTAAAAGGCTAATTTGATGATCTGTAGCTTTACATTCTGTCCTTCCCGAGATCTGTGAAAAAGTACACGGGATAGGCAAAAAACTCAGTGCAAGGGGACTCTGAATCTCTCTCCAAAGACAATTAACTGCTGTGATCATTCAGCAATAATGAGTTCGTGTTTGCACACCAGCCCGACCGCAGAATATGCTGAACACGTTATCATCAGCTCTGGGCTCCCTGAAACCTGATCGTGCCTCAGAACGCGCCGCGTTCCTCGCTGTGAGGAGCGCCGCTCGCTTTCTTATCCTCTGCCTCCAAATTTCAGTATTATTTTAAAGCTATAATTGAATTTCAATCCTCTGTGTGTGTGTGTGTGAAGAAAGGAAACACTTCTCCCAAGATTTACTGCATGTCTGTTACTGTGTGGGCTGTTTTGACTCTGCAGTGCAGCACAGACCATGCAAGCCGCGCACGATTGGAATCAGTTCAAACTTTTACAGTCCTTCAAATTGGGGCTGGAGCCGGAGAGGAAATACTAAAATCCTGTATATACAACTTCTGTCTGTGAGGGGGAGAGAAATTCCATGAAAATTAAGAACTCAATGATGTATAAATTTATATTCTGTTTAAAGGGTGGGTTGAGTTTTTTCTTTTTTTCTTTTCTCTTTTGAGTCTCTCTCTTTTTTTTTTTTCTGTTGAAAAAACAATTGAACTCTTATATAAGGAAATCCAGGATCTTTAAATAACACTTGGTCCTGCGAGCTGGTGGCAGAATAGGGGCTCAATCTCTTTAAGCCAAGCCATCTAATTAGCATGTGAGCCAAGTTTTATGAAGGTGGGTCAGTTCAGATATGTTGCTCCTGAGAAAACTGAGCCAATTTCTCTTAATGGCATGTGCTGTAATTAAACCGGATTCTGCAATCAGCATATTGTCCTTCCTGGCTGCAAACAGCCGCCAGCAGGCTACAGTCAACAGGCCTATCCACAGCAGCTCCTGCCTGGCAGGGACTGGGAAGGCCCATGGCCAGGATGGGAGGAGGAGAGAGTTCAGGATGCTTTTGTCACCCTCTGATGGCCTTGTCCTAAAGAGCATTTCAGTACAAAACCCAATTCAAATACAATAACCTCATCTTGGGCTTCCCTATCCCACCAGCACAGTGCCCAGTGCCCGGTATCCAAATGGCTCCACTCCACCAGTACAGTCCTAGCACAGCACTGATTTTGGAAACAAGGACACCGTGACCTGCCCTTGTTGGCTTTCCAAAGGGACCTCACAGCCTCCCCAGCTACTGCACGTGGCTCTCATCCACAAGGAAGCTGCTCTAACCGGGACTATTCCCATATTGTTTCCATTATCTTTTTATGACTGTCATGTGGACAGGGGAAAAGGAGAGGCGGGAGGAGACAAATAAGAGGGAAAGAGAAGCAGGATGTCAAGTTCTGCCTTTGAGGAGGGAGCTGACAAAAATGCAACGGTCAACTGCCTCTAGCACATATTTGCAGACACTGAAAACCTGAGTGAAAATCTGAGGCAGCCCTGCAGTGGGAACGACCCAGTGCTTCCCTCAAATGCCATTTTACAGCCTCCCCTTGCAAGCAGGAAGGTTGTAACCTCCGCCCCCCTTCATTTTTTTGCTTTTTTTTTTTTTTGTTTTGTCCCGGGCAATTTGCTCCTGATCACACAGGTCAGGAGAAAGTAAGCACAAGAGATTGATAAATTGCTTTCTGCCTGGAAAGCCTGATGTGGCTCCAGCAGGATGCAGAGCTCAGCCCCTCCCCATCTGATGCCACATCCTTGTGCCCCAGCGGTGACACACACGGCCGTGTGGGACACAGCACTGTGACAGGCACCTCACAGCAGTCCCCAGCACCATCAGTTTGCAGCTCACATCCTTGTGCACACCCTTACATGTCCCCAAACCCTCACAGGCCAAACCATCTTGTTCTCCATCCCTGTGACAAGCATCTGACCCTGCTGAATGCTGTCTGGAAAATAGGATCATTTTATTTCATTTTGAGTGGCTCTCACTGGTGTTGATGGGTTAAAGTGCTGCAGCTTGTCCTCATGTTGATGCCACCTGGCTGGAGAAGAAGAACTCATCTGCCCTACCCCACATGGGTGTCCATGCCACCAGGCTTTGTCTCTGCTGCACAGATCTCCAACAATCCCTGCTCTGCATCCACATGTTAAAATCCATCCTTCTGTCAAAGGAGACTAAAATAAATCTCACAAACTTGGTCAGTGAACATAAGTTTGTTGACCTTGTCAGGGAAAGAAAGGCAGAACTGAAGAGTTCTGATCTGGTTGAGAATCATGTGGTAATATAAGATTGGCTATCAAAGGAAGAGACAAGAGGCAGATGAAAAAGGGAAAGTACACTAAATCATCTTCTCCAAATATTATTCCTAGCAAAAACTCTGCACTGGTGGAAGCTTTTTCTATAACTGGTCTTTACTGTGATATTTCTTAGAGCTGTGCGTGAGAACTTCACCTGAACTCTCCAATATATCCTGAAATAAAGCATGTAGAGTTACTGCCTTTGTATTAGGGCACAGACAAATCTCAAAGCAACACATCACCTGCAAAGTGGTTGCATCCAATACTCCCACAACATAGCAGCAAACGTTGGATGCACATAACTAGGGTGGATTTTCTTGTCCATGTATGGTCACATTTCCATTGACATTTTAACCTTCCCTCAAAATAAATAATCTTTATAATGGAAATTTTTTTTGACCACAGGAAAACCATCAGACCTAAAACTCACATTGCAGTGCTTTATGGGAGCTTCAGTTTTCTTCTGGGGTTTCCATTTTCTGCAGGGGCAAGAGGTGCAGCCAGACTGCACTGAAAGAACAGTTTGAGACCAAAAAGGAGACAGCAGGATGGGCAACCAGGTGGCTGAAATGAACTGGATCAGGAAAAGCAAATTACTGCTGCCACCCTCAGCTGCAGCAGATTCAGTTCCGTTTTAACACAGCCAAGAAGATTTCTGTTTTCATCAAAAGTGTCTGCAAAAGAAAAATCACTTTCAGGCAAGGACTCATTGTTTCCTTCCTTTCTGCTGAGTGATGACAGATCTCACAGAAGCCCTAAGCATAGGTGAAGTAGGAGAACCACATAAATATAAGCTAAAATGCAGCTCTACTTCCTTCCCATGGAATACCGTCAGCCCTTGTAAATTCTGCAATGTGAGCAGCTGGTTCAGAGGCAGAGGGGAACAATAAACAAGGCAGGAAGCGACTGCTGGCACTGCTGGAGAAGGTCATAGGAAGCCAAAAGCAGGGTCCCTGTGGTGCTGTGGGCTGTGTGCTGAGTGTATGCAGTCCCCAGGGAGGCATAAAGGCCAAAGGCGTGAGGAGAAACCGAAAGAGAAGTGCAATAGCTGTCACAGGGTCACCTCATGCACCAGTGGCAAAGCCATGCTCTCCATCTCTCCCTGTCTGGAGAACTGTGTGTAGACACCAGAATAAGTAAAAGATGGGCAGAAACCTCTTGTTCCCACAGTGTGTGCCTCCACCAAGAATGGAGAGAGTGGGACAGGCTTCAGTATATCCTTTTAAATGTCACTTGGAGATAGAGAGTGCACCACTTCTCCAGCTGAGTGAAGTGGGAGGAAGGGGCATATTTCTGAATAGAAATATCAGTTTAGTCTCATGCTTGCACCACTTCTCAAACTTCTTAGAGAAAAACTAAAACAGTTGGCTTTGGGGACTCTCACCAAGGGGTCGTGCATGATTCCTGAAGCACCAGCACAGCTTCTTCCTCAGCGGTTAGCAACAGCTTTTGGGCACAGCAGTGTGACTCCAGCACTGCTGCCTAGGACGTGCCAGCAGGACCATCAGCTGCTCAGGTTGCCCTGAAGCTCTTTGTTGGGTCTGCTGCTGCAGATGTGTCTGCACATCTCTGCTCCCCAATTAGTCATCTGCCAAAAAAGCTCATTTGGGCCACAGAATGAAAGCTGAGAGGAGACACGGTTGCTGTCTATAAATACATTGGGGCAAGCATCAGAGAGGCAGCTGAGCTATTGAAGCTAAAAGACAATGTTGGCACAGGAACAAACGGGTATGAAGAGGCCAGGAATAAATTAAGCAAAAAATTAGAGAGAGAAAACAACCCTCTGAGAAGCTCTTGCCTGGAACAGGCTTCCAATAGGGAGACTACATGACATAAAGTGGTTTTCAGTCAGATGGATCTGACTAAATTAATGAAGATGAGGGGTGGGCATGGGGTGGCTGTACATCACTGCTGTTTGGAACACCAAAGGTCACAGCATGCATCCAAGTGATCCTTTCTGCTCCTACATCCCACATTCTTATAGGAATGTGGAGGTGTCAATATGCTGGACACACAGGTAAATACAGAGACATAGATATACATGTTAGACTTGACTTAAGATGTCCCAATGTCATCACAGAATCCTGAATGGTTTGGGTTGGAAGGAGACCTTGAAAATCATCTCATTCCAAACCTCCTGTCATGGACAGGGAAATGACACCTTTCACTAGACCAGGTTGCTCAGAGCCCCATCCCACCTGGTCATGAACACTTCAGGGATGTTGCACCTGTTCCTGTGTCCCTGAGCAGCCTCCAGTGTCTTCTGACCCTCACAGCAAAGGATTTCTTCCTAATATCTAATATGAACCTACTCTCAGTTTGAGGCCATTACCCCTTGTTCTGTAACTCTATACTCTTGCCAAAAGTCTTGCCTCATCTTTCCTAGAAGTTCTCTCTTCAGGTACTGAAGGGATTTAGGTCACCCTGAAGGTTCTCTTTTCCAGGCTGAACAACCCTAATTCTCTCAGCCTTTCCCCATGGGAGAGGTGCTCCATCCCTCTGACCCGCTTGGTGCCTCCTCTGGACTCACTTCAGCAGCTCCAGGTCCATCCTGTGCTGGGCCCCAGAGCTGGAGCAGCTCTGCAGGTGGGGTCTCACCTGAGTGGGGCAGAATCCCCTCCTCACCCTGCCCACCCTGCTTTGGATGCAGCCCAGGACACGGGTGGTTTCTGGGCTGCCTCTGCACGTGGCCAGCTCCTGTCCAGTTTTCCATCCACAGCACCCCCAAAGCCTTCTTGGCAGGGCTGGTTTGGGTCTGTTCATCCCCCAGCCTGGACTGACACCAGGAATTGCCCTGACTCAGGTGTAACATCAGCACGTGGCCTTGTTAAACTGCATGACATTCCCAGGGTCTGTGTGCTGAGTGTATGGAGCCCCCAGGGCCTGGGGAGGTCCCTCTGGATGGCATCCCATCCTTTAGGTGTGTCAACAGCACCACGCTGAGCTCCCATCAAAGTGTCCATGTGTGGAAATGTAGGTAAGGGTAAAAAGCCCACTATAATTTTTTCTATGGGTTTGGCCATTTTTGTAACCAATTTTGTGCTCATGCCCACCAGGACTCTGTTGCAAAGAGATTGCAGAGGTAGATTTGTGCCTCATTGTGTATGATGCATAAATATATGTGAAATAAATAATATGAAAGCAGGTTCCCTGATATCCCTGAGATACCTAAACCATACCCAGGTTAAGTCAGTAAGAATCTGAGTTACTTTGTTGTAACTCAAATTTATCCTGTAAACACTTCCAGGCTACATTATCTTTCACATCTACTCCAGCTGTATTATCCCAGTCACCCCAAATGAGGGCAAATAAACCCTTCCCACCACACTTCCTATCATATTTTTCCATACTTTTAGGTTCAATCTTGGGGATGCTGTTACCAAGCATAGCACACATTACATGTATTTTTTCAATAAAAATCCATGGCTGTTCTCACAGGCACGGAATCATTCTACATAAAACCCCACCAGCTCTTCTTCCATTCCATGATGTACAAATCTTTTTAGGACCTTTTTGACTATTGGAAAATGGAAATGTGAGGAATTATATCAGATTTAAGAGAGGGTGAATGTGGAACCATCAGAAAGAAACTGTTTTGTGTAATTCTCCTGGTTCCAAAAGAGCCACAAAAAGCTCCACCACATCTACAAGTGCATCTAGAGGAAAATAACTGAATTTTATTCATGGTGACAGCAGAGAGAATTGCACTCTTGCATCTGTGCAATAATCCACCATGCAATATCCCCATATCTGACCAGCTTAATATTTATTCCAAAAACACTTTCACCTCAGATGTACTTGGTTTGCAGACTTCAGGAGCATGCCCCACTCCTCCCAAGAAAGAGGAAGGCATGGAATATTTGAAAGTCCTTTCCATTCTGGGTTCCCCTCCACGTTGTGTGCCCTGGAGAAACACTGTGTGAGGCCAGGAGCTAACCTCACACTTGTGAATTGAGACAATTTTCCCGTTCCAGCACATGGCTCTTGCACATTTTGTTTCAAAATGAAATGGTGTTAAGGAGACCTTTGGGAAAGGAAATAAAAATGGCATTTTTTTCCTTTTTTGGTTTTCATTTTTTTGTTTGTTTTTTTTTTTCTCTATCCATCACTTCTCAAGACCTCAAGTCCCAGGACATCCTGTCTGACACAATCCAGAGCTCACCCCTTCAGGCTCTAAACAAAGTCACAGCTTTGGGGTTTCCAGGGAGAAAGTTCACTGGAAAAGTCATAGGAGGAGTTTTGTCCTTCCTAAGGAGGATGAGAAATTGCAACAGAAACCTGAATGCAAAGGTAGGAACTAAAGTCTTTGAGGAGCAGGACAAACCCATGGGTATTTTTCTTCTTGTGCCCATGTTGATGGTGTTTTAACAAAGTATAATTTAATTTGAGAGTGTTCACAGCAGCTCACAACAGTGACAGGAATAAATGAGCCATGGCATTTCATTCCAGGAGAGGTAGATGAGGAATTCATAGATGGGATATCATGAAAACTATGAGTTCCCTACAGGCCCCTCCTCTCCTGTATTCATTTGAAACACTCATTTTTCAGCTCTCTGTTCTAACACAAAAACTGCCTCCCCTGATTCACCAGGGAGCCACAAGAACATGAGATCCTCAAATATTCCTGCATGGGAACATCTCCTATGCACCCAAAGAACATCCCTTTCTCCATACCCTCCCACAGGGGATAACAAGCCCCAAATCTGCCTGAGGAACTGTCTCAAGAAGGAGGAAAGGAGGTGATCCCTCCATGCCTTTTCATATTCCATAAGTAAAGGAGCATGGGAGAAGAACATGCTGCAGCTAAATGTGCTTCTATTTTTGGAGATATTTCTCCACTTTATGATCATGTGTCACTCTGCAGACACCTCAGTAGTTAGAACTGCTGAGTTTTCAAGCACAACTCTTTGAAGCCATCTGATGACCCCAAAGTCCCTCAATTTCAAAGTCAATTTCTTTACTCTGCTTGTCTTTCAGATGCAGTGAGAAAGAAGGATCCACCTTGGAGCCCAATGACAGCAAATTGGCCCATTTCATCCCCACTCGCAGCAGGCAGGAACATTCAATCTGGAAATCATTGTCACCTTATAAAAGTGGTCACTTATTTTGAGGACCCAGTAAGTCAGAGCCTGCTTCATACGTGGAGCTTGGCACAGCTTTCCTCCCAACTTTCCTATATGAAATTTTAGGCTTAACACCTTTTTTTCTGCAAAATTTGCTTTTGAGTGTTAAACTATTTTCCTGCTAAAGTTTGCCTCATGCTGAGATCTAAAAAACAGAGCTTTTTGGCTAAAAATGAATCACTGAGGTCAGAAAATTTCAACAGACCTCATAAACTCCGTGGTCCTAAGTGATTTAAGGCTACAGCGCTAGGATTGCTTTTGGGACAGTCTTTGACTGAACAAGAAATTTGGTTGGCCACTGGTCAGTTCCCTGACTGCCACTTTAGGAAGTATTTTACAATTTGAGGTGTATTTCAAGATGGTGGCTCTGACAGAAGTATCTGCTGTGTTGTGTGGAGTTTAGAGACAAAGGTGACTGCAGCAGTGGAGCTTTGCCTGCTGTGCACATGATGAAGGTGTGGAAGAAGGGACAGGGATCCCTTCCTGGGCCTCTCTCCTCCATCTCTGGCCCTCAGCATCCTAACCGACCTCCCAAGCCATGCTCATATTGCTCCCCAACAGAGCACTGCCAGCTCATTTTTACAAATCTTCCACCATTTGCCTCTAAATCCCCCTCCTCTCCCAGTTGGAAGGTGACATCCTCACCTCCCACATCAGGATGCACCCACCCCAGTGCAGCCACCTGGGAGCCAGCAGCCACTCAGGATGCCAGGGCTGTGGTTTCCAGCACAACAAAAATAACATCAGGGCTATCAACCTATTTCAGGACCGTTCCCTCATGCAGGGCCACCCGGCCAAACTATTCCAGGCTGCTACTGTACTGGCTGGTGGACGCTGCCTGCGTGTGCCCTGCATACTGTACATTCCCTTGTAAGGGCCTGCCCCATTCCCTGCTCTGCTCCGAGGTGTCATCTGGCCTTCTGCCCCACACCTGCTGGCAGAAAGGTCCCCACAACACCCACTCTTGAAATCCCACTCCCAAGGCTTTCCTGGGAGCTCCCTAGCAGGATACAATGGCTTTGAACAAAAGGAGTGCTCCCAGGGCAGAGCTGAGATGCTGCATTGTGGTCCTGGGGTGCAGGGACATGGTTCTCTGGCCATGCAGAAGCCATGCTTCTCTGTAGGACACTGTTTTAAAACTACTCTTCTTTACCAGGTCCTCTGCACTGAGCCAGGGCCTGGGACTAGGGTGTGAGAGGAGGGAGGGTGATATGAGAGCCAGGTTCAGCACAGGTCCCTGCTCAGGTATCCATCAGAGATCCTAGAGCTGGAGCATGAGACGGAGCACCATTTGCTGCAGAACCTCCTTCCTGTTTTCAATGGAATCACAGACTGGATTGAGGCAGAAGGGACCTTAAAGATCACCAGGTCCAACACCTCTGCCATGGACAGGGATGACACCCACCAGACCAGGTTGCCCCAAGCCCCATCCAACCTGGCCTTGAACACTTCCAGGGATGGGGCATCCACAACTTCTTTGGGCAACCAGTCCCAGTGCCTCACCAACTCCATCCATGGGGGTAAACCAGTAAGGATAATTCAGCTTTCAAAACCAACAGAAGCTGTGCAGATTTTAAGCAGTAATGTGTCTCTGCTGTCTCTGCAATGTTCCTTCCAGACAGGCACAACCTTCAGTTGAAAGCACTGCTCAACACTGGACACCTTCAAAAGCTCACACAGCAACCCCAAGCCAGCTCACTGCCCCACTGCCTCATAGTGAGAGGAACCACTTTGCAAAATCTGGAAGCTGTTCCCTTGACCCATGAGATAAGGCGGCTGCAGGATCCAATTTCTCAGCAACACTCCTGGCCAGCAACTCCTGCAGTAGCCCAGCTTGATAAAACTGCTGCTAGATTCCTCCCTTTTTGGCTGAGGATTTAATTTGAGATCTAGTATCCCACTGTGCACTCCCCCAGACTTCCAAAATGTTCTTCTCTAAACAGCCTTCCCATCTCATGCTGCCAGGCTTTGCACATCTGGGCTCCAGACCTCATTGTCACTGACCCAGGACTCACCATAGTTCTCCTCCTCCAGCTCAAAATTAAACACACACAGTCCCCCTGATCTGAGCACAGCCCTTCTGCCAGGTGGTATCAGCATCCCACAGGGCCAGGTCCAAGAGCTCACATTTGCTTTTAAAACAAAACAGCCCTGGCTGAAGGCACCCACGCCAAATTCCTAGGAACCCCACAAAATGTCAGCTGTGTCCTCAGCAATTCATACAGCCTCTCCACCCACATCAGCCTGAGGATGAAATCAGGGAAAATCTGTTATTTGGCTCCTTGTTTCTGCTGAAGATGGAAAACCCTGCAAATAGCCCATGGGAATGGTCTGAAACCTGGCCCCCTCAGAAGCACCAGCAGTCACCAGGTAAGTCCCCACCAGTGGGAAGCCTCTGCAGGTGAACACACTGGTGATATTTCTATTCAATGAACAATTTTGAAGTGTAATTCCTGTTCAGTCAATCATTTTGGAGTATAGAGCGATTAGGATCAGGCCACGGCAGCCAGGCTGTTCCCAGTCCTGCAGGAAGTGCCAGAATCACCCTCTCCTCCCCTCTGCTTTACATTTTTCAGAAAAAGGTACCCAGCTCCATACCTGCTGTGTGCAGGGTGTCTTCTGACTGTGTGTCATCCTGCCCAGAGCCATCACACTGACATCTTGGAGCTGTAAGCCTTCAGGATGACACAGGACCACAGGAAGAAAAGAAAGATCCATGTCATACAGCTGATTTCCTCTAAAATAATAACCTAACCTTACTCCATATTGTACCCTGCAGCCAGTTGTGAAGCTTCTGGTGACCTTCAGGGTGTTGCTGGAAAGGTTCCATGCAATAACCTTCTGGCAATAAAACACTTTCTTTTGTCTCAACAAGATGGATCCCTTAGCTCATGGAGCTTGGCCCCCTCCAGACATCCAGCTCATTCCAGCAAAGACACTCTCCAGGTGCAGTTTGTCCTGCTCCTGTTTGAGGAGAACATCCTCATCTTCTTCATCTTCTGCTCTGAATCATCAGGTGTAAATCAGCAGTAATGATTCCCACCTGGAAGAGGCTGGGGGAAACAGACTGGACACATGTTCTGCTTTCAGAAGACAGCACGTGATATATCTGTAAGAGCAACAGGCACAGTGAGAGAAGTGAGGCTGCTGTTAGCAACCCTTGGAGGGAAGGGTCAGGACCAGCTACTGTCAATTTGATGCTCTCAAGTAATAGGGAGAAACACAGGGAGATCTGAACCCCTCCTTCAAAAGTTCCTTCCTCTGGTGTCACCTAACCTGACCCTTGCGGTATTAAAAATGTAATTTTTGCTCAATTCTTGAATTCCAAGGTCCCATCCATCTCTGAACACTGTGATGGGTGCCAGGACCTTGTCCTGCACATGTGTCTCTCCTGTTTAGCAAACACCCAGAGTATCTCAGTGCATCTGGTGTTGACAAGATGGGCTTTAACTTTGGAGAGCTCTTGGGTGCCAGAATGACAGCACTGAAGAATGAGATCTTCTGCTGCTGGAACGGGCGCGTGTTCAACAATGACTCAGGACAGGAAAATGCCACTTACTGAAACTCCAGTACTTGTTTCTCAACCAGCCAAAGCTCTTGGAGGTCTCCCATCTAAATGCTAACCAGGCCTGGAGCTGCATGTCTTTTGAGACCTCACAAGAGCAGCTGCAGTGTAAGGAGGACACTGTGCTATTTGGGGCAAACCAGGAGACAATTTGTAGAAAGACCCTCCTGGAATTTTTAATAGGTTGAATACTGAACATTTTATTTCAGCTCTATTGCTTCAAATTTCACTGATCAGTGGGTCGCTGGGCAAAACACACAGGTTTTGTTGGTGCATATTGGTGCCTGAGTGCAATGTTTTGAGGCACAGAGTCTGTGACCAGGGAATCTAAAGGGAGGAGGAGCGGGCTAGTCAAAGAAAAAAAAAATGTAATTACATTTATGCATATGGTAGGGTGGCAGTTTTCTCCTGGCATCATATTCCAAGGCCTCAGTCTGCAATCTGCTCTCAGTGTACTTGTTCGGGCAAAAATCTATGCTCAGAACATGGGATTTCATCTGTGTCCTCCCGCAGCCCACACTGAAACACTGGTTCAAAATGAACTATGCCAAAAAGAGAAATCCTCCCTAAGACTCGTGCCAGGATTAGCGTCGTGCAGGGATCTCTTTAAACCCTTCCCGACCCCTCCGACAGCCCATCCTAGCAAAGACCCGCGCCAAGCTCAGGTTTTACGGGCCGGGGCCGCGGGCGCTGCCGTCAGCCGGGGAAACGGGAGACGGAGCCCCGACCCCGCCAGCCCGAGCTGGGGGAGATGCTCCTGCTGCAGCTCAACCGGCCCGGGAGAAGAGCAGAACAGCTCTTGGCCTAGGCTGGGCATCCACCCATCCTCCCCGCATCGGTCCGTCCGTCCGTCCGTCTGTCTGTCACTGCCCTCTGCCGGGGAGCGCGGCGCCCCCTCTGTGCTCAGAGCCGGGACGGAGCGGCGTCAGGGTCCGGCTGCGGTGCCGAGGGTGCAGAGGGGAGGATGCAAACCCGCTGCTGCTCTCCCGCAGCCTTGGGCTCCGTCCCGCAGCCCGCAGAGACGCTGAAAGCCGAGCCGGAGCGGTGAGAGATGCCGCGATGCCGAGGCACCCACACACAAAAGGCTGCTCGGATGATGCAGATACCTGTGGCACCCATAAATTATAAACACACCGAGCAGTGTGAAATTAATGATAACTTCCCTTGAACCACAAAATAAGCTCACTTAAACAGCACAGCAAGCAAGGGCATGTGGGTGCTTTCTAGCGCTGATGACGCAGCCAGACTGAATTTCTTATGTATCAGTGCTGTGATTACCAAAAAAGGCAGACAGAGATGATGTAGGTGAGCTTAGGAGGCATCCTGGTTACAAATGTTGCCAGAGGGAAGCCAAGATAAACACAAGGGACTGCAAAAAGGCAGAGCATCCCCTCAAAACACAAAGAAGTTGGCTGGTCAAACAATAAAAATTAGGTAAATGGTATTAGGAGCAGAGGAACACACCACCATCACCACCCTTCCCCTTTATGGGCCTGGGCAGTAGCAAATCAGGCATAAATTGGAAAATAGAGGAAAAAAGAAAACAAGCAGATTGGTTCTGACTTGCTCCCTCCAGCCTGGCCACCTTGACCTGGGTGACTGGGAGCCACCAAGGCTGCAGCCACCAGCACTCACTGCACAGCACTCAGCAGCTGTGATGGGATTGCTGGAGACTGACCATTGGATAGATGGATGGATGGATGGATGGATGGATGGATGGATGGATGGATGGATGGATGGATGGATGGATTCATATACAATACAAAGCTCTGCTGGGGAAGGACTACACCCTCTTGAACATGAGGGCCTCCTCCTAAACTCTAAGCACAAAAGAGCAGCTGAAACCTGAAAGCATTGTTCAGATCTGCTCCAAAACCTGTTAGTATAATCCCTTATGGGTCCAGACTAGTGTTGTGATCCATACAAATATCTGACCTCCCTTTGAATTTTGCTAAGTGCCTGGATTCAGTGACACTCCGCAGCAACACGTTCCAGAAAATGATTGCACTTTCCATGAGAAAACTCTGTGCAGATGCCCCTTGAATGAGGTGTGTGACATTTAAAAAAAAATCAATACAATCACATAAAACAGTGGGAGATCCTTACTTTGGAGAGCAGAGCAACAGCTCATCTTAGAAAGGAAATCCTTGATGCTGCGGCCAGGTCCTCAGCCTGGATTTTTCCTAAGCTCTGCACTTCTCTAATCACATAGCCTGGGAAGCACTGTAATTGATAAAAAAGTCAAACCCACTTCTTTTTAGCTCCTCACCCCTCCTTTTCATCGGGAAGGAGGCTATTTCAGAGCTGAGCTCCAAGATGTAAAGGCCACAAACTTGGGCAGCCATCAATGGAAAGTCTAAGTGAGGGTGTGAAGGAAAAGAAGTGCATTGATGTAGGGAAATCTGGCATCAGCAGAAGCAGCAAATGAGACAGAGAAAAAGATTTCCTCTCTCTTGGGGGAAAAAGAACCAGAGCTATCCCAGCAACTTTTATGGACTACAGTCCTGTAGCCAAACCTGAGATCTCCTGGCTGCTGCAAAGGACTTTCTGATATTCCCCTAATACACCTATTGAAATAGCCTGTTTCATACACTGCACTTGTCCCTTTTGACTTGTGTCCACCAAGCTTTGTCTGTTGGAAACAAAACAGAGCCAATGGCAAGCGAGGTTCTCCAAAGAGAGTGTGACTGTCCACGGATTTCCCTTCAGGAAGGGCTTTGGAGGAGAAGCAGCACAAGCTGGATAGCCACAGCAGTGAGGGCATTAGTGAGCAAACATCCACTTCTGCTGATCCTTCCATTCCTTCCCCCTCAACCCAGAGATGAGGCTGGATTGTGTTTCCTAACCCTAACCTGATTCCTTGCTCGTTGCTGCCAAGGAAGCCATCAAATCCATCAGTTCCATCTGCTGAGGTTAAAACTTTTTCCTTCAAAGACTCCCTGCTGATATTTCAAGCATCCTCTTTTCTAGCAAATTGAAAAACCCTATGGATCATGCTTCTGTAACCCTAAGTTCACTCCTAAAACCACACCTGCAAAAGCCAAAGTTAGAAGGTCTGTGAGCAGCAGGATTAAGCAAGACTGGATTCCCACCAAGTATCGCAGCCAGAGCTGGCTGGCTGAAACTGGGTGGGAAATTACTTACCTTTATTTCTTCCCTGCCCAGGCAGGGATTTTTACATTGTTTATGAACTTGTAATACCTTTAACAACTCTCCCCATATGTAAAGTTTATTTTTAAATGTCCATAAGCTAGTTGGGGGACCAGCAGGCAGATGTCACGGAATATAATCTTTATTTCTTTGGTAACCTAATGAAAAAAAGCAAAGAAATACTTGTCATTCAACTTACCAATGACTTTTTCAAGGACAAAGTGAAAGCCAGACGTAGGTTACAGCAAAGGCAACATGCTGAGTGGCAGCCACATCCCCCTTGACCTGCCCTGCCTGCTGTGGGCATCCCTGCCTGCAGGCACATCAGCAAAAAGCAAACTGCTCTCAGAATTGGAACCCAGCCCAGGAGTCCCAACTCAACCTGGGCTCACAGACATGAAAAAAACCCAAACAAACAAACCAAACAACAAAAACCAAATCAATAAACCCTGTCCAAAACCCAAATAAACAAACACAAAAACAACAACAACAGAAACCACAAAACCAGAAACAACCCAAATTTGATCTGCTTAAAGATCCATCAGTTTAAAACTTCCCCAATTGTTCTTCAGAGGTGTTCCATGGTTTTCCAACAGGAATCCAGTACTGGACCTGCAGGTGCTCCTGGACCAATGTCTGTATATGTCAGCTGGATAAAGGGCCTGAAACATTCTGTTGCCTCCCTGTTTCTGTATAAGAACACACTTTCTTGTCCTCCCTCCTTCCAGGGAGCTGGTAACACAAGGGGTGACTGCAGGCTTGCAGTTTCACCTCCTGGGGCAACGTGCATGTTACATCTCCCTGTGATGTTCCTATTCCTTTCTTCCACACTGCCCTTTTTTGAGATGATGAAGTAAGCACCATTTAGTTCTTGCCTAACAGCTAGTACAGATGGGGAAAAAAGTCATAACCAGAATCAAATCACTCCACGTACATTTGCTTCATTCCTGGATTTTGCAGCCATGTTCCTAGCACCACTGGCTGGAAATGTAGGCCAATGTTTTTGGCTTACATTTTCATGGCAGCTTTACACTGGGAAATATCTCTGTCAAAGGACTGAAAGCTGCACAGGAATGTATTTCATTTGGAACTCTGCATGTTGATGGCTGCCAGTTGCAGGGTTGAACATCAGGATCTCTTCACAGATACATCAGGAAGTTGTTCTACCAGGTGTGATCATTTTATGGCAGCTCTGTCCTTTGTGGACTGCAGAGGGAAATGACAGCAAAGCTCTGATCTGGAAATGCTGTTTGGACAGAGAGCAGTGGTGTTCTCCCTGCCTGGTCCACGTATGCTTAGGATTTGGCTTAGGGTTAAAAAGGATGAGACCTCCAAGCAGCATCAACTGGAGTGGGGGCCCAAAAGATGTCATTGCTCTGCCTTAACCCTGCAGCCGTCACCAGCAGCCAGCAAACCAGTCCTGAGTGGGGGAGGAGATTTCACTGTCACATGGGCTGGATCAGGGACAGGCTACATCCCCTAATAAGAGTCAGAACAGGCTCACAAGACTAGCTAAGGGGCCAAGAACAAGTCACGCTAGCAATTATATCCCAAAACAAGAGAGGAGTGGTATGCATACAATCCCTTTAGAGTCAAGGATTGGGCTGAGGGTCAGAGATAAGCAGAGCTTGGGAAAAAAAGCTTGAGATTTCCAGGCTATTGTCCTAACCAGCTGTGTTTTACTTCCCTTTCTCCCTTCACTGATACAGTGATCAGAAAACTTGGAGAAGAGACCAAGCAGAGGCTCTTCAAACACAAGGAAGAGATTCCCCAGGGACATCAGACGTGGCAGAAGCAGCTGCAGTGGATATTGATGGGTGAGCTCACACCCTGCTGGGGGCATCCATCAGTGCAGCTCCCAGCTGTGCAAGTTTGTGCCTGCAAAGAACCCACCGCTGCCCTCACCTGGGTGGCTTCCTCAGGTGTGTGCTGTACACAGACTGAAACATCTCCCCCGTGCCACCTGTGCTGCGGGTTTCACTGGCAGCTCCTCCCACTGCCACCACTGCTGCAGGTGCAAGGAACAGCTGAAGCAAAATGCCAGCTGAGAGTGCAATGAGCCACGCAGCAAATCCTCCCTGGCCAGGCTGCAGGCAGGATTTCATAGGGAAGTGTTTTACAGTGTCAGGGTCGATTACATCCTTTGGCTCCAACTGGCTTCTCCAGATTTCACACATCATTTTCACAGGAGGAGAGAGAAATTAAATGGAAGTGCAGAGAACAGGTTTCCTGCAAATTTTGAGCCTTCTCTTTATTTCTGCACAATGGGGAACCTCTTTTGTCCCGAGACTGCCTCTCCTAAGCTGACATTCCCAATCACCACTCAGTAAAATAGGTAAGTTCTAGCCCCAGTGCTCAAACTGAAGACACATCTCCAACTAAATAACACCCTCTGCAAGCTGATAAGGTGCTATTTCCAAGATTGTACATTTAAATCAGTCTGGGAGATGCTCTAATTTCAGCCATGGTGGGGTTCAGTTTGCAGCTCCTTCTGAATCAAGGACTTGTGTTCCCTCCCCTCTGCCACAGCATCAGCTTTAGCTGCAAGGAAGAGTCTGTCCCCAGATCTATGACTTTTTCACAGCATGTTCTATAAGGAGAGAGCAAAAAATGCCTCAGGAGCAAGGGTGAGTAACCACAGCCCCAGTATCAGTGTCTTATATCGTGCATCAAATTGAAAGGGCAAAAAGAGAGGCTGGAAAGAACACTCCCTTCCTCCCCCAGGGCAGCTAAATCCATCCCCTGCCCACAGTGGGATCAGCTGCAGCTGAAACAGTCCTGGCTGGAGCTTATCCAATACAGTCCTCAAACTTTCCAGTGCTGGAAGACCTCCCAGCACAATTCACACTAATGCTTCTCTAATCTCATGTTCGAAAAACCTCCTTATTGAACCTAAACCTCCCAGGATGCTTTTTTTGGCTGTTACTTCTTGTCTTTTCCCCAGAATGATGCAGAGGGAAGAAGGTAATCACTGTGTCTGCTATTGATCCTTTGCATGCTCTTCTCTGGACTAGCTGGTCTCTGCTTGCCCAAGTGTCCTTGCCAGCCACGTTTTCAGAGATATCAGGATTCTTCCTGCCCTCCAGGTGTCTCTGGTGACATAGAGGATTAAGTCAGGCTGGACAGACCTCCGTGCATCATCCCAGCTCCCTGGGAAATGGAACAACCAACAACCCGTGTAGCAATGCTCCCTCTGGAGCTGAAGACTGCTCCCTTCCACAGAGCTGCATAAACCACGGGATAAGACCCCTTATCTTGAGCTCCACTTGCGCGTTAAGCAAGGCAAGAGGCTCATTCCCATGCCCTTCACTTCAGGCTTACATCCCAGCGCCAGCCTAGGTGCGTTGCGTTTGTAGTTCAGGATTTTTCCTGTTTCGATGCTGGAAGCGGCGCAGCCGGGGAGGCGCGGGCAGAGCCTGTGCGCGTCCCGGCGCGGCGCTAGATGGGGCTGCGCGCCCGCTCCTGGCTCCCGGTCCCCCTGCAGACGGGAAACGCCTCCCAGAACCTCAGCTGGGAGCGGAGCACGAAGCTGCACCTGCTAACCAAGGGGATCCCCCCCCCTTGGCGCTGCTTTTATGGGCATTTCACCTCATCTGCTTTTATACCGCCGCGTAAAATTCAGCATCTCTTATCTGCGAGCGCACAGGTCGGCTGTCAGGCACGGGGACAGCTTTTTGGTACTCAGGTATTTAAAATCATTGACATTTCTAATGCAGCCTGAGCCTAATGTCCCGTTGCAGCAGGAGGTTCCATCCCAAGCCATCCCCCAAGCTGCAGAGCTACAAACTCACATTCAGCTCCTTTCGTCTGTGTAGGCACGAACGCAGCAAAACTATCTGTTGATTGTCCTAAATTCCCCTTCTTCTGAGACTCCCTTGGTGGTCTGAGAGATGGACTAAGGTACCTGAGAACTGCTGAGGGGCTTGGGTGTCCAACTGCACCTGTGTCCCTTGCCTAGCACAAATCAGTCTAAATCAGGTTTTCAAGAGCTGAGAGCACAGGTTAGGTGCCAGATGGGTCATAGAGTAGGCTTAGAAACCAAGTCTGATAAAACCAGGCAGCAGAAGTGGTAAGAGGGTTCAGACTCTCATGACCATGCAGAGGAAAACTCCTTGGGGTTCTGAGCTAGGCCATGATCTGACCCAATTTTCTGCTTCTATAAATAGGAAAGGGCTTGCTTAAGAAAACCCCCAGACTTCTCTACCCAGCCATAAAACTGAAAATTCTCACAGTAATCTTGTTACTCGATAATAGAACAAACCAACCCTTCTTTCTGTGCAAAGATTTTGCATTAAAAAGGCACAATATGAACAACTGTGGTGACCTGTACATTTATTTCTTGGACAGAAAGAAATGTGGGGTCATAAAACTGCCCAGGACACATATCCTGATCTTTTCCTACAGGTACAGTAAGACCAAGCCCTGAAAAACCACACCAGCTGCTTTTCATGAGCTTCTGCTCTCCTCAGTGGAAAGGAAAATTTGGCCAGAAATTTTTGTTGGGCTATTTTGTGATCATTTATGTTACAGCAGCACGAGAGGCCCAAGCACACAGTGACACAGAGGGTTGATCCTGGCAGCTACAGAACTGCTGCAAGCACTCCTAAGGCTGCATTCAGGTGGCCAAATGAGATGTGTGTATATTCCTGCCTCTCCACACGCTTATCCCAAACCTCCTTCCCACCAGATCCCTTGTCCCCCCACATCCTCTTCTCAGGTTTCTCTGCTGCAGCCACTTAATACAGCAGCCAATGCCTCCATACCACTTAAACACAAAACTTCATTGCACCTTCTCTATCTGCTCCACCAGTTCCTCACATCTCCTCATCCTTAACTCAGCCTAAGGCAGTGGGAAAGTAATTCCAGCTTCTGCAAAATGGGTTTGTTTGGGGTTCTGTATGTTCAGATCACGTAGAAAAAGGCTGGGAAAAGGGGGAAATTTGCAGATAGCAGTGTTTCTGCTTCCCTCCAGACTGGTTTATATGCTGAAGGCCCAAGCTAGGGCTCAAGACTTCCTTGAACTACAGAATAATTATTTTAGCTACACAGCAGGAACACAAAGATGACTGGGAAGGAAGAGTCTGATGCTCAGCACTGCCACAGCTGCTTGGATTTCCAATTTTCCTTTTTCAGAGAGCTTATGGAAAATGGATTTTTCTGCAACTTGCCCACCACCTTCTATTTGAGCCTTGGCAGCCCTTTCCAACAAGGGGCTCCAGTACCTGACTACTGCCAAAGCCATCCCCTGCAACTGGAAATGTCTCCTTGCAAAGGGCTCCTCACTGCCTACGAGGAGGGAGCGGGAATGGCTGCACTGAACAAGAAGGCTTTGTTCTCCTCTATGGCATGTGCAGGAACTTGGGAAGAAGTTGGTTTTGGCCTGAGCACAGGAGAGGGAGGCTGTGAAAACAAATGACCAGGCAGATGACTCCAAAGGGAGGCAAACTAGGTATGTTCAGCCCTGCTCAACTCTCCAAGCGTGAGCAGCTTTAACTCCATTTCACAGGACACAAAACACAAGTGTTGACAGCCATCAGAATTTCAGTCCAGATTCAGGCACAGGCATGTTTGGGTTTTTTTGTTAAACCACAAAGAGGTGATGCACAAGTGCTTGGACAAGGACAAAAGGGTAAATCTGCTGGAGAAAGCACTTCCCCACTTGAAAACACAGTGCTGGCAATTCCTGGCTTTTCACATCCACATAAACCACAGGAGCAGTCATAGCACAGTTGATTTAACACCTGCCTACTACACCTTGACCATCAGAGCAGCCACTGACGCTGTCATGTCCTTGAGAAAGTCAACCACACGTGATAGCTTAGACTGCAGCTTGTGAGGAACACAGACTAGGGCCCCCTGCAAAAGACCCCTTGTTGTCCTTCAAGGCCTTTTCTTACATTCTTTTAAATTAAGAGTTTTGTTGCTTTGAGCACACAGGTTGGAATAAGCTGTACAGAGAGGAGCAAGGAATACAGGTAGAGCTGGAGCACAATTCCTTCATGGCAAGGTGCAGGTTCAACACCAGCACAGAGCTGTGAGCCACTGCAACGCCTTCCCAGGGAATGGTGGAGAGGATTATACATCTATAAATTGCAGGAAGTTTTGCAGCACCCCCCCCCCCCCACCCCCCCCATTTTGGCTGGGGACACGCTGAAATGCAACACTCAATATCCATTTGTAATTCACATCACCTGTGGGACATGGCTCACAAGGTTGTTTTAGGAAAAATACAAATGTCACAGGCAGAGAAAGGAGAGGACTGTTTGTGACAAGAAAAGCACCATTTGTGTAGCTCAAAGGGATAATTAGAGACATAAGACATTGGGGGCATTAGCCCCTTAGGGACTGGAGGGGTGGGTTGTATCTTCCAGCACTTCAGGAGATGTGGGACAAGGCTGATGCCAAATGGCACAAAACTCTTTTGACCAGGATGTACATACATTTCACAGAATCACAGAACAAGCTGAGTTGGAAGGGACCCCCAAGGATCATCCAGTCCAGCTCCTGGCCCTGCACAGCATCATCCCGAGTCTCACCCTGTGCCCCAGAGCATTGTCCAAACACTCCCTGAGCTCTGCCAGGCTGGTGCTGTGACCACTGCCCTGGGGAGCCTCTTCAGTGCCCAGCCAGCCTCTGGGGGAAGAACCTTTTCCTAAGCTGGTAAAATCAAGCATTTGTACAAAACCTTGCTGCTGGCAGCCTGGATGAAGGCAGAAGCATCACATCTGAGCTGGTCTTAACAAAGGTGCTCTTCCTGCATCCTCCCTTGGAAGAGGCAAGAGGATCGGACTCATGCTACAACAGCTGCCTCCCCTGGTGCCCTCCAGTTTCCTGCAGGACTTTCAACTGCAGGACAAGAGCTGGAGATATCAACATCCATTCACTGGAGAGGCTGAAGTCTCTCCAGTGCTTTATCAGCATCTCAACAGTCCCTAGGACTTTAGCACCCTGTTTCAATGCCAACCTGTCACAGAGTGCAGTCACCCCTTTTGGCACTTCCCCACTCCAGAGTCAGGCAGCTCTTCACGTCTCCTTGTGCAACTTCCTGCACAGGAACCATAAAAAAATTCAGCACCAGAATAGATAAGGCAGATCCCTGGCTGTGATAGCTCCACTAAGGGTTACAAAGAGCAATTCAGGGCAGAGCACAATGGCTTTATCACAGCTCCCAAACTCTTTGGTGACTTTTTAACCAAAGGCTATTAAGGGCTATTTACAAAGGATGATGCAGATTCTTTGCAAAGCATATATCTGTGGAACAGCAACAGAACACAGAATTTTTTTTATCTCACTTCCTGCAAGGCTGAGGCACAGATCAGAAGCTGCAGTGTCTACATTTTAGACACCCAATTTTATGGCCAATGCTATAACCCAGCCCAAAATATTCTCATCCACATTAACTTTGAAATCTTGGAAGCCCACGATTTGGTCAGTGTTGAGAAGGTTTCTCTCTTCCAAGCACCAGACAGATAATTCCACTGACAGGCACTAAAAAGGCACAAATGAATAGAGAAAAGTTACCAGCTACCATCTTCCCTGTTTTGGGGTATATGGGATTGCACCAGGGCTTTCAACTGGGTCAGCAGAACATGTAAAATCCTTAATAAAGGAGGGAGAACAAAGGGCAAACTGAGAGACAAATACATAAATACAAAGTGGCTTTATCAGTTTATTGCTTTTTTGCTGCCATTTCAGAGTGTAAAATCTGCACAGACTACCATGGAGAACAAGGTTTTACCACAAGCCATAGAACAGGTAGGAAATCTAATCTTACATCCACACAATTTGCAATTTTGACAGTAAATACAGCATGTCCAAAAAGCTATTGGCATTTACATTATTCAATTGATTACTTTTAAGTTGCTGAACAAAACAAAGTGGTGAGGGACCAGGTGCTCAGAAACACAGACTTCTGGTATATTCAAGACATCCTCCCAACACACACATTCTGAAATCTTCCAAAATTTCATTAATACTAAATGAAATTAAGGTATTCTGCTTCCAGTTTAAATACCAGGAGAAAATAGTTACCACATTTTAATATATTAACGAAAGGACGATTTGTATAAAATTATTCACATATGAATTATTTTTAAATTAAACAATATAATACACTTACAAAAAAACCCCAAACCAACCCCAGACTAGGCATTTATTGCTAGTATAAAAATTAATGCTTTTCATGGAGGAGGAGGCTAGATTAATATTATTGCTATGAACACAGACAGTGTCAGACACAAGAATTCCTGATTTTCAAATTTGTTCAGCTGCCATAATTGACTTTAAAGGACGTGTAGATATGTGGGACTTAGGAAAGAAGAGGTCCAAAACTTTCTTCAGTTATGCTTTATGATCTGATGTCCTTTTATTGCCTCTTAGTATAACAGTGACCATCAGTCTGCTGCTGCTAATAATTCTAACACTATCATTCATTAGATCTTCTCTCCACAGTATAAAATCCCAGAACACGACCACCCTAATCATGCATTCCCACATGAGTATTTTTAAAATTTGGAACTACACCTTCATTCATATCTTTGTCTATAACAAAGTGGGAACATTCACCATGTGAAGAGTCCATGACTATGAACCATGCTCCTAGGCCAACCTTTGACTTGCTGACTTCACTCCCAAAGGAAGCTTTTTCACATACTGTAGATTAACAGCACTCCTTAGCATAAGCAGTCATATCTGACACTACTGGTAACAAAAATATTAACATAAAAACTTGCTTACAAATCTCCACAGCCCAGTGCCTTTGCAGTGCACTGATTTCCTTCCCCAAGAACATACATCTATAGCTTTCTTTTCTCTTTTTGTTTCTTAAATTTGCTGCTTTCAGCAGTTATCTACCTTGGTACTAGATTATGCTACTTTCTTAAAGTGATTTTCTTCTTAACTTATACACTTACCCAATTACTGATGTGAGGGAAAACCAACAACTCTACCTCTCCAATTAAACAGTCAATACTGGACTTTACAAGGGTTACCAGCATTGCAAACTATTAAGGTGACAATATAATTAATTACTTCAGGATCATAAAATCAACCAGCGGAAATTGTAACCTAGTCATAGATTTTAGTATTGGTTAATGATTGATACAAACCAGTATTGTATAGAACCAGCAATTCTCAGGTCACTCAAAAAATAAATTTTAAAAAAGGGGCAGATTTTGTATTAATGCCACTTCTTTAATTGGGGTAGCTGAACTCTGCTGCAGATCATCTAGTCAGGAACATTTAGGCAGGTTTTCAGGAATGGAAATGACAAATGACCTGGTTTGGGTTAAAGCCTCCTCCTGGCTAAATCCTCTTCTAGAGTGCCCTGGGCCCAAATGCGCTTCACAAAGCAGGATTCTAACCCAAAACATTAATACATCAATGGTTTTAATATCAATCATGAACATCAAAGTACTTACTACTCAGTTGTTGCCACAACAATTCCTTTTCCTTCAATTCCACTCCTACATTTGTCCTTCATCCCCCCCAAAAATGTATGAGCAAAAGAATATAAATATTTGAGGAGTAAATTCAATGCTCAAGTTCAAGACATGAAAGACTTGAGAAGCCTTTCTTTTCATGGCATCCATGAAAAGGAGTCAAGATACCGAGAACTGGATCAACAAAGACAGTAGATCAGGGGAAAATAACTCTTGCACACTGTTAGACAATTCAGGCCAGCCATGTGCATTCCATATGCATTTGAAAACAAAAAACTGCTTTTATTCAGACAACTTAAAACATTAAATACTTTAAGTGGATGTCTTTGAACTCCGAGTCATATGTACGTAGCTATTCACAGAAATGTGCAAAGTAAAATCTCACAGGGAAATTCATTTAGAAGTCCGACAGCTTGAACAGGACATTAAAAAAGGCAGCAGGGACTCCACGTCAATTTCACTTACACTTTAAAGAACTAAAGAGAGGGAAAGGATTGAACCAGCTGAACCTCCAGAAATGCAAGAAATCCCATCCATGCTGCAAGTCAGTCATTAAGTGTCTTTGCTGCAGAACTCACAGTGAATCCCTCCAGTGAGGTCTTTGACAACTTTTTCTTTGACTAGTTTTTGCAGGAGTTTTGTTTCACTTGTCACATTGTGCATAATTTGTTGTCTCATGGCAGCCATGCAGAGGTTGTTGTAATAGTGCAAAGGTGTGCTGGGCTGATCCAGGTCATATCCAAATCCTGCTAAGCTCACTTCATCACATAAATGTGTGGCCAGAACAACTGCTGTGACCCCAATTGTAGGTACATTCTAAAAAGGGAGAAAAGTGAAATTTGCTCAGTTCAAACATATTGTCTTTCACCAGGTTCATAAACACTTCACACAATTTAATGACTTTGTCTATTCCCTCTCCTCATTTAAAACAGAAATCAATTAAAATTACAACCAAAAACCTATTCAATATCAAGTAAAACTAAAAACTTCAGGGCAAAACACCAATACAATTTAAATATTTGGCTTTTGGCTGTCAACACTATTTTTTTTTCCTGTGGAGGCAACATGTCCTAACACTGTGTAGTTAAACTACAATTGAACCTTCACTTCAAGCAGTCAAACAACTCCTGACACAGAGTTAAACCTGACATTTCTTGATGTACACTAATTTAAGTCTTGAGCAACAACAGGCTCTCTAACAGTATTCTTCACAATATGACTTTTTTTCACTGAAAAACCCATGAAGAAGGCAAATTTACTACAGTAACATTCAGATACTCAGCTTTGTATGTTATGTAATTTTGATAACTGTGAGAAGATCCTTCAGATATTTGTGCAATAATCTTCAGTGCTTTCACACAAAAGGTAAAAAGATGGTGGTTAGTCAGTATTTTTTGTAGATCAAGACAAGCAGTGACATCCAATTTCTCAAACATGCAATTAAAGTAACAAAAATGCAGGGTATGATTAAACCAGGCAATTCATCCCTCTGTACCACTGCTGGAGCAAAGGACATGGAGGGAGGAAATGCCCAGCAGCTGCTACTGAGCATTCTGTGGCATTCACAGCCATTCCAGCAGCTGGAGGGCTGCTTTACACTGGCCTGGTTTCCAGGCTGTCTCTGCTTTCCCTGCAGCTGGACACACACCTGGCTACAGCTGATGGGTGGTTTAGCTTAACAGGGCCATTCTTAACAGGCTTAACATACATCAAATGCATGTTTTTAAACACTGAAATGAGTTTATGTCTCACTGCATCTGAATGCCATTTCACATCAGCATACACAGGCAAAACAGCTCATCTGAAAAGGTGAGCTGAAATCTTACTTTGGTTTTGTAAAAAAAAACAAATACAATAGTCTTTTGAGAGCACAGTAATTTCCTTATTACCTGAGACCAGCTTTGAAACTGCACAGAGAAAGGAAAAAGCCCAAAACGTTGTTCAGTTTCTTATTTTATTTACCTTGTATTTTACTATCTTCTTTTGGTGAAAGGAAACTTCTTACCTTATCCCAACCCCAGAATTTTGATCGAGGCTCAGGGAACTGTAAAATGTCCAAAGCTGTCTCTTTGATAATGACTGGATTCAGAATCCGAAAGTGCTTTGATGTGAAAGGAATTTTATCAGCAACCTCCTTCCAAAAGAAGAGTCGCAGCCACAGAGGCTAAGAGAAATAAAAAATATAGTTCAGAGGGAAACTCTGACACAAGCACATTATACTATACAAGTTACAGAATT
Source organism: Hylia prasina (assembly GCA_013397195.1). NCBI lineage: Eukaryota > Metazoa > Chordata > Aves > Passeriformes > Sylviidae > Hylia > Hylia prasina. The sequence continues at coordinate 273,501 of VYXD01013268.1, read as the reverse complement.
CACCAGTGACCCTGAAAAATTCAGGAAACAGTTTATGACTAAGGTGATTTGGAAATATCAGTGTACAGATCAAATGACTGACCCAAAAGAGGAAAAACCTTCAAAGTACCTGGAATTGCAGAGAGGACAGCAGAGGGAATAGTTGTTTATTCTGAATATTTGACTGCACGTTGTGTTCATCAGTCAACATATTCAGCAGCACCCATGGGTTCTTTGGGCTACCTCAGCACAGCTGAGCAGGCAACAGTATTTAAAGAAATAAGGGAAGGGAACTACAGTTTCCCACAAACATTAACCAGGTATTCTCAAGCAAGCAGTGGATTCAAAATAATTGTGCTCAAGCACTAAAGTGAAGAGCTGTTGTTTGACTGCATCCACCTAGTGATAAATGCAATGCTTCAGAAGAGGATTTACACAGAACTCAGAAACCCAGATTCTGATCTCATACCACTGCAGTCAGTTAGATGCCTGCTAATGGAAGAAAAAATACTACATCACACTAATTCTTACAAGAATTTCCATGAAATGGGCAACATTAAGCAAATGATAAAACTGATACAGCTCCAACATAGACCTGTATTTTTTTAAACAGGCTTTAAGGAACAACAGCTTGAAATGATCAAATACAGGTTGCAGTGCTCCTGTTTTCCCAAGCATCTCTGGATCAGTTTACTTCAGTACCAGTGCCTGCACAGAGAGCTGAGCCACCTGACAGCTGAGTATTTGAAAGAAGTAGGGTTGCAGGTCACAGAATCACAGAGCCACGGAAGTTAGTCAGGGCCTCTGGAACTCCCCTGGCTCAAGCAGACACCTCGAGCCAGATGCTCAGGATCATGTCTAGATGACTGTAAGACATCCATGGATATTCAACCTGACAAGCTCCCTCTTGTTCTATCACTGGGCACCACCAAAAAGAGCCTGGCTCCATCCTCTTTGCACCCTCCCCTCAGATATTTATGTACATTATTAATATGATCCCCCAAAAGCCTTCTCTTCTCTAGGCTAAACACTCACAGCTCTATCAGCCTTTCCTGATGGTAGAGATGCTCCAGTTCCTTAAGTATTTTCCTGGTTCATCTGTGTAGCAGTAGACAGTCATGGTCAAGATTAAACAGACCTTCTCAACTTGTAAAAATCACAGAATTAAGAGGGGGATTTGGAGTACCTAAACTAGCACAGATCCAACTGTTAAAATACTTGGCAGGCCTTCTGCTAAATCTCTCTTAGCAATTTTTACTTGTTAACATTATTTGCTTGCAGATTAAAAGAGGTGGAAGCCACCAATTCACATTAACTTAGAAACATCAAACCCTTCCATCAGTTCCTTAGGAATCTCAGCACCTCTTTAAATGTTTAGTGAAAAATAAGCGACCTCATAAATAAGGAACATCAGAAAAATGTTCAATTACATATTAACTCCATGTATGCCCATTGTAACAGTACAGAATTTAGCTGCTGAAAAAATGGACTGGCATTCATAAATCTCATTTCTATTTTGGGCTCTGCAGTCATTTAAACCGAATGTGAAATGAATTCCACTTCAGTAAACACTCAGTATGTCACGCAGCCTGGTACAAACCACCAGTATCTCCACAAAAAGGAAGTGTTACTGTCAGCATGGGGCTTCAACACAAATGCTGGTCCAACTGTAACTAGGAGACAGAGCTAAAAAATCCCCACAAGATTTATATAAAAGACCCTCAGCACAACAAATCAGGAATTAACAGATCGATCAGCTTCTTTAAGCATTAGAAAACAAAACATACAGAAGTACAGGAACAAGAGACTGTCATATTACATACCACGGTTTCATTTTTTAGCATGGCTTGAAGCCAGTCGAAATCAACTCTTTTAAACAGAACAGCCACAAACAAGCTTTCAGGAGGATACTCATGTTCAGAAAGGGGGGCTCCTTCGGGGTAAGTCATCCGTATCGTTGTTTTGTTACCAACATGATCCATGTAGCCTTGAACTGGTGCATCATTTAACCTGGGGGAAAAGAAACCCACAGTGGAGAAGTATTAAATAAACAGGTTACAATCTCATTGAAGTATCAGACACTAAGCAAAAACTTGTTATTAGGCCCACAGATTTTTAACAGAACAGACTATGGTGTTTTCTCACAACCCCCATGTTCTACGACTCATGCACTCTTCCAGCCCTTATCTTGGGGAGGAAGCCAATTCTATTTCTAGATTAAATGGCATAAGTGCAGAACTTTGGAAAGAAAAGCTTGATGAGTAAAGTGACTTAGGACAGCATTGCAGAATTTCATATCTATTACTTTGTGTCAATACAGAAGCTTATAATTGGAAGAGGAAAAAACCACAGAATGTTGCCTGTGTTATCCTTTTCATATATATAGATTTCTATATACACACTAGTAACCCACAAAAAAATCATTCAAATTATCCCTCCAATGTAATGGATCCTGTGGGTTTACATCATTCCAGCTCACCAAAACTTCAGAAGCTGGCTCATTGGCATCATCTCCCTCCACGAGTTCTGCAGAAGAGCTCAAGTCCTGCTAACTTTTCTACATTGACAGAAAAATCACCTTCACCCTGCCAGTCGTAATTTCAGAGGACAACTAATGCAAGTTCTCTGCCCCCCCCACAAGCTAATAGATTTTTTTACCTTTGAATAAGGGCTATTGACTCAATGAACTATTCCTTTAATAAGAGGAGCAAGCCTTAGTTTACAGAACAAGTTGGGAAAATGCTTGTATTAATTTTATTTGTGATTTTACACGATTCAAAACAAGAAGGAGCTTTAAACTGTTCTGTTCAGAAGGCACAATAAAGAGCATGTAATTCAGAAGTCAGTCATCATGGCAAGCACAGAAAGCAGTCACTGACCTTGTAAGGGTAAGGGAAGATAAACATGCTGTAAAGTGTATAAGCAAACTTTGTACTGAAATACCAATTAATTTTTATGGTGCTTGAAATAGCTGTTATAAAAAAAAAATCTTTCAAATAGGCATCCAAACAAGCCATGGGGAAAAAGGCAGAGGTGAGTCCTTAAGTCCTGAAGTTTAAGATTTGAAAGCTTTACAGTGTGAAAGGATAAACCCTGTACTGTCTACGTGCCATGTCACTAGTTTCTATCTAGTTTCTGTCCACGTGCCTTTTGTACCTGAAGTCCACAAATAATAACACTGAATTCCTTTCTTGTAAACACGACAATTTATTTTGCTCCTAAGATTTCAAATTCCACCAAGTCACAAGTAAATTTCTCAAAACCACTTTCAGAGAGTCTTATAAGTCGCATCAATGTTGGAGATATTTTCCCCTTAAAAAACAATGCTGGATCATAAAGTAATGATGAAGTAGTTGGAATCCTTAAATGGAAAATACATACCTTATAACAATATCAAACTGATTCAGTAAGTGACCCAGCTCTGATCCATATAGAATTCCCCCACTGCCAACAACAACACAACGCTTACAGCGCTTTGACTTCAAATCTTCTGGTAAATCATGCTCAGGTAAGAGTTCAAGAAGATCTTTAAGTTTATCAAAGAACTTGTGAAATCCAAATGGAGGTCCATATTTAAATAAATCTTCATCTTCAATAATATTTTTCCTTACAAAGGGAGATATGTCCATGCTGTATTTCTCTGCAAACAACTTCCCCATCTCTTTTTTCACGTAAGAAGGTCGGCACTGCTCCTGCAGTGCGGCCCTGGCAAATTGCTGTGCCCTCTGAAACAAAACACATGGGATTTCAGCCAGGAAAGCCAGCTGCAGGAATGCACAAAGCCCTTGGAATGTGGCCCACCAGCTGACCACCAGCAGTTTAGCAAACACAGGGGTTATAAAGAAACCTTCAGTGTGGAAGTACAGCAATTTTAAAGCATTTACTCAAATGTAGATAGAAGCCAGTGCGCGGTGAAAACCTGCAGATGAATTCCTCTCCTCTCAATCCCTTAAACCTAGATATGAAGTTTTCTAAAGAATATATTAGGCTAGTAGAACTGCCATGTGAAAATGAGCCCTTTGTACTACCATTTACAACACCAAATAAAAAAATAAAAATCTAGATGAACTTCTACCTCTCCAATTCAGCAGCAAGCAGAATTCCACTCTGCTCAACACTGCATGACCTGAGTTCTGCCTGTAGGATTCCACCAAAAACACCTCCATTGGGTAAAAGTTCTGTGCAACAGCAGTTGGACTTGCTTACTCATCAGAATGAAGCAACACTTCTTCCATAATATTGCCAAAGTGCTAATGACTAAAACGTGACTTTAAAAGGAGTGCCAGGTGGGGGTGCTTTGGGCCTTGTGTCAAAGACTAGTCACCAAAATAAGAGACTACAGCTCCATATTGCATAAAAAGATTGAAGTGACGGACAAAACTACACATTGATCCATCTCATAATAAAAAACAAAACACTCTTAGTGGACGTTTTTACAAATTTGTAGTGGCAAGCTGGTATCTGATGTACAAAGAGAAACAGCAAAGGTATTACTTTTATCAGTTAAGATAAAACCCATTTTGCATCATATCTTTCCCAATCAACTCTGTTGGTTTTTCCTCCACTGTGATAAAAAAAACCCATAAGCAAACACAGGGGTCAGAGACACAAGATTCAAATCTACTGTGAATAATAGTGTGTATCTGAGGGAACAGGGAGGGAAGTTCTGCTGCTGTTTTTTGGTTTGTTGTTTTTTTTAACCAAGATTGACCTATAGAACTTCCTCTACCACCATTATGAAGTTTTCTGCACACACACCACACTGGGCAAAGCATGACTGAGCAACCTCAGGATATTCTTTTTAAGACAGCAATACACACAGTCTATGAAGTCTTCAGGTTTGCTTGGTTTAATGTGTTTATTCTTCAGAATGAAGAATATTATTGAAAAAATAAATAAGTCAAATGAGAAAAAAGGGGAGGAAAAGAGTCTCAGAAGGGGAAAGATATGGACTGAAGGTGATGGCAAGAAGGGGAGAATGCACATGCAGGAATGCTAAGATGAGACTGTGTTAAGCCAGGGTTTCTGCTGCAAGTTGCCTTTTAGGATTGAGACATTCAAAGACAGAAATGTAACAGCCCTAAGTCAGGTAAGTTCTGTTATAAAGTGCAAATAGGTAAGAAGCAAAGGTTTTAGTGGTGTCTGTTACATGTCTTTAAAAGTTGAATGCAAAACTCTAGCTAAAATAACTAGCTGCTACCTTCAAAAAATAAACGAAATAAAAGCTGCACCCTCCTGGACATTTGCCCTGTGATTCCAGAAACATCTGAGCAACCACAAGGCAAAGCAGACTTGGAAACTGGCTTAAGTGAAATTAAAAAAAAAAAAGCCCTTTGGTTTAATATGTTAGGTTTGGGTTGTTTTGGGGTTTTTTTTCATATGTTACTTTTCATTTGCATCAGTCTTCTGATCACCAGTGTAATCTGCAATGACACAATGGATTGATGACATGTTCATTTCAAGTGTTAAATCAGTTATCTAATTTTATCTCTAAAAACTCAGTTTCTCTATGTGCTTCTGTTGTCACTTTACAAGAACAAAAACCAGCACATCAATGGCGTGAAATGAAGCAAAATATACTTGTGCTCAACAGAATTTCAGCATTCTAGTTCTTTGTTGTAAAGCCCTATAAGTCTTATATTGTCAATTAATAACTTTTTTCAAGCCAAGTGGAAAAAAAAGCAAAAAGATACCAACCCTTACACGATCGAGGTCCACATATGGCATTTGTGTTCTGTCACATTCCCCAGGGCCAAAATGTAATTTCAGGATATAAAGGCAGCAACCTCCAACAACAAACAGTGCAAGAATTCTAAAAACAAACAGGACAGTGAGGGGTAGAGAGAAAAACAAAAAAAATCTTTTTTCTGATGTTCAATTAACTATTAAATCAATATTTTTAAGCAAATTTAAGACAGTTGAACTTCATGTGAATACCTGCATTTGACTCAAACAAACAAACAAAAAAACCCTAATGCTTGGTTCACTTCAAGTCTTGTATAACTATTCAAAGTTATCTGCAGGAAAGTGTGAACACATACAGATGATGCCTGGATAAAGAAAATGCCTGCATCATATACTTTAAATGCATCTCTGATGTGTCAAACAGTCCTCCTCACATAAGAATGACTTTTTTTTTTCCTTCTTTAAAGGTCATATCTTCGAAAACATTTCCATGCAAGCTGAAAAAAAATGCTGGAACTTCAAATTGCATGATTTTGGGCCAATGGCCACCACTGAAACAAAACTTTCAACTCACTGACAAGCCAGAATGCAGAACTTAGATGCTCAGGCTGAAAAGCCTTAGTTACTTACACCCTAAAACATGCAGCAGAAAAATCCAACCAACTTGAAAACTGAAGAACATGGACTATTCATACTTTTGATCTACTAATTTCTCATTCCCAAGGAATACCACTGTTGATATTCAAAAAGTCACTTAACTTATTTCATGTTTAAACCCATCTGTAGAATACTTACATCATTATTTGGTTAAACTTGTGGTTGTTGCTCAATTACGTAGTTTGAGCTTTCTTATTGATTTTCATTTCCTATTGTTTCCTAAGGACTGGACATTTGTTTCAATGTCTTCAAAAAATGCACAAGTTAAGTGCCCAATGCTTCTTGAAACTCTTTCAGGTGAAGTTAAGACACATTTCCAATATTTTTTTTTAAAAAAAGCTTGTACTGTATGAACTAATAGAGGCAATCCCAGCACACAGTGTGCAGTACAGGCTGCAAACAAGGTGACCACTAGAAAAGCTGCACTGCTCTCACATCTCACTTGACTAAATTACATTTTCCACTGATAGGTGATCTAAGAGCTTCATTAGCATATCAGGCTGCAACCCCTGGAGATCAGCTAACAGGCAGAAAGCAGGGGATTCACAGCTGACAAATGAGGCTGGTTTTCCTCCAGAAGTTTATCAAGTATCCCCACATTCAGCTGGGGTTGTACCATTCAGCTTATATCCACCTGTGTATGTAACAGTTTGGAGTTTTTTAGCTTTACCAAAATACTCATGTGGCACCATAGCAGTGAACATTTTAGGTAGAAAATATGGTCCTGGATCTACATGTGCACACACCCTTTAATTCTAATTTGATGTCAAGCTATAAACAATAAGGAGTAACATTTTTGATGTAGCATTCCAGAAATCTTCATAACAAAATAACTATATGAAAACACCTCCCCAGGATACCCACTCAACATCCACTGGCCTTCCATTCCCTCAGTTATGAGGCTGTACAGAAGTCTCAGCATTGTTAATTATCTGCATACAAAAAAGACTGGAAATACTTGTGAGTGAAGTACTAGAATCCCACTTTGGCTTGGGAAAACAGGTACTACAGCCAGTTAGCCTGGCCTCCACAAAGTGTTTTCAATGTCCCACAGAAAGCTCTGTGCTTAACCCTCCATTCATAGCCTGTGGTAATCTCATGCCTTGATTTCTGCATCCATTTTGTAATTGCCCAGGCTGGGGGTAGAACAACTGTCCTCTTTGTAGCTGCGACAGTGACACTTACTTGCGAGTACCTTTTAAAAACCAGCTTGGTCTTCTCATCTTCATGTGCAGCCACCTTACACCATTGCACAGGAGGTAAATGATCACTTTCCAGCTTCACAGAGTTACTGTCACTCAGCATTGCTGTAAAAAAGAAAGAAAAAGTTATCATAACTTCAGCTGAATTGAAGAAAACTTCACAGCAAACCCACGGAATGACAACAGTTTCCCAGAGAACACTGCGATTCTTGGTTATGGTGGCAGGAATACTGAATTTCTCCTGAGCTCCTTGTGATCAAGAACTCACTCAATTCAGCTGCATCACCAAAACATGATTCTAAAAAGTTACCAGGTCTTTGCATTCTTCGTAAGTCTGAAGTCTAATAATTGCTGATTACATCAGTTACGACCAAACTGATAAATGAGTTTTATATAAACTGATCAACCTTTGTTTGATCTGATCAAACAATCTAAACAATATGCTCAGGTTATTCAGGATCTCTGAATCAAAATCAAATCCCTGTGCTATGCTACCCACTAGGCTTCAAGAATGCTCTCAGCATGCAGAATCCATACAAGCCATCCCCAAAACAGGAGCCCATGTTTCAAATCATCTCCCCAGTTTCCCCAAGGCTAAGCAAACATATCTCATCATCACTGGTCTTAATCTACCACCACCCTCTTCAGCAGCCCCAACAACATGGCCAGCAACTTCAACAGCAGGCACCAGAGAGGGTGTGGAGGGAATTTCTTCCTGGCACACCGCAGGACCAGGAGACTGCCAGCACCAGGGAAGCACAGCAGCAGCTCCCTGCACAGAACATGGGAGAACCCAGCAGGACAGCACAGTCCTCCCACACAGATGGGCAGGGCACTGATCATTAGCTGACAAGAAGCAATCTTGCCACCCCCACAATTTCTATCAGCACACTCCAATAATGATTTTGGGAAGAAAACTGCAGGCTGGCATACCATCTTCTCCCAGGCTGCTGCCAGTAACCAAAGATGTGAGAACGGAATCCCCATGGAATCCCACCCATAGGAGCCTGCTGGTTTTCCCAGGGAGAAGGAACACAAGCAAGGGTTTTTCCTGTCCTACCCACCCAAGGCAGCACGTCCTTTGATCAACCAACCGTGGGAAGGTGCAGCCTGCTCCTCCACAGGGACAGATTTCAGCCCTGCTCCTTCCTTTGATCTCAGTGCTTGACCCTCTGTGCTCTCCACTGCAAAGGTGTTCACCTCTTCTGCTCTCCTGCCAAGAGTTCTGTCACAGTAACTTCTAAGGAAAAGCAACACTAAGAGAAGGCTTTTCTCTGGGGATGATCTTCCTCATTCTTTTTTCCACTTCTTTTTCTTGTTTATGGTGATATGACCCATTTGAACCAGCCTGTATTGCCACTTGAAAGCACTGTTTGATTGGACAAACAACTGATCTTCTTAAACACGGCGATGAAGGAGCTGAGGAGACAGAAGTGCCCCCTCCAGATATCAAATCCAGACCACTGAAATTTCAAGGGTATCTAATTCAGAAGATGACTCAAAGTTGGCTCCCAGCTAGTACTGGCAGCAAATCATTCACATTCACTTGGGTAAAGATGGCATAAAATTTGTTACAAGGGCCATATCCCAGGCTCAGTTATGGATCAACAACTTGAACTGCTCTACCTTGAGATGTTCAGTGCCAACCCAGCAGGACTGGTACCATCACCTTTAACAACACACATTCTTCCTGCCACACGACACACAGAAGTCAACTCAGCAGCTCCCATCCAGTACCTTGACACTAAAACAGCTTAGAGGTGACAGGTATCCACAGAGATCACTGTCAGGATGCACAGGGAGCAGCCCCAGTTCATGGAGCAAGATCACACCAGCACACAATAGGAGCTGTGATCAGAGGATGCAGAGAGTGAACACAGCCTACAGACCATGTGGAAGCTCCAGGACTGCTCCACATGGAACAGAGAAGACATTCAATCAGATCACCTCAGAGGAGACTGCTGCACACCAGCACAAACGTGAGGCAGTCAGCACTGCTGGGGAAAGGGATGGGATCACTCACCACCACCAGTGCCTCATGGCAGGGATGTGACCACTGAAAGCTGCTACAGCACAAAACAAGGCAGCAGTTACATCTGTCAGCCCCACAGATCTCTACAAACACAGCTGGGCAGAAGCATAAAATGGGACTTTTTAAAAAATGAAAAAACAGGGAACAAGCTTCACCTATTTTCACTAGAGAACAATGCAGGTATTAATTCTCTCTTGGGTAAACATAAAGAGGTAATATGATCACAGTCCATAGGAACCCAGGTCAGAATGGATTTTGCACAAAAGAATCAGTCAAACTTGGCAGCAGGCTGCAAGAGATCTGAAAGACTGAGAAAGAGCTGAAGAGGTGGATAGTGCTGAAGACAGAAAAGAATCAAACAGGAATGCAAGACTGCAATAAGCTAGTGCTATCAGAAAGTGATCCCTGCCTCTGAGCAAAATAAATTCCAGATGTTCCCTGCTTCACTCATCCAGGATGTGCAAAAACAATGAAACAGAATTTAATCACCTGACCACATCATTTCCAAGTCCAACTCTTAGTATGCACAATGATTCTGTTTCTGTTATATAAACAAGTAAGTGTCAGTTTTCATTTCCTTTGCAACAGTTTACTTCAGTCTGACTTCTGTCATTTATGATTATGACAGATGGATGATTCCTTCCTCAAGCAAGTCAATACATATAGACAACACATAAGCCAAAACCCATCTGTCCATCACAGCATTTTTTTTTTTTTTAATTACTAGGGTTGGATCCTGCACTCTTATTTAAGTCAATAAACCCTTCCACTGGCTGGGATGGTGTAAGAGTGCTCGAAAGAGCAAGATGGCAGTAACAAACACCTTAGAGTGCACCTTTCCTGAATAATAAATAAATAAATAAATAAATCTCTGGGTTTGCTCAGAGAACCAGAGATCCCAGGAGGGCCAAAGAGATGCTGCATACAAACACCATTACATTCTTTCAGGAAAAGGCCCTGCTACAGTTGTTTTGAGAGCCATAAATGCAAATGTCTCAATTTGTGTACAAAACACAGCTCAGTAGTATTGTGGTATTACAAGCACGTTTTGCATTGATGTTTCTATAGCTACTCATTGTGGAGTAATTAGTGACTACTCAGGGGATTTAAATTTGTTTCATCTACTGAACTTAAGTGATCTGTGCAAAGCTGCTACTAAGGCTAAATTGTCCATTAATACAATATACTCCAAAGCTTTTTGTGGTGTTATCCTTTTCACCATGATTTACTTTTGTCTCATTGTTATTCTTAAGTAGACAACATTTCCACACTTGGAGTATTTCAGAAGCAATTCATTTAAACCTTCAGGAAGTCTTTTCATGTGGGAATGCTAAAAGCTAAAAAGCAGCATGTAGCAAGTTGTACATAACCACTGCCACGCCCTGGAAAATGCATTTGGTTTGTTCAGCACCTGGATTTACCCAAATCAAAGCCAAGGTCCGGATCAAAAGGCAAGGTCCAGTCAGCAGGCACGGGGACAGGAGCAGAGAGCCTGCACATGAGTGCAGGATGATGCACACACCTGCATCCTCACCACACTCCCATCAAGCCCCCAAAACCACAGCCCCACAGAGGCAGTGCTTCCACTTAAACTCCCCCCTCTCCCAGTACCACCAGAAGCAGTGGAAACACACAGCTTTACAACGCAGTCAATAGCAAGGGCCTGCTGCACAAAGCAGCCTTTGAAGTTCGTGTAACAAGAACAAGAAGTTTGCAGGGCAAAATCTCCAGAAAATGAAACCCAAAAGTCACTTAGGTAAAGGAATTGTGGATCATGAATGGTGGGGCTCCAGCAGGAATTGAAACAGAAGCTAAAACTAATGCAAAAAATACCCAAAGCCCCACCTGCTCACTTCACCCCTCTTCCCCTAAATCAGATACACATAAATTACTTGAACATATTTCCAAAATCAGTAAAGGATAAGACAAAAGCTATTTGGTTTTGAGCAACATTTCAAAAGAGAAAGGCAAAGTTGAAAAGCAGAGAAGGTGTTTTCACACAAGAAACTTGAGCAAGGCACTCTATTGAGATGTCATTATTCAGTAACAAATTTGTATGAATTTCCTGTTATGTGGCTTTTAAACAAAACAAAAAAAATTCCCACAGACATACTACAAAACTTTATGCAAGAAGTTAGAAGAGAATAATTAAGAAAACTTAAACCAACTACACACTGGTTTTGGACACATTTGGAGAAAACAGATGGCAAAAACCTGACAACTACAACATTAATGCCTGTGACTACTTTCAAGAGTTGGACCCATGAAAAGATTACACATTCCAATCTATCCTCATTATTGACCAAATAGAAAAGTTATTAATTTTAATGAATGTTTTCAAAATTGATACAATATTTTAAGAGAATGTTATTGATTTATGTCAAAACATGAAAAACAGTTTGGTGACATTCACTGGACTGATTTTGTTTGCTTCTGCAGGACTGAAATCCACAGCAATCAAAACGTAAGGGCTGAGACATTAAAAAAAGGGAATGAAAGGAATGACTAATTAGGTGGTAGCTGGTTTATGCTTCAAAGCCAGTCACAAAGCAGAGCCTCTCAGATGGTACCTAAGAATGTGAAAAATTTTAAATTCTTCATCTTCTGTTCTACTTTAAGACCATTATTATATGTAGAACATTATATGATTCAAAAATCAGTATAAAACTCACCCAATTTTTTCCTACATCCATCCCACAACCTGTTCAATTCTCTTTAATGGGCAAACCAGTCTTGATTCAGGGAATTTTTAAGTAATAGGATTTTTGTCAATTAGTACAACTGCTAATCATCAATTCTAATATTGGAAAGAACAAAATAACTGATGAGTAAACACTGTCTCTTCCCATGCTTTCAAACATCATCATCTCTTCACTGGAAACAATAAACCATAAAAAAGAAATTTTGCAAATAACCTCTATCTGTTTATATAAAGCATGATAGACAAAGGTTCTTAAACCAGCAGTGGATCAAGCCTCATGCCAATAACAATTAGGGGGGAAAATGGTAATGCAAAGAAAAAAATGCTGAAGCCAAGGAGAGTTTGTTGTGCACCCCACTGTACACAAAGGACTCCACAGCTACAAGCTGTATGGTCAAACTGCTGCCTTACTACTGCAATCCAAGGTACTTTTGTCCACCCAAAACACTGATCATTTCTTAATACAAAAACAATTTGGAAACATAGTCTCTTTTGACGTGAAGAATTTGTTATTACAAAACAAAAAATCTGGAAAATATATGAACATCCTCTAGCAAAAGGCACTCTAGAAACTGCAGTGTAGTAAAGGACTGCCTGGATTTCATGGAATCACAGGATTATCCAGTTCCAACCCCCTGCCATGGGCAGGGACACCTTCCACTATCCCAGGTTGCTCCTAGCCCCATCCAACCTGGCCTTGAGAACTTCCAGGGATGGGACAGCCACAGCTTCTCTGGGCAACCTCTGCCAGGGCCTCACCACCCTCACAGTGTTAATATTTCTTCCTAATATCCAATCTAAGCCCTCTGTCAGTTTGAGGTCATTCCCACTTGCCCTGTCACTCTGTGCCCTTGTCAAAAGGTCATGTCCAGCCTCTCATCCACCCCCAAGTCCTTCTCCTCAGGGCTAATCTCAATCCATTCTCTGCTCAGCCTGGATTTGTGCTTGGGATTGCCTTGACACAGGTGCAGGACCTTGATGGACTTGATGAGGTTAACTTTCCAATGACTTCTGCAGAAGTGAATCCAAATTTTTCAGCTGAATTTTAAACACAGGTTTAACAGATCAGGGAAGCTAACAACGTGCCCAGATGCTGAAATTTGATTTAAAATCTATACAAGGAAAGTAAAATGTCTTTCATCTGGATGGCCCCATTTGCCCATATTGACAAAATACTCAGGAAAAGTGGGGAAAGAAGAACTACAGACAAGTTATCCCAAAGGAACTGTGTCTGATTGGAAAATCTCCTTCTGTGACACCATGAACACTGAAATACCTTCTTAAAGGATTTTTGTTTAATGGTACATGATGAAAATCCTTTAGAACCACAAGCATGAGGAAAAATCCCAGAGATATTAATGATCTGAGGGAAACTTACCAGAAACATGCTAAAGCATGAGAGACTTTTGTGTTATATTTTGTAGCCTTGGATGTTTATCTTCAAATAATTTCCTGATCACCATCCCACCACTTCCTATCACAAGACATAATGAGACAGCATCCAGGCAGCTGTTGCAGATTAGGGACTGAGATCTTGTCACCAGAGGAAAAATGAGAAGCTACATTGAAAAATTAGACAGTTCTGCCAATTATTTCTTCATCTACCACAGTAGGTGAAATCTCACAGTAAAGTTGGCACTTTAACATATTTAGACACTTGAGAAACTTTCTTGGAATATTATCTGCTTACTGCCTATTACTACTGAATGAAAAAAACACTTGACATCTGTTTAATTGAACAGTCAGTTGTTTTGGTTAATTGAAGAATACATCTGTGAAGGCAGAAAAAAGTTTAGCCTATAATATGGTTATAAGCACCTACAACAGGATACTGATTATATCAGTGCATAACGCAAAATGAACTTTGGCCAGAAAGGCTTTTGTATCAGACAATAAAAATTTCAAATAATGCTGTCTGTACAACGTGCAGTTCATTTGGTCAAGGTCCATTTCCTCAGAAAATGAGAACTTATTGCTGAACCCTATTTGCGTGGACACAATTGGTAAAAAGCAAAACAAGAAGCAAATGAGAATTTCAGAGCAGCTGACAGAAACTCTCAAAGGCACCAACAGGATGATAGGTGAAAATTATTTTTCCTGAAGCCAAGAAGAATAACACCAAGCAACATTAGCATCCTAGAGGCATCATGATTTTTCTGTCCTTGCCTTGTGACACTCTACTTGTATTTTCTTCTAATTGTTTAATGGGTCACTCTACATCCTCTTTGCAACATCAACCACCAACTCATAAAATCATTAAGAACCTTACATAACTGTGTGTACTTGAGCACTCATTTCCTTTAGGAAGGATACACATAGTTAGGCTACAACTTGCTGTTAACCTTGCATCAACCAGATAGGAAACCAAAAGAAATGGTTTCAGCTCAAATATGATCCAATTATCAGCTTAACTAGAGATACTCAGAGTGTAACAACATCACTTCCTCTAAGCAGCATTCACAGGAAGCTGTTTGGACATTAACAGTGCCTGCTAAAATAATTTTATAGGGTAAAAAAGTCTTCCTGAGGTTTTAAATGACAATTCAATGTTCAAAATAGGGATATTCTCTTCATTTCACATCTACCTTAGCACCCTCTTCTCTAGTCAAACTTTGCAGGCTTTTCTGTGAAACCTCTTTCAGGTGCTCTCAAGGGAGTAACAGCAAAAAACCATAAAGAAAACAAACACAAGAAACATTAGCAAGATGTGCTTCAACACTTAAGTGGGCTGCTGATGCTTTGTCACAGAAAAGCAGCATCTGAATGTGGAATTTTTCTGACTCACAAATGAGCTACAGAAAGTCAGTGTCCCAGCCAAGCAGGAAGAAACAGGTGCCTTAAAATATTGCTGTTGTGAACAGTGCGCTAGTAAAGTTAAATTTATTTCTTACAAGGGAAGCTTTTAGACCCTCTTGTCGCTTTTCCTTTTGGAGCAAATCCCAGTTTTCCCTTCCAAGCTACTTGTGTAAGAAACAGAGGCCTGCCTGCTCTGGATGTTCAGAACCTGATGTGAGCCACTCCTCAGCATCTGCTGAATCCCACAAACATCCACAGTGAATGAGCAGCAGCATAACAGCAGCAGCTGCTACTCAAAAATCCCCCCCTTTCTCATCCTCCTCCCCAGGCCCACAGATCCACACTTGAGGACTACACCATGCAGCACTCAGAGGAAGAGCCACACCAGCCGGTAAGGAAGAAAGCACAGTGCACCAGGATATCTTCCATCACCAGCTGGGCGAGCTCATCTAGCACAAGTGGAAGAGATTTTTGAGCCCCCTGCAAGGAAGCCAAAAGAAAACAGGTCTTTCCCCTTACATGGGAAGTTTGAGGGAAAAAAAAAGTCTTCCATAAAAGAAATGGTCTGAAAAGGCAGGGCATAGCATTAATCTTTACTGGGCTAAGGAAACAGCAGACTTACACAGCCAAGATGTTTCATATGACATCTGAATTATGCAGCAGAATAGCACCGAAGAACTGGTAATTATGGAACAATGTTAGTAGTACAGCAGCATATTTACCACACTGTCATCTAACATTCCAAGACATCACGGTAAAATCACACTTGAGCCTAGAGAAGCAAGAGAGATGCCAAAAGCCTCCCATAGAGAAAAGGCAAAAAATAAAATGGCAATACAGCAAAGAACATTACTGTAAACAATTTTAATGCTTAAGTTCTGAACCGAAGACTTCAGCATGGGTAATGGAAGAGCCTCTCCCACGGAGAACAGAGAGCTTGGCTTGTCCAGCTTTGCAAAAGAAGAATTGAGAGTTTGCCTTTAAATACACCAAACATGTAAATACCAAAGCCAAAACCAAACCTTTCAAACAAAACCCCAAAGTTAGCACACAGGAAAAAGTGGACATAAACAAAGACAGACTACAGGGAAAAGATTCCTGAGCAGCAAAGGAATAGCCTTCCCATAGAAGTAATGGAAAATAACAGACTACACAAGTTTTAAGGGAGTCTTTAATAATTTATGAATGACATTATCAGTGAAAGCTGCTTGTGACAGGGAAGACTCCTCCATGATCCTGAAGTCCTGTGTCCAGTCACAGTTGTGTGGTTTTGAAGCACTGGACGTGCCTGGGGATGCTTTAACCTGTTCTCTTAGAGCAAGTTTCATTCAGACTCACACCTAATTTGAAAATTATTACGCCATGATAAGTTTGAATCATTGCCTGGGTCTTTTTCAGTTATTTAGCCTTTATTATAACTCAGGAACTACTGAAGTCTTCCAGGGTCTCTTAATCTAAACGAACAACCTGCCCACCAAATTCTCCAACTCTGCAGCAGTCTTGGCACATTTCGCATCTGATGTATGCAAAGAAAACAAAATTGAACACTTTTATCCCATTCTCTTCAGTAAAAGGAAGTTTCTGCTATCACACTTTGTCTTCCTACATCCTGCTCCCAACTGCCTGTCAACCATTTGGCCAATGAGCTGGAACTCTATGGAAGGAAGGACACTAAACCCCAAAAAAGTTGCAGGAAACCAGAGGAGGGATGAGCTCATTTCTCATCAACTCCACGGAAGCAGACAGAGCGCCAAAATGCTTTTGTGCGCTAACTCTCCAGCTGCATTTTGAAATCTCCCAAGACACCCTCTTAAAAGAAATTCTCTGAGTTTGGCTAGCAGAGAGCTTGGGAGATAGCTCACGATTTCCTGCTGCCTGATCCAAAAGGGAGATAGTAACCTCACTGCAGCGTAACAGATGGAATAACACAGCCTGCATGGAAAACACCCCCTCTAACTGAATCTGCACAGTCCTATTGTAAGGTGCAATTTAAAACACATATCCACTTCAGAAGCATAAAAAAGCACTTATGTCAACGAGTTTTCTTTAGAGAAATAATGAATATACATCTTCATCTATCCTTTTCCCCAGAATGAGACAAAGCCAGTCATTTTCCATCGCAGAGCTGTTTACATCTAGTATTTTTATAAACATTTCCTAATCATTTCCCTAACTAAAGAGAGCTGCAAAATAAACATCCCTCCTCCAGAAGGCTTGTATTTGATATTACTTACTGAAATAGAGAAAATAAATACAAAACAAATCTCAGCACAAAGGTGCAAAAAGGAAACTCTTTTTAGCGAGTAGTGCTGAAGCAAATAAAAAGGTTTTGGCAGTAACAGCAGAAGCCGTATCTGGTTTGCATTTACATCACTCTAAGCATGAAAAAAGAGAATGCCTCACAAAACGCCTATCGGAACCCGCAGAGAAGGAGAAGCCTATAAATTTTATTCCAGAGGAACAACTGAAGACAACCGCAGCTAAGACATCCTCTCCCTCCACCCCAAGGCAAACACGACTTCCACCGCCCATCTCCTCCAGAACTCGCAGCCCCCACCTCCCCATCGCCGCCGTTCCCTGCCTGGAAGGGAAGGAGAGACCTGGAAGCTCTGGCGCTGGCGGTGGTGCACATCCTGCAGACTGCTCCAGCCCAAGCCCGCAGGCCCCGCGCCGCCGCATCGGCCTGTGCCGGCGCTGACCCGGCTGCGGTGCCGCGGTGAGCCCGGCTCGGGCGGTGCGGGCGGAGCGG
>VYXD01013268.1:201444-255312 GCA_013397195.1 Hylia prasina | reverse complement strand
AAAAGTCTGATTTAGTTGTAGGCTCGTGTAAGCGGCTGCTCGACTTGCAAGGGAGGGGAAACGACCTTGCAAACCCACCTGACCATGGCCTTAGAAGTCACAAGTTGCGCCACCAAATAAAGAGCTGGAAAACCACTGGAGCAGAGCGAGAAAGGCTGGGCACCGGATGCGGGAAAGCTGATTAAGCAGGAAAATGGATTAAGTCATTACAGTCTGTGTGATGCTAGGAATTTTTTTTTTTTCGTATCTGACTTATTGCTATGGTATCTACGAATTGTTCCCTAACCTAGATGATTGGTGCCAAACAACCAGCGATTCCAGGCACAACAGCTGCTAATTATTACTGCTGGTAGTACAGTGGATAACGCACTGCAGAGGCCATGTCAGGGGAGACGGGGGAAATGCTTGCCCTTGAAGAAGGGGGGCTAAAACTCTCTCTGAGGTGCCATTCTCAATTAAAAAGGAGTGATACGGCTCGGTGAGAAGAACTGCGCAAGACATCAACATCACAAGAAAACAACCACCATTTTCTGAGCAGTGTGTAAAAGTTCCCTCACTGCAAAGGATATTGTATTGTATATATCCTTATAATGGTCACTTCTTCACAGTTCCTGTCAAACTACACCTCTTGTTTTCTACAATGGATGAGATATTGCTTCTCTGTTCTGTCAGCTGTTTGATGGTTTGAGTTGTAGTCAGGGCAGATCCTTGACCACTTTTGGTATGATTCAAGAGAAAATATATACAAATCAGAAACAAAATATTCCCTGCTGTATTATTTCAGCTGTTGGCGCCATTGAGGATTAGCTCTTATCTTTAGTCCTCCTCCGTAATTGCAAGCAACTGTTCACTAGTTTGGACTCCCAGGTGAAGGCAGATGTTAATACAGACCCTGACTGTACAGCCAGGCAGGCACAAAGGGTGTCACAGGCCTGTCACATTGGACTTTGGCCCGGAGACAACCAGGCTTTGCAAGCAGGTGTAGCAAAGATGCAGCAGAGATCCATTATGTTCATGTTTTGAGATAGGAAAAGTGAAAAATCAGTTTTAATACGTGTCGTATTTTTGAGGCAGGACGAAGCATGACAGTGGATGAGTGATGCCGTATTTTAAAGAAAGCTTAGAGGATTCTCCAATTAGCAATTAATTCTGTCAATAAATAAGGTGTCAGTGGACTGAAGTCTCAAAAATAAATAGGAAAAATGCCATACTGCGAGTGCATCACCAGTCCTGCTAACAAGGCAGGGAGATCAGAGCCTGAGAGGCAGAAAACACAATCATAAGTGACTCAAGTAATTCAAATTAAGTTGGCTAAATGTCACAGGAGGGGGTAGGGCTGGAGCTAACATTTTAGACAATGTCTGTGACTGCTCATTGGGAAGCCAGAAGAGAAGCAATCCCCTGGTCCTGAAGAGTGTCATAATACTCTGCATGGTCACAAAGACCAATTGCTGTAGCAGGAACTGGAGCATCTTTGCTTTCAGCACCCTTGTAGCACCACTACAAAGAAAATCAGTTGTATTCTGCTTTCTTTTCAAAAACAGAGGAGCGATATAAAACAAGACACACCTTTCATTAAAAGGGGGTAAAAGAAAGGACTTTGAACCTCTGACAGGTTAAGTACAAAATTATGAGAAGGATAGAGAAGGGAGTTTCAAGGTCAGCTTGCAAAAGTTATAAGAAACAATAACAAGTATTTCCCAGAACAAATCAGGGAGCCTGCTGGAGTTTGACAGCTCTGTAAGGCAAACAGCTTGTTTCATATAGAGAAGAAACATCTGGAGAAGATACAGCCATGAAAAAAAAAGCTGAATTTATTTTTGCATTTGTGAATGGGATAGATGAGCATGGGTAAACTCCAATAGTGGGAAGCTTCTTTAAGGGGAATAATTAGGAAAACATGTCTTGAATTACAGTGCAAGTATAAAAGATGGAGGAACACATTAACAAGTGAGCAGCAGCCAGCTGCTGAGACCAGATGGTGTTCAACCATGAGTTGTCAAGCAGCTCAGATACAAAGTGGTTCAGGTACTAACTGCTGTCTCTGACTTCTCACTTGAACTTACCTCGGCATCAGAGGGGTCTGGAGAGTTGCTTATGTGTGTTACCAGATTTTTTTTTAAGGATTTTGGAGAAGATTGTAGACCTGGAAGCCCAATCTCCCTGATAGACAAATAAATAGAAATTATGCTGAAGAACAGAAAAAACTTAGTGGCCACATAGAAAAGATCAGTCATTATGGCTTTTTTAAAGCAAATTACTGTCTCAGGAAAGCTTTCTTTGAAGAAGTCGTCAAGCTCACAGACCACAAAGATTCAATTAGGTGTCTATGATGATTTCCAAAAGCAATCAGTAAGATTCTTCCCCAAAGGAAGTAAAAAAGAACGATACTAATGGATATGAAACTTGGGCAAATAACTGATAGAAATGGATGTCAGTAATGATTTACAAAATGTGTTGCTGATAATGGAACTATTCAGGGTAGGGCTAACTGAGAAAAACTGAATGACTTTATGTGACTAATAGAGTCAGTGGCTAAATGGCAGATGAAATTGAATGTGATAAATATGAAAGGCTGACGTATGAGAATAAAAAATTCTGAATTGCACATATATACAAGGAATTTTGAGTTGATTTTTGCCAGTGAGAAAAAAGGCTTTGAGGTTGAAAAAGGTGGTTCTCTGAGAACATCAGCTTAGGGCTCAGCAGTGATCAAAATGGAAATTGAGAACTATTAAGATTATTGTTAAATTTTTTTAAGAGAGAAGTAGAGATAAAAAGTGCCATTGTATCAATCCCTGTTTGCACCTGCATCTTTAATTGCCCATGCAGTTCTAGTTCAAAAATAGTATGGTAGAACTGGAATAGACTAAATAAAAATCAATAAAATTATCAGAAATAGTGTGAGGGCTTTGAAAGGGATCATGGTTGACTCAGCTGGGTTTCTTCAGTCTGCAGAGAAGGGGAGATAATATCAAAGTCTATGTAAAACCTTCAGAGATGCAAATAAGAACCAGGAATCCAGACTGTTCACTGACTTACCAGACATGAGAACTGAGTTACAGCAAACGAAAGGAGAACTTGGAAGGTTCAAAACAAGCAAGAGGAGACAGTGCTTCATTCAGTCTATAGTTAAGCCAGAAGTCTTTGCTTCAGGATATAGTGGGTACCAAAACTTTGCATGGGTTTAAAAAGCAACTGGAAAATCATCAGACTCTTGATCTAACGCAGCAAGTTCTTGACTTGTAAGTTGGTGGAGCTGGAAACACATTTTGGGGAAGTACAGAGTGTGTCTTCCCAGTTCTTTTTGTCTTCCTACTCACATCTTACCCATCTCTGTCTGAAACTGGGCTGGGTGGAGCTTTCAGCCAAGCCAATATCAATTTTTATAGATTTAGGATTATTTTTACCTCCCACCCCCAGATCATCCAGCTGCTATAATCTCCCCAAACTATTTCTGGTCATTAAGTAATTGCATAGGGGTTTTGCACGGCTTTTTTGTTTTGCCTTTCATTATATTCACAGCTTTTAGTACTGCATTTAAGCCTACATGGGGTTTTGGCACTGCCTATTATTTTGAGAAAAAAATTTCATTAAAATCTTTAATGTGTTCTTCCCAGAAGTATTAAAGACAAATTATCACTTGTAGGTGTAGTACCTTTCTCATTTCTGGGAGAATGAAAGTTGTCAACACAATCCTAAATACAACCTTCATGGAAGGAGTGATGTTATAGGTAGTGTGCTGCTCTGGAGAAAAACAATACATTGTACAGTGGAGAAGTCAGTGGTCCAAAGGGGTGGATGCAAAGCAGTTTGTTATTCTTCAACCATCTAAGTTGGCTTTGTGAATTATTGTGAAACAATAGAAATATTCATACTTCCCATTTCAACTGGTGCAGACAGGCTTGGGATTGTTGGAGTGTAGGAGTATCAATCCAAATACTGAATTTATAATGGTGGTAGACCAGGTGTCATTTGTGTTTTGAGTTTCTTTTTCCTAGCAGAAAGTATTTTCATGCACTTCAGTGTTTTAAGTCTATTAATAATTGTACAAAGCCTTAACAGCAGAGATTTTAATGTATATATTAATAATGCATTTGCAGAGAAAAATATATTAATGCGTTTCTAAATGCTCAATTAAGCAATTACCTAATGCCACAAAGCATTAGTAACAGAGAGCAAGTATAACCTTAAATGATTTTATGATACTGTAGATGTCTTAGAGTTTTTCTAAGAAATATGAGAGAGGAGCACATGGAGTGAAGCAGTCTGTGAGGAGAGAAACACCCAGCCCACTGTGACAAACAGCTTGGGGAGGTTGTCACAGCTCCTCCTCTGTGGCTTAGCTGGCCAGGGAATGTACCATGGCCACAAGACTATCTGTGCTCTGCCACTTCCAGAAATATTAAATATGATCATAGCAGCCTGAGCCAAAAAGACTTTTCTAGCTTTCTTCTTCTCCTTCTTTCTCCTTTGACCCAGCCCTTCCTCGAAATGTCCACATTGAAATAGAAAACTGCATCAATCTAAAACATCAAATAAAAGGAAGTCTGTGGATTTGTTTAGCAAATTTTCTTTTGCATTTGAGAGAATTTTAGCCTTCTTGTTCTGGAACATTACTAATATCTGTGCAGTTTCTGTAGCAGTTATCTTTAAAATGCAATAAAAACCACTGGTACTGAATTTGGTTTAGGCAAATTAGTAGATTTCTTCAGAGTGAAGTGTAAACACTTAACATCTGCTGGTTTAAATTTCAACGCTGTGGTTTTGATCACCCTGTTTGCTTAGTTCATCCTCTGTAAGCTTTGGTATATATGAAGCAGGGACCTAAAAAAAGAATTGTTGAATAGGAAGTATGTACACACCACAGACCACACTCCGTTTTGTGCCATTCTTTATCAGTTGAGCAAACTTTCAAGGCTTATTGTCTACCATTTTGTAGATAAGCTACTCTGCAGAGAAATGACACACATTAGAAACATATGGTAATTTGGCTTAGAATGGATTTCAGGACGTCTCTTCTCCAATCTCCTTAAAGCAAGGTTGGCTCTGAGGTCAGACTAAGTTACTCAAGATCTTATTCAGCTGGGACTTGAAAATATCCAAGGATGGAGTTTGCACAACCTCCCTGGGCACGCTGCCCCACTGCTTGACTGTTGTCACAGTAAAAAAGCTTTTCCTGAAATCTGATCAGAATCTCTTGTGTTTCTGCTGATGCCCATTGTTTCTTCATCCTCCCACCATGGACCCCAGGAGGATCCTCCTTCCTCACAATGACCTCTTCACAGGAAGGCCGCAATCAGATCTCTCAAGCAATCCCTTATTTTCACCTTCATCCTTTCCTGTGTACATTTAAATGTGATAGCTTAGTATCTTGCAGCTAAGTTGTAGCAAGCCTGTGTTCATTCATGCCCATGCTCAGACACACAAAACACAGCCAGTGTGAGGTACCAACTTCTCAAGGTGGAACCAGTGTCTTCGCTGATTCAGCCGGCTGTGAATGGCTGAAAAGCCCTGGTGTGAAAACTGCCACTCTCATCTTCACAGCAGCTTTGCTTGAGGTAAACCAGACCTGCAGGGATCGGAACAGTGAAAAGGAAGAGTCTAACGAGGCTGTGATTGAAGGAAACCACCTGTCCCTTCCTCTTGGCAGCCTCCAAGAGCACTGCTGCTGCCTGAGCTGTGTTCCAGAGGAGCTACAGGCAAAAGATAATTCCTTAGTGTGAGGAGCAGAATGGCAACTTGCCGTGAGTACAGCTAAGCTGCCACAGACAGTGAATGGATAAAATAGAGAAGTGCACTGAGGCTACAGCTGCCCTGCACAAACACTGTCACACTGAGGTGGATATAAAGCTGTTGCAGAAGAGGAAAGTGCTTTAGTAGTACTGCTTCAGGGCTGGAAGGGCTTCTTTCCAGGCAGTGGTAAGATCTGGAAAACTGAGCAGATGTGCAAGCTGTTGATTGTGTTACTGTATGCTCTCTCAAAAGTGTTTTAACCTAAACAAAATCTAAGTTAACTCTGTCTGGGCATAACATATATAATGCATAACTGGGCAGCAATGCTACAACTGCTGAACTGCAGGTCCATGTGCAGGGCAGGTCCCAGGAGATGTCCTGAGATCAAGTCTGTGCCTTTGCTTTGGAAAGAAGGGGAGCTTTGCTTATGTGAGACACTGAAGGGTGACCATTGACCTCCAACCAACCGAACAGATCCAAACATGTCTGTTTCTGTTGACATGTGTTGTATTTTTTCTGCTTTCTGTAAGCCCAAAGGAGTAATGAGGAGGAGGAAAGAGCTGATTTAGCATTGCCTAACAGATGCAAGAGCAATTACTAGAACCCATCAAGGCTTTTCTCAGCTGCAGAAAGCGTGAAGAGAGTATTTTGACAATGTGCCACAGGCAGACAGGGTCCTGCTTTGTGTTACGTTGTGAATAAATAGTGCCTGGCCGTGTCAAGAGTTTATGCAGGATTTTCAGGATCTGCTGAGGGTATGTTATTGAAGAGTTTCCTTTACTTCTCTGAACTGCATAACGAATTAAATATTGCATGCTCTGCACAGCACACAGTATTACTGTGCCATAATAGAAATCAGAGCAGGACAAAACAATTAAAAGAACAGGAAAAAACTTGAAAAAGAACAGGCAAAATGGAGACCGTGCGAGAGACAGATCAGAACAGTCCAGTTCATGCTATGGAGATAGGAGGCTGCTCTCTAGTGTCCAGAGGGGAAGGACACAAGCTCTTAGAGCTTGGGGTTATTGGTGCACTGGGCACTTCTCGTATACCAGCCATAGAAATCCCATAGGTGATCTTTCTTCTCCAGAAACAGGGCTGTTTTCTCAAAGACTTGCCCCAGCAAATGCCTCCATTCCCCCAGTGTGCCAAGCCCAGCAAGGGCAGTGTGGTCTGGGACCTACCTGTCTGCCATCATATGGTCAGATGTGTAGATCACGCATGACCAGATCATCTGTGCAGGTCCAAACCATCTCTTTGTTATTTCTTTCTTTTCCCCAGTTCTCAGGCTCAGGTTTGTTTCTGAGCAGTAGTTACCAAGACAGGCCACTGCAACTCATTGTTAAATCAGATTATTTTGGTTCAACATCTCTGGGGAAAAGAATGTCCGTCCACTTTTTCTCTGTAAATCTGTGGAGATGTTACAGCAAGGACCAGTGGGTGCCCATGTCTTGCCCTAAAAATACAGAGGTAGGAGGCAAAGTGTGCATTTAGAGTTGGGGGCTCAGCAGTGCTTCTAGGATCCCCCTTCGGAGGGTGGACTCACCTGCCATCCTCTCCACTGCAGTAAGACCACCAACACTTCCTGCATGTGGAACCTGCCTTATCCTGAGAGCAGAAATGAAACCGCTCTTCCTAGAAATGTATAAAAGTTGAATCACGCTCGCTAATAACACTGAAGTTGTGCCAGAGTTGTGCCTATGCCAGGATAAATCAACACTGAAAGCTGAGAGGAGTGTTGTTTGCCAGCTGGGCTGCTGAGCCAGTTCAAAACCAAGTGCCTTGAGCCAACACATGCCAGTTTTACCCTTCCCACTGCTGCCAAATGACTTGCTTAAGATGAGGCTTTTCAGGAGAAGCAGACTTATGTGGTTTTGGTGCTGTAATAGATTTATGAAGAATTCTTCCTGCAAAAGCATGTAACCTGAAAACCCAGTTGCAGGATTGCTTGGAGGATTCTTTGGACCTTCTCCATGCTTTGGATGTTCCTGCTGTATGTTTTTACTTTGACTTAAATTTGCATTGTCTATTCTTTCTATTTTTGTTTCCCTTTTGTTTCTATTTCTGTTTTAAAAAAAAAAAGTCATCTTTGGAATGTGTGTTGTTTTTGAACACTCTCTGCTGCAAGGTTTGTTGCTGAGAGATTGTGGCTAAAGGCTGTGAGGTCCTGGGTGTTTAGATGCTGCCTCAGTGAAGCAGCAATACAAATAAAGCTCTGTGGCCAGACCAAGAGAAAATACTGCAGGTTTAGTCTTTGCTTTCAAGGGTGGGCTGAGCGAGAAACCATAAAAATAATTGTAGGAAGTATGCTGTGTTTTAAAACACAAGCAGAAACACATTTTGTTGGTTTTGCATTTTTTGTTATCAGAAAAAAGCTATCATTCACCTCTCTTGAATATTATTTTTAAGCCTTGCATGGCAGCACATGTAATCTTCATGAGCTGATAACTACAGGACACCAGTTCTACAGGAACATGGGGAATACTTAGGATGGACTGATGTACTCTGGAGCAGGTGAATGTGGCAGCAGTTCACATTGCCTTGCTTTGCTGAGAGCTTGCAGATACAGAAGGATGTCACAGAATCTCTTGTAATGTACCCCAAGGGCTGCCCAAGTGTGAGAGAGGGACCAGGGCTTTTCCTGGCTTTACTTTTCCCCCCAGCAGTGCTGCAGTATTATCCCCTCCACCAGCATTGCTGTAGTATTATCCCCTCCACCAGCATTGCTGTTTCCCTGCTATATTCCCTTTTTGCCCTCTGTCCCTTCAATCCAAACAGCAATTCCCATCTCTCCAACAGTGCCCGCAGTGCTTCCTTCCGTGGCAGCCTGAGCTGAGCCAAGAAATTTCCTCCTCTGAGATGCAACCCGAGGTCAACCCAAGCTCTTTTTATTTTGAGCTGAGGCCTTAACTGGCCAGGAATCTGTTTGCTGAGAATGGTAGCAGAAAGAGAAGTCTTTCCAAAACATGTGGGAAATATTAATGTGGAAGAGATACTGGTTGCTAAAATGCCCTTTTACAGACTTTTCTTTCCTCTGATTAGAGACCAGTGAACCCTTTCTTAGCCCCAGAGTTTGTTTTTATAAAGAATTCTTTTGTAGGCCTGGGGTGGTGTTTAACACTTGAAGCAGAGCAGAGCTAAGGCATGGCAGCATCGCTGCTGCTTCCACAGCTCAGCAGGCACTGGAGCAGCTGAGTGACACTGCGGTTGTGCCTCTGAAAGTGCTTCCAGTTCACTTGTCAGGAGGTTTTCTGGCACAGCTGAAAGCAAGGCAACAGGCAGCAAGCTTTGTCAGTAGGACTTCAGGGATGTCAGCCTGATCTTTGGTGCTATAATCCCTTGTAAAGATTATTACTGCTTAAATTAGGGGTATGAACTTTTCTTGTTTGCATGAGGTTTTCTTTTGCAGAGGCATCCTGCCAGGAAAAGCCACAAATATTTTCATATAAACATCCTGACATCATTATAGTTTATTTCCCTCCCCAAATGGAAGTGCACTTATTTCACTATTACTTACTAAAGTTTACTAGTTTAAAAGCATTAGAGAGAAAGCAATGAATTAACAAGCACAAGGGTGAAGTTGCTTCAGGGGAGATCCAGAATTGCTTTCTATCTTAATTTTCTGTTCCATAATGAACATCAAGCACTAAAAACATTCACCACCACTGTGGCCATAGGGGCCAGGCTCAGTTATTAAATGAAAAGATGTTTTCTGTGACTTATTTTGAGTGAAATATTGGTAGGACACACCCCCATAGCATTTGCTGTCCAGCACACTGCACTCACAGTGGTTATGTTGACAAACATGTCTACCATAGCCAGTAATGAAAAGAAATTACAAAATTATAAAATTCATTGCAAATATCCCCTTGATTTTAGGAGATGGTTGATGCAACACATATGATTGTGGGGATCCTAATAATAGTGTGGGGTCTTATCACCCTGCTGCAGACCTTGATACATAAAAGAGAGTCAATCTCACCTTAAACATGCTTATTTCTCTTGGCTGCTGCCAAAAGAAGCACAGAATGCCTGGCTCAAATATCCATCACTTTGGGAGGCCTGGAGGATGGGCCAGATAAACCTCAAGGGAAACCAGCGTCAAATTTCAGATAAACAAGGTCAGGCAAGCAGATACACAGACCTTGTCTTAAGCCTTGAGCAACGCTGAAGGGTATTAAAATTAGAGTCTTCAACTCTTAGAGTTAAAACATTTCAACTCTTAGAGAAAAGAGTGGAAAAGAAAACGGGGGAGGGGGGAGCTCATTTAATTAGTCAATACAGGAACAGGGATCTGCAGAACTGGAGATGAAAAATGTGATGTCTCAGATGGCTCATGCATGAGTGTGCCAGTGAGTCGTCCCATCACAGCTTTTCTTCAGCAGCAGCAGCAGCAAGCAGAGATGTAAAAATTAATCTGAGATCATAGTCAGTCACTGGTTTGCCAACCACACAGAAGAGCCATAGAATATCGCCATTTAAATCAGATTAGTTATAAATGTCTCTGATAAAGCAATTGCATTCTCTAGTAACTATATTCATATATATATATAATGCTGATCACTTACTCTGTGTTGAGGAAGGTGTTTCTTGCTTCTGGTGAAAGATATGAAGAGTAAGGTTGATAACTCTCTTGGAAAATGAGATATTTGGCTTTCAATCAATGTTGCTGCTATTTAATTAGTGGTAAGAAGACAGAGCTCAGTTGACTTACCAGCAACCTTTACTTACGCCTACCAAAAAAATCAAGTTTTAATACAGCAAAAACTCTTCTAAAAGGTCTGGTGAAGATATAATCTAATTCAGTGTAAGAACCCTTGGTGCTTCCAGTCTTTGCAAATGGCACGGTTTGACATTTGTTGTGCCATCCCATCCTTCACTGAGGATGAAGCTGGAACAAAGGGAATTTCCATAAAAGGCCCAGATGTCTCAAACCATGAAAACATCTCAGCACCAGCTACATAAACCCCCAGAAGGGCTGGATAAAGATGATGGCTGTTGGTACAGGTCTTGTTTTAGCACCTGACAGCAACAACTCCATTTTCTTTTTGACTTCTAATGACTGCAATTTGTCATTGGTTTTCATTAAACAAAGGTCATCTAAGAAAAAAAAAACAAACAATGCCAAAGCTTAAAAATTTTATGACCCTTTATCATCAGTAACACACTAAAAATGGCATTGCACATGTCCCTTTAAGTGACATTTCTCCAGCCATCCTGTAGCAAATTGAGACAAAGCAGGGCCTTGCTCCTCTGGCTGTCTGCTTGAAATGATACTGCCAAAAATAATTACAAAACAAGACTTAGCTGGGAGCCCAGTTTGTCATCTAATACCAACAGTCATGTCATTGTTTTACACTTGCTTTTACCTGATGCTCTGCATACAGGTAGCCAGATCCTCCTCTGTTCCCCATTTTGAGGGCAAGATGTGGCATCCCTAGGGTCAGTGGTGCTCCTTGTGAAATACAGTTGAACCTCAACAGTTATTGTGGCTTCTATGGTAATAAAACTAATTCAGAAATAAGTCTTATCTTTAAGGATAGAGTTTACTTTGTTCAGACTGCCCAGGTAGGGCACATGCAGTTCTCTGATGTTCAATTTTGACTCATCTGCAGCTACTTTTTGTCTCTGCGGGTAGTGGAAGAATGTATGAAGAGATTTCAGTATACAACTGTAACAAAAAATCTCATCTTCATAATGCGATTTATTTTTACCTCACAGCTTGGCAGCATCCCTCTGGTTTGACTGCCATGTGAGTGTCTCCTACATTAATCATGCTGCTTCCCAGCCTGCACAGTGCACCCAGCTCTGCTCTGCTCACACCACTGTGCGTGCCTGGCCCCACTTCCAGCAGCTTTCTGGATGTGCCTTCTGGTGGCCTTCAGCCTGCTTGGTGTGTCACACTGTACAATGGATGCAGCATGCAGGTGAAGCAGAAAGTGTTTACTTTCTCCTTCCATGCTTTGGCTGTCAGTCAGGTGTATTGAGCAACCAGACTTGCAGTGACCAGCTTACTCCTTAAATCCCCCTTTCCCAGGGTAGCATTTCTGGGACTATCACAGCAGCAGTGACTCACTGCCAACTTCTTGTCCCTCAGTTCCCTTTGTTCATGAACAAAAATTCTTCACCAGAACCTGTTTTCTGTGTAGCAGGACCTTGTTCAGCTGACTGCACAGTGACCTGGCACTGCCTCTGATAGCAGCACAAACAGACACATACCCTCATCTCCCCAACAGTTCTGGGTCTGTAAAAAGCTCTGCTGACTCTTATCCTCCCTTAATGGTGTCTCCTAGATGACCCCTTCCCACATGGTTTCACAAGGATGAGGTTTCCTCTCTGTACCTGGAGATGCTCTGCCTGCTGTACCACTGGTTCATCACCACAGCTGTGGTCTGCAGGCTTGTGCTGGCTGTGATTTCTGCCCAGGTGCTTTTCCTGCCCAGAGCAGCAGCAGGTATTTGTCTGTTTGGTGTCCATATGGAGTGGCCCAGTGGCTGTTCCCGTCTCCTCCTCACTCTTTGCCTGCTTCTATTTCTCCTGGGGCTTTATCTCCACATGCTTGGCTTCTTAGTAAATTCTTGCGTGCTTTTCTACTTCTCCCTCTCATTTGGGTTTATGTTTAGCTTCCTAATTTTTGGAAGAGAGAGTTGATACTTGGCTGCAAAGAGACCAGGAGGGAACTGGAGTTGATTGGACCAGTTGGAGAAGAATTTAATTCATCAAATGGACAAGGAGGTGAAGTTGCTGCTTCCAGAGAGGTAGAGGAACACAAGGATTTCCCCACCCCTTCAACCTAATCTTCTGTAACTCAGATGCATCCCTCAGCATATGTACTTATTAAACCCTAATTAATGATGTCTTGGTGGTTTGGAGGGCACTCTCCCATCCTGCCCACTCACTGCCATGTAATGATAATTTTGACTTTAGTGATTATCTTTAACAACACCAATTACTAGTCAGGGATGGCAGCATTGCTTAAAATGATAAAAAAGTTGATGTACCTTCATTCCTTCTCTCCTTTCAGGGAGAAAAGCAAGCCCTTCATTAAAGTGCTAAAGTCCACTTTAATGGTAAAGAAAGAGCAGCAGAAGAAATGGGATGAGCTGAATCTGAACTCAGATGGTAAGCTCAGGTGATATTTGCAGCTATAGCCATGGGTAGTTTGCACTAGCACGCTCCCCATTCCTCTGAGGTCTTCAGTGTACCTGCACTACAAGGGTCTTTAACCTATTTGTGCCATACACAACCCCTAGACCCTATTCCCCTTGTCCCAATTCCTTCTTAAATTGTTTTAGCTTCTGCCTTCAAATTACTGAATTCTAGTATAATTGATTTAAGGAAGGGTTAAATTGGGTTAAGAACATCTCCATTATGTACTCTTATGGCTTTAATTAGGTCCATTTAAAATCAGTTTAGAAAAGTTGCACTGACTGGTTTAGTTAATGTAGATCAGAGTCGAGATAGGATGAAAGAGCACAATAATTCAGTTGGTCATCAACTGATCATTTTTTATGGCCAGATATCAGGTGGTCTAAATTTATGATTTTGTTAAGCCCGGCTGTGCTGGAGCATACATATGTGCTGGGAATTTATTGAACTGAATTTGAAAACAGCTTTTTCCACCATGCTGCCTTAGACTCCAGCCTGGCTGGGTTTGATCTCCTTATTTCTGATGGGGCGTCTTGCTAGAGGTGCTGCCAGCAGCCACAGAGTCAGCAGCCTTAGCAGCAGCCTGTAACTCTGCACAGCCCTCACCTGGCTCCACCAGGACACTTGTCGAAGCAAGAACCACCCTGCTTTGTACACTGCCAACAGCCTGATGGCACAGTTAGTTGGTGAGGGTCAGACCTGAAGCCTAAAGCAGCTTTATGCTCTTTAAGAAGAGGAAATAGAGGAAAGCACTTCCAGAATCACCTGCACTGCACTGGATGCTGGTGGATCCAGAGGCAGGGAGGACCATCACATAGTGCTTATTCTAAATTCAGCTCTCCACTGCAAGGGATAACCCAGCACCCCAACCATGAAACCTAATAAGGAAGAATAATAGTTCAGAGTGAAGGAAAAGGAGAGACCATTTGTTCCACCTCCTGCCTCAAGCCAGCATTTACTATGGCAATGGAATTTCTGAGTACCTAAACCAGCCAGAAAGGAGATGGAAAAGAGAAGCTGTGAGGACCACTGGGCAACCTCTCAAAAGATTTGGGTTTTTTGTGGTGGTGCAAGGCACAGGTACTGCATTTGGCTTGGCTAGGGTGTGGCAGGAGCAGCTCCCTGACACCACTGTTGTGCAGATGAGCAGTGTTATAAAATGAAAACTCTTGTTGGTGTGTATTGGGTGAAATAATATTGCCCTGAACTGTGCCAGTATCAAACAATGGTAAAATACCACCATAAAATTGGCCTGGTATCTCCTTACCATGGCTTCAAACAGCCACACACAGCTGGCTCAGGCACAGGGTTTCATCTGACAACCCCAGAAAAACACCTACACTGGGTCTAGTCAAAAATGTCCATAGCTCAGTGTAACTTTCCAACAGCACCATTAAAAAGCAGGGCAGGGAGAGGGTGATCCTTTCTCTGTTACTATTTCCCAGACCTTGGCCATAAATGACAGAAGGATTTCCTGAAGCAGAGGCTGAGGTGACCAGGCCTGCGGGCCCCAGAGCTCCTGAGGAATTCCCCCTTCAAAATTTTCATCACTGACAGATCTTGTGGCAACAATTTTGTTGGTTTAATGGTTGCTGGGTGTGAAATGGTTTCCCTTTATGTGGTTAAAGCTGTTTCTTGCCAACATCCTCCAAAGGCAAAGCCTGGAGTGTCTGGGTGAGAGCCCTGGTGCAGCTGCTGGGGTGGAGGATGTTCAAAGGGTTCCATGTGATTGAGTTCCATGTGCTCAGCAGCTGTTAGTCTGCATGGGAAAGGAATGGGAATTTGGGAAATCATTCACCTGACACTTGGGCCAAAGTATGAATGAGCTGCAGGGGAAGTGAGAGATTGCTGCTGTCGTGCACCCATCTGCCTTGGACTGGGCATTTCATATCAAATCCGGAATTGGGGAGGGAAGCCAGAATATCCCAGGTCAAATTTTGCATGATTTTCCAGGTGAGTGTTCCTCCACTGAATGAAGATACACCAGAGAAGGAGCCTTTCCCAATAGATAGTCAGTAATTAAACAATAACACAGAAACGGTGATTTTGAATTCTCAGATAAGTAAGTGTTTGGGGAAAATACTCTGTGTGATTTTTATCTCTCCTCTCTTGGTGGTTGGATCAACTTGTTCTCCACCCCCAGCCAAATTTTACAGCTGCAACATTTAAACCTCATCATGAATCACATTTTCCATAGCTTTCCATCAATCAGATGCCTCTTTTCCAATGCAAAGCTCTGGTTTTCCATCCTTAGCAGAGCCAGAAATGCTACAGCATTAGTCGCTTCAAGGAAATTCCTCCTTTGCCCCTTAGTCAAACTGGATTTAAAGGCATCCAAATGTGCAGTGCCATGAGGATGTCAGTCTCAGATGCTTCATAACTGCTCATTCCTTGCAAAGGCACCATGAATAAACTGTCTTGTTGCACAGAGTGTCAAAACAATTGAGCTGACAGGTGTTCAGGCAAATTTCACGATTATTTGCATAGAGTTATTGCTCTGAAATGAAATCACTGTGATTAACTTCTTCATTACTGGGAAGACTTATTTATTTGTATGTATATGCATAACTGTATGCATGCTCAAAGCTACACAGTTTGTTTAAAGCTGGATTGCTGGGTCCAATGCTTCTATTCTGATTTCCTCAGGAATATTATTTGCATCTCAATCTTTCATGAAAAGTTGAAGTGATGCATCAAAAAATATGTATATTGATGTACATATATATACACACATACATACATTTAGACCATAGTTTGGAGATAATCTCTTATGCTTTTGCTAACAAAAAGGGACCACAGCGAGCATTTAAAAAGAATTAATTTTAAAAAGAGGAAGGATCCATGAAAAGCAGTGTGTGTCTCTTCTAAGTGGCATAATGAAGGGTTTGTATCTCAGCTTAGGGGCAGGGCTTTTAAAAATAGCACAGTGCAGTACAAATAGCCCATCATTGTCCTCACTATATTCCTAAGCCTGAGTGCAAACTGCCTGACGTTTCAGAGCTGGCACATGGCAGAATCCAACCATAAAGTGTCCCTGGAGAAATTCTCAACTGCTTCCTGTCTCTCCTACCTGCTGCCTGGAGCAAAACATGGGAGCACAGCATGATGGAGGGCAGGTAAACAGGTTGGAATAGGAAGGGGAAGCAAAGTGCTAGCTCTGTGCAATTAGGATCTGCTCCTGAGAAGTGAGAAGAGCTCCAAATTCTGTCTGCTCATTTGCAATTTGTCAGCTTTGCATACAATATTTAATTGAATGTTGGCTACTGGCAGTGTCCCCATTGATAGGACAAGGGGCAATGGTAATCATTTTAAACTAAAAGACGGGCAATTTGCATTAGATATATGGAAGAAGTTTTTTACAGTGAGGGTGGTAAAACTCTGGCACAGGTTGCCAAGAAAGGTCGTGGGTGCCTTATGCTTAGAAACATTCTAGGCCAGGTGGGACAGGGCTCTGAGCAACCTGATCTAGTTGAGAATGTCTCTGCTTATTGTGGGGTTTGGACTAGGCAACCTTTAATGGTCCCTTCCAACCCAAACCTTTCCATTATTCTGGGATTCTTTTTTCATGAGCTGTGCTGGGAAGGAATAGGTTTTAGTTAAGAACTGTGGAGCCCGTCTCCAAGGATGCCTACCACATGGGGACATCTCACAGCCTCTGTGAGGGTGTGAGCAGCACTGAGGCACTGGTGTCTTGCACACACCTGCACAGGGGGGAGGAGAAGAAGCAGCTCTGCTGCCCTCCTGCCCTTTGCTCTGCTCAACTGGCACACAGTGCTTACAAAGCAAGCTGGGGTGGATTTGGGCTGGCTCTGATCAAACCCCCGCTCATTGCAGCTGGGTTTAGCAGGGTGAAATCCTACCTAAGGCACAACTGAAAGAATATTCTTGAATAATATACATATATATGTATAAATAACTAATATATATATAAGTACAAAGGTTAACACAGCTGCTTGTATCAAGATCCAGACCAGCAGTGAGGCAGTGGGAGAGAAAGCCCTTTCTAAAGGTACTCTCCTGCCCTTCAGCTTCCCCTTCCTCCTCCCTGCTGAGTACCACCCATGCTGTGCCCTAACTCAGCACTGCCATTTAAACCCTGGATTAAGCCAGTATCAAATCCTCATCACGTCTTTCTTTTTTTTGTTGTTTTTAAAGCTTGTTTTGTCTCCAAAAACAGACTCTGCAAGCCTTGTCCTGGCATATTTTAGGCTCAGGAGGTGATTTCAGACAGCTCTGACAAAGGAGTGGAGGTTTGGAGGTTTGATTAATGAAAAGCAATGAGGGCCAAATCAGTAGCAGATGAATCAGCTGCACATCTGTGATATCCTCAGCATATGTTGACTCACAGCCCAAGAAAGGGAGACAGGCACCATTGAGGGTGATTCCTGAGTCATGGGTAACGGGCTGAGAGGTGGTGGGAAGGATGGGGTTGCAGCCAGAAATGTTTCAAGGGGGACACTAAAGAAGGTGCAGAGGTAGCAGGACTGAGGCTCATTGGGAATTCAGGATGTCCCAGCTGGGGTCCTCCAGGCTTTGCTGTCCCCTCTCTGGCCAGTGCAGTGGAGAGCTGTGTTGACTACCAGCCCTCTCTGATGTTACCAAAGTAAACTCCGTGTATTGATTTATCCCAGACAATAAAACCTCACATGTGGTCTCACATTCTGTTCTAGAAAGTAATAATTAACTCTCTCACCTCACACTGGGTACAAAGGCCTGGCTGCTTTTTGAGAGCTGGGTGGAGCCAGGCCCAACCAGCAAGTGCAAGGGAGTTTGGAGAGCGTGGACATCGACCTTCTTCACTACAATGGGCCAGCATTTGCCATTCACATCTTCAGCAGCAGATTTTCCAAGCAGGAAAAAAGTAATCCTTACCTGGGAAAGGGACCTTCTTGGCAGCTCCCACCGAGCCAGAAGAGGACAGGGTGGACAGGGTGGGGTGGCTTAGGAAGGCAGTGGGTTGCAAAAACCTCTTTGTCAAAACTGTCAGCAGGAGGTTGTTGGACCCAAAAATGGCTCAGGACACAGTCTACCTCTGATATAACCATGGCCGCAAACCCACTTGATGGTTTGATCTTCTGTGTTTTGAAAGCCTAAGGTATCTGGATTTCCATCTTTCCATTGAAAAGAGGTTTTCTGATTTGCTTATAAGAAACTCAGATCATTAGTTCTTCTGTTCATTTATCTGTATCCTTTTCAATCTTCCAAGGTTTTTACTACTAATTAAACTAGGTATTTGCTTCTTCTTATTATTAATGACCCCAGATATTCATATTCTGAGGCTACCTGATACCATACTATTTCTTAAAGGTAACATCTTTTGAGTTTACTTTGTTTTCTGCCTTTAATCATCTGAGTTCTTATGGTGAAGCCTTTAATGGTAACCATCACACTATGAAACTTCTTCCCCCAAAAAAATCCCAAATGTTTTCAAGGAATTAAAACTCTGAGAGAATTCCCCCAACACCACAAGACAAATTCATGACTGGTACCACCACAGTTGAAACTGAGAAAAAATAGAGAGGGTCAAGGGTTGCACTCAGTGATCTTGGTGGTCTTTTCCAACCTAAAAGATTCTATGATTCATTTTAAACATTTCCTTTAAAAGAATACCCATGAATCCCAGGAGGATAAAATATTTGCCTCGCATGGCTTTGTCGGACTGTGTGGAATTAAGCCCAGCTGCCAACTTAGAGTCACAGTCAGAGGGGTTCTGGGAAACACAGACCCCTGTGGCACAGCCCCAGGGCTCTAATGTTGGGATTAGCTGCAATGGATGATTCCCAGCCTGGCTTTACACTCCATGGCCTGACTAGATGCCTGTGCCATCAGTCACTCACTCTCCATGCAGGTCTCCCTTTCTCCAAAATGAATGAGCAGACTCATTCTTGTAAATTGCTTAGTGTGAAAACGTGGTTTAGTATGACAGATGTTGGGAGGGGAAAAAAAACAAAATTAATTTCAGTTCCTTGAATTTGACACAAAGGAAGGGAGGGACCGGTTTCACTATTGATAAGAGAGGGGGAAGCTTCTGGGCAGCACAAGTGGAAGGCAGCAGTGACCCGTGCCCATCCCCTGCCTCTCTGGCAGCAGCACAGGCACAATGCTCCCCCTCCCCACAGCACCAGCCCCACCAGCACCTTGGACAGGCCTACATCAATCACAGGAGCGGTAACTCCATCGTGGCTTTCTGGAAAGGGTGATCACCACCAAGCAAGGGTGAGGCTCTTGGGAAACTGGAGTGCCAGGAACACAGTGGGGGAATGCAGTTCAGGTGGACACGGCTAAGTTTGACCTGGCTGGAGATTGAGCTGCAAGGACTGTTTGTGCAAGCCAAAGCTACGCCTTTGAAACCTCTGCAAGTGGAAGGTAACACTGAGAGAGACTAAATGCACTGCCTGGGGAGGACTTGGCTTCAAGGGGCCAACAGAGAGACCTGAAGCCACTTGGTGGCAAAGAGTTGGGTCAATGAGAGCCCTGAGGTGAAGGTAAAGGGGTAGATCCGCTCTGTGCTCCCACCACATGCTTTGTGTCACCCAGTTGCTGCTGGCCTGTTCAGCTGGAGCACATCACATCTCAGTCTCTGATGGAGGAAGATGAGTTTGTGGCAACCTGGCTGTACCAGAGAGAACTGAGCAGATCTGCAGCAGTCTTTTCGGAAGTGGAGAAGCACCAGCACCTTAAAAGAGCTGTTTCAGCAGCTCTTTCTTCCTCAGAGCTCTGGACCAGCCTCAAAACATGAGGCAAAGCCAAAAGCTTCTGCCTGAGCTTCAGTTACTGCAAAATTACATAAATTTGTCCCCAGTGCTGGTGTTTATGTAAAGAGGGGGTGAAATGGGCCCTTCCTGCTGCTGCCCCTCTTGGTACCAGTCTGGGTCCAGCCTCAAAGCCCTGCCTGAGCTTTGCAAAAGCAGTAATTCAGACTCTGCTGTCTTTCCACTCCTGTAAAATACAGCTCTGTAGCTTAACCCAAAATTAAAGATCCATTAAGTCACAGTTGATTTCTGTGGCAGGCTGAGGGCACTGCCCTGGTTTGTGGCATTGTTTACACTCAGGAGGCTACTGGGGCTAAAATGCATCTCAAATTCTGCATCTTCCAGAAATAACCCAGGCTCCCAGGCAGAACAAATATAGTATAACAGAAAGGAGAAGAACCCTGTATCGAAATGTTGCGGAGAGCATTTTTTTTATTCAAGGGACAGCCCTGGGATTTTTCTGCAGAGCTGTTTTGCTGCCAGCATACAATTTGCTCTACTTGCCCTTTTGGTTTAATGTCCCATTAATAATGCATCCCTGTATTTATTGCAGTTTGCATTACTGTTCCGCTGTTACTTCTTGATCACTCGTTATTCTGTCTGTAGTGCCAGGCAGGGCTCCAAAACCCAAACAACATCAGCAGTGTTACTACAGACCAAGCCACAAGCCCCACCAGACTCAAAGCAGCTCCACCGAGGGGGATCATTTATCTTCCCAATGCTGGCAGGGCACACTGCACCTAGGAAAACAGGAACAGCTCTACATCCTCTCCACCTCTGTGATGAGACCTAGAACTTTTCCAGGGCAGTTTGGACAGTCAGCTCTGTGGTGGGATCTAAGCCAGGAAACTGCAAAACATCATTAATGAGCAGCTTGCTTAATCCTGGCTGTGTGGCACCCGCTGTAACAGGAGCAGGAGCAGTGGGGATGGCTCTGGCTGACAGCTCAGCTCAGCTCAGCTCAGCGGTGCAAGCCTCCATGGAGCACGCTCTAATGATGCCTCCCTGATCAATTTTGCATTCTGAAAAATGCTGCTTAGCTGCCCTTTGACCTTGCAGCCAGCAGGGTTCCGTGGGTACCTTCATTTCCCACCCTACAGCCCTCTGAGCACCCCATTGCACCCCCGTGGATCTCCAGCTCAGCATCCAGGACTGGGTATCACAGTACTGGTGTTCAGTTCCCACTGAGAGCATCTTCGGGCCTCATCAAACCTAGATTGCACTGTAAATCAGAATTAATATAGGAAGGCAATGCTGAAGGAGCTGAGGGGTTGCCTCACAGGGGACTTACAGTGCTCATAACCCTCTTTTCCCTGAAGACTTACAACCCCTGTCTTTCTCATTACAGGAAATGCCTTAAATCCTGGAAAAGACCTAACTGCAATACTGTTTTGAGGCAGGATTTCTCTCCGCCCTTCTGGATGAGGCTGCACAAACACGAGAAAGGTCTTCCAGGAAAGCCCTAGCTTCCCCTCTCTTCCTCTGGGAATGGAGCTGACCTCCTTCTGCCCTTGTCCCTGTGAACAACATGTTATTTCCAGCAGCAGCAAGGAATTTTGGAGCAAGAAAATTGAAATTTTCCTGTACTGGTGGTAAGTGCACTCGGGAGGGGGTTTGAAGCCCCTCAGGGCACTGCAGAGAGCCCAGAGCAGCCCTGCCTGGGCTCAGGGGCACAGCCAGACGTGGGTCACTGCCTCTTCCCTGGGTGCACTGTCAACAACTCACCTTTGCTCTCTTTTATTTGTATTATCCACAAACAAAGCAAAACTCAGGAGTCTTTAGGGTGAAGTATCCTCCATGCTGTATAAAATAACAAGAGAAAGCAGGAATTGACGGGGCACAAAGTTCCTGCTGTTCCCCTCTGGCTGAGGGGGTTGGTTGCCATGCAGGAAGCTGTGGGAAGCAGAGCCCATTCTCCCCCACCCCACAGCAGTGATCTTCACACCCTCACATCCACCCCAAAGATCAAGACTGCCACGTTCACCACCAAAACCTTCAAAACACTTTTTGGATCTCAGCCCTTATAGGCAGTCCTCACAAGTTCTCCCATCTGACCTAATCCCAGAGAAAGATTTTTGTTTTGGCTTCATCCGGCTGCCGCCAGCCACGTCCTGGAGCGCGGCCTGGTCACCACAGCCTGACCTTGTGGGAAGTGTCCCTGAGGTGCCACATGCTCTCCCACTTGCCAAATTCCTCAGCAGATGAGGTTGCTTCCAGATTTTAGCACTTACTGGCAAGCTTCAAGTGGTTTGTCCAGAAAGGCTCTGAGTGATTAAAGATCTCTGGGAGCTGTGTTGGGGCCACTGCCTGGTTACTGACCTACACAAGCATAGCAACATGGGAACCAGTGACCTGGGAAAACAAACGTTTCTGCTCCCTGTCTTCTAAGATTTAGCTTTGCTTTTGAGATGAAAGAATTCCTATTCATATCCATTCTCATTGCCCAATTTGGATTTTTTTTTATCATTTACTGAGAAAAACAAGCCTTCTATTATGATTTATTGGACTTGCATTCCAACTCCTGAGCAAACAGAAGCTGATTAACTGTTACCAACACACTGAAAACATTTGTTGTCTCCATCTTAAAGGTAACAAATCTGCATCACCAAGTGGGTGCGAACAGAATTGTTTGGGTTGGAAGGAACCTTAAAACTCATGTCACTCCAACCCTTTGCCGTGGGCCAGGGACACCTTCCTCTTGACCAGGTTGCTCAGAGCCCCATCCAGCGTGGCCTTGAGCAGCCACAGCTTCTCTGGACAGCTTGGTCCAGTGTCTCACCACCTTCACAGGGAGTTTCTCCCTTACATTTAATGTAAATCTCTCTTAGTTTAAAATGGTGCCCTCTTATCCCATCTCTATTTGCCCATGTAAAACATCATTCTCCATTATTTATACACCCTGT
This sequence comes from Hylia prasina, assembly GCA_013397195.1. Lineage (NCBI taxonomy): Eukaryota > Metazoa > Chordata > Aves > Passeriformes > Sylviidae > Hylia > Hylia prasina. The sequence goes on along the minus strand of VYXD01013268.1, from coordinate 232,772 downwards.
TAAGTACTGGAGGGCTGCTATAAGGTCTCCCCAAAGCGACCTCCTCTACAGACTAGCAGTCCCAGCTCTCTCAGCCTGTCTTCATAGGGCACACAAGCACATCTGATAGAACCCACAGCTTATTCCCTGCTTGCCGAAGCACACAGGACCAGATGAGGATCACTGCTTCCTCTTTCTAGCTGAGTAACTCCCAAGTTTTCCTAATTGCAGCTTTCAAATATCCTCTTCCCCAGCTTTCATATCTTCATACATGATGGGCTCTCCAGCCCATCCCTGGAGTGCTCATTTAGTGAAGCTTACACCCTTTAGTTTTCCAAACAGATCAATCACTATTATTAATGGACCTAAAGAAAGGGAGAAAATTTGGAACTTACTTTTTCTTCTCTCATTCCTCCTGTGTTTTCACAGCGCTGGGATATCCTGGCACCCTGAAGTGCAGCAGACAGCTAGGAGAAGGGATGGTTCCTTTCCAGCCTTTCAATCACAATCTCCTCCTCTCTACAAAGTCACATCCACCCCTCACTCTTTGGGGTCCTTTATGCCAAAAGTGACTCTCCTTTGTCCGTGGCAAATAATCACAAAGCAAGAGCCCCACCCATTACTGCAGCCTTTTCCCACACTCTGTCTGGGGGTAGGTAGCTCACCCTTCCTCAAAAAGCACTGTACAGTGAGAGCACGAGTGCAAGGAGGAAAAGAGACACTTTTATTAAAATAAAAGATCTAGATGCATAGAGGTTCATGGGATGTGAAAATAAAGCTTTTTAACCACAGGAAGCAGGACTTTTTTCTAGCTGTTTTCTGCACACATATGAACTCTAAGCAAACCAAAATTCCTTTCTCAAAAAAGGCAGTTTAGATGATCCCCAAGCCAACCTGTTCACACCAGGGATTAAGAGCAATTACCACCTCAGCTGCTTCTCCTTCACAGTATAAAATAAGCCCATTTATATGCCAAAATATGTACCTTTCTCCAGCCTTGGAGATAAGGCCTCTCATCTGAGGTCATATTCCTCCCCTATCACTTTTGTCCATGAAGAGGGACAGCCACCTACTTCCTTTTCCTATCTAAGCTATTGTGTTTGAGACTTTCCTACAGTGCCAATTCTTTCAGTACAATCAGAGTCAGGTTTTGGATCCTGGTCTATGCCAATATTTTAAAGGCAACTCAGCAGTGAAAGAGAAAGTTGGATCATCCTGCCATAGCCTGAGCCCATTTTCCAAATGGCTCCAGCTAAAGAATCATCAGCATTACTGGGAGCAGCACTGACAAACCACTTAACTCGAATGAATGAGTTATTTAGAGCAAACTGTTTTAAGCACCAAGGGATGCCACATCTCCAGACAGGAAATGTAGCATAGATGCTCCTCACTGCAGGACTGTGAACATGTCTTGGGGATCCCTCAACAAAGTCTGTACCAGTACAGGTGTAACCTGGAAGTAAAAGCCTTTTTGTACCGTTTGTTCTTTCCCATCTGTTTGCTAAACTGTACCCAACTGAGTCTCTCATGATTCTTTCTGAATGACACGTTTTTGACAACTACAAAGCAGGTGCTAAGAGTGGAGCAAGACACTGGGAAATCTTTTACAGAGATTTGCCAAGTGAAACTGGACACCTGCTGAGCTAACGCATTTGTTAAGCTTCAGTGCAATTGGCAGGACATGTGACACAGTTCTAAGGAGCTGAGGCAGAACAGTCAATCAAGAGACTCCACAGAGGCTCTTTCACAATCCTAAAATCAACATTTCCCACTATCTGATCTGATCCCCTTCAGTGCAGCCCCACTGGAAGCTGTCCTCCTCTGCTCTGGCACTCCCACTGGTGTGGGAGTTACCAGTGAGAATAATCAGGCACTGAGAGCTGTTAGAAAACTTGCCTGGATGGCAGTGAGCAAACACCAAAGAGCTTTAACTACTTGGGTGCAGTGCATCCTGATTAAAAGAGAATATATAAATGAGTTTGATTTCTGAGGAGTGGAAACAAGCCTGGACCACATGATTTTAACAGCCATCAAGAGTCAAAAGTGAACTCCCCTTGGTAATACAGCCACATAATAGGGCATTCAGAATATTTCTTTGCATTTTCTTTTATTAAATATACTCTTTGATACAGAATATTTAACCAAAAAAAGTTACAATCTCTGTTTTGGTAATTCTTACAGGAGTCTTTTGCATAGTCACTCCTACAGCAGCTCATGTTGGCATTTAAGGAATAAATCTTTAGCAAAAGTCAAGTGTCTCACTATGTGAGATCTGTTCTACCCAAAGTTAAAAGAGCATTGGAAAATGCCTACGGAAACTGTGAAAACTCTGAATTCCACTCTTCAGCTAAAAGAAATTTAACGACTGTGTCACAGACACATTCTTCTTAATAAATGAAACAGCAGAATACGAAAACGCATCCTCTAAAGTTTTTACAAGTTCATGTCAGTGCACCCAAGTGCAGCAAAAGAAGAGGAAATGCCTCGAGCACAGATGTTCCAATGCAGTGTTGAGGTTCAGCACAGCAGTGCCAGCTACACCTGCCAGTTTGGAATGCTATTTCCAGTACTGGAAATTTGTCATGACAATGACCATATGGCAACTGGCACTACCCACCCTGATGGGACTCTGCCCCACAAAAGCCTGACAGCATAAACAGATTTCTGCTTTCACTTCTACCTGCCAGAACTGCTGCACAGCCTGAGACCCAGACCAACTCCTGCATTTTATTCTTTTCTATGTAAACAAATAACCTCATTTTTTTTCTAAAGAAGTTTTTCTTTGGAACAAAAGACAGCTCCTATACTCATTAAACAGAAAAGTCTCATTGGGTACCCAGATAAAGAAACCTACTGGCACAGGAAAGATGTCTGCAGACACAGCACGTGCCCTCACTGCGTAGCTGTAGAGCACATGCAGCTCTCATGATGAACATTTCAATCAGATGCTTAAGGTACCACCAAAACACTATGTCAGGGGCTGCTTGAGGTCAAACAAGCCAGTCCCTCCTTTGACAACTTTTCCAACCACCAGGCAGGCCGAAGGGGATCGCAGCTCGTCGTGGGCACCTGCAACAGAATTGAAACAAAATCCTATCAGGAGGTTCCCAAAAGTTTCCCCAAGGTTAGTGCTGGAAAGAAACCACTTTTGGTTTCTTGCACTTCATGTGCAAGAAGCCATCTGGTTCAGCACCCCCAGGTTCAGAAAGGTTCACACCTGCTGTTCACACTGAATTGGGATTTCTGGGAGTTAAGAGTCCAGAACTCTTCCTACCCCTCCTACAACAACTATTATCTCATCCCCATGTTAGGTCCAAGCAAATAATTAGGCCACACCTTACTAAAATCTCCTGATTCCACATGGAAAGACTAAACAGTCTGAATTCTAAGAGAACACAGATTTGACCTTCCAGTGAACATGTTCTGGTGACTAAATAGATCACTAAAAAATACATGTGAGGCAAAACCAGAAAGATTCCCTTGTCATTGCTGCCTTTTTCCTTTGTTAGTGTGAATCCCTTTGATGTGTATTTTAAATCCTTCTGGCTAGATACAAAGAGAACTTTTCACTGGAGAGACATTCCAGGAATTCCTCTGATTTTGTGGTTATTCACTGTAGTGAAATAGTGTCACAGAAATTTGGAAGCACTCCAGATGACATGTGTGGCTGGGATTGTTTTGCTTCCACTGTTTTGGTAAGCACTCAGGCTGTTTTTCATTCATCCTAACTACAGCCAGCTGATAGTTCATCATTAGAGCAGCGGGAGATAGGAAATAAAATCGTTGAACTTCTGCTATGTTTGCTTATCTTTAATCTACTGAGCAAAATGTGCTCAACTTTCCATCATGCAGAGGAGCATACACAGCACTGTGAATGGCATGTGCTCACTACTCTGATCTCAGCCACAGCTGCATAATTAAATAGCTGGTCCTAAATGTATGTCAGCTGAAGAAAAAAAAGCCTCTTTGTTAGATGGTTAAACAGGACAGTCATGCTGCCCTGTTTGCTCATGTGATGTCAACAAAGAGTCATTCTCCGAGCAACCAGCCCAGGGGATCTCACTGCTGGTGCAGTTTGCTCCCTGCACAAGGAGCTCTGCTGAGCAGCCTGTGCTCCAACGGCCCTGCTGAGCTCAGCTGTGCACGTCCTCACAAACCTCCTTTCCTTCCTACTGCTCAGGGCATCAGCCCCAGGCAGCCTCACAGTGTCTCTTCAGCTGTACAGTCAAGTTATCAGTTACATTAAAGCAAATTAGATCCAGGCTGCTGCAATCCCCATTATGACTGTGATTTTCAGCGTGGTGAAATCATTAACTCCCTCTGCTTGTAATCAGTACAGTTCCTGCCAAGCCACCCTGCCCCTTCTGTCAGTGTGCACTGAATGTCTTTATTCATAATATTATCCATATATTACATTTCACTTAGCAAAAACATGCTCTGATTTCATTTCTAAGTCATTATGTGATATAACATAAATCCAGAGGGTGAAACTGAGCAAGAAACATCCTCTTCTCTTTAATTTCACCCTGGATTTACGCTTTTCCTTGACAATTTTCAGATTACTTAAAGTCAATCATAACCTCTGCTATTAATTAAAACTCTATCTTTCTTCCCAGAGAAGGTATAAAACAGCATTAGCAAAAATGAATTCATTCACAGAAGAATCTCTGACACCTGTGCAAGGCAGTTTAAGACAGGAGCTGAAGAGATCATGTTGAGAGCTCTCCCCGTTTGTACCCAGAAGGACACAGCACAGCAGCATCTACAAAGCAAGCATCTGACTGGCAAGTGACAGAAACCAGGTTTATTTTCAAAAGGGAGATGTAATTAGTATCCAAAGGCTGAGATCATAGAAGCTTTCAAATGGCAGACTTAAAGCACAAGGCTTTTTTGATAGAAGCCTTTAAATGTAGAGGGGTAGCACTGCTCCAAACGTCCTAAATGATCCACATAGCCATGTGAGCTCTACACCTTCCAGAGGGGCAACTAAGAGGGCAGAAGGACACTCCTGGGAATCTCAAATGGCACCAGAAACCTACCATTAGACAAATGAGTCTGACCCTTTGTCTGTGTTTCAAGGGAAAAAAAAGAAAAGATAGAGTGCTAAATCAAAGTAACAGCCAGGAGGTCTGTTCTCAAAATGAAATGCTGAATAGCAGGGCTGGAAAAGATATGGAAGTTACAACATGGGCACAGAAACAAAGCAGAGAAGACAATTTTAATAGCAGAGAAAGGCAGATTTAGTAGTCTGATATAAAGCTTTGCTATAACAGATCTTAGCAACCTTAAGGTTTGTTGTAAAAATGCCTATCTAGTTCTTACAGAAAGTAGTCACAGACCCCACAAATTACATGTGGGAGCTGGCTTTATTTAAGCTGAGAGAGTTTTACTAAAAACATCTGGAAAATTTTCCTAGGCAAGGGCTTAACTAAAATTTCTGCCTGTGGCATTTTTTCTAATGCAATTATGCATTACTCAAAATACTGGAAAATTACAACAAAAACCAAGCATAAGTGAAATGCTGCAGCAAGAGATCTCAGACTAAACCATTTACCCATCATTGTTGCGTCCTTCAAGAATTTGTAGCTGGTTTCAAACGTCATCTGCTGCAGAGGGGAGGAGTTGGACTGAATTCCAATGCGATTCAGTGGTTTATAAATTCCTTCAAAACACATGTAATCTGCCACAAGTGAAAGGTGTCGAGGGTCTACCACAATTCCTTAAAACACAAGAAAGACCAATCAGAGCTTTCAAGGGCTAAGTCTGTGGGGCTTTTTAAACAAATCAGGTCTAAAACAAACCCCTTGAATCCAACCAGCTTGGAGAACATCTCTATTAACATTCTTCTGGCAGTGTGTCTGGCTTAACTGCTCCCCTCAAATATCCAAGAGAGGCAGACCTCACTCGGATACAAAACAGTATCTCTCCGAATTGGAATGAAAAGAATGGGAAACTGCAATGTCAAGAATGCTGTCAGGCAGCAGTTTCTCTGCACAAAATCAGCAAATGTCTGCCCCATCCTTGCTTGCACAGAAAGGGACCACACATCCACCCATCTGGGAGGGACAGAGCTCTTGCCCCTCACCTGGTGGCCTGGAATGGCTGTGCCCCAGAGACAGAATGGTTCTGACGTCCTCTGTGCAGGACATCAGGCATTCACAGAAAACCCTGTTCAGGCTAAAAAAAATGCACTTATTCCTAAATAACACTTGTGGACTCAGTGTAATGGGGGTCATTAACAGCTCTGTAAACATTTACTGAGCAGTTCTTGCACAACTTGAAAGTCAGACCATTCTGGGCTGCCAGCTGGCAAATCTGTTTGGTGTAACTGCTTGCTAAAATTCCCACTTTATTAATCTTCCTTATTTTCAATGGTTTATTTCATAGCAAGACTCCACTCCAGTCAGTGAATGCCTAAGAAGTCACACAGCCTCCCCAGGCTGGGCTCCCTGAATCATCCATCTGAGACAAGAACATTCAGACAATGCAGTGCAGCTATTTTAGGAAAGATATAAAAACTCAGGAGTCAGATTCTCATCATTAAAAAGGCAAAGTGAGGCAAGATTGATCCTATTCTCAGGGCCACTGTACAAGTCTAACAGCTGGCTTCCTCAGACATTAACAATTAATTGGTCTGAAACTTGCAGCTTGCAAAAAAATATACCAGAATGGAAGAACTCTGTGAAGGGGGAGTAAATTCAACCTCACCTGTTTTCTACTGGTTAAAAGAAACCTAATAATTAACTAACAAGGTCTTCACAGAAGACTCTAAAATTATTAAAACAATGAAAACCTGCAACCTAAAAATGGGCATGTAAATGAAAAGATTATGCAAAACTATAAATGAAAGCATGTGGCTGTATTTTCCTATCTTAATGGTGTTAAAGACTATAAAAATATGAAGAAATCCTACCATATACAGCAAACACATCTTTTATTTCCTTTATAATCACCCTCAGGGCTGATTCAATTCCATAATTCTTAGCCATGGCATGGATATCATTGCAATAAAGTCTGTTCAGGTCCAAAGTCTGAAAGCAGAAATAACAGAGATACAAGTTAGGACAATAGCTGCTCTGTATTTCTAAATAACTTAACCTAAGCTAAAATAGATTTTTTTGTCCTCCATTTTTCATGAGCTTAAGCAGCACCAACAGTTACAGAACAAGTAGGCAGCAGCTCAGAGTCACATACAGACAAAAAAGCAACATTAAGTACATGACTAGGAGCATTGGAGTTAAAATTCACCCCAGGAGAAAATTAATTGAAATCACAAAAAGCAAGCTAGCAAAATACACTAGCAAAGCATGTTAAAGTTTTCCAGGCAACACAATGCAAAGCCCACTGTGTCTCAGCCAGCCAGAACTTTTAGCAGAAGAGAAGATGCAGCTTAAAACAATCCTGTATTTGGAGAGCTACAGGCTAGATGGGATAACAGAACTATTCATCTCCAAGTACTGCAATTCATTGAGATGGAAGAACTCCCTCAAGTAACATTGCATGAGAGAGAAGAATGGTGTGCAATCATCTGTCATTAGGCCCTGGCTGGTGTACAAACACTGATTTGCAAGTTGCCCTTGAGAAAAGGCTCTGCTGAGCTCTGAACACATCTGGGGATAAAAGGAGAAGACAGTTCAAGAGCTGAAAAAGCTACACATCACCCCTGAGAAACTGAAAGGACATCCATCATCCACCATCTCCCCCAGAACACGAAAGATCATTCAAGTCTGGGATTAGAAGAGGATTACGCACATCAGAGTATCTGAAGAGCTCTGTCAGGTTTATCCCTTCTGTCTGGAGAACAGCTTCCTTCTCCCCCTGCCTGTTGGTACTTTCATTCAGCAGGCAGCGAGTGATGCCCTTCACCTCGTGGATCACCGTGCTGCGCGCCAGGGACGCCAGCAGGGAGGAGAGGTCGAAGTACACCTTGGTCAGTGGCAATGCCAAGGAGACCTAAAGGGAAAGAAACCAACCCAGTGCAAGGAGCCTTGAACACCAGGCTCAACAACCAGCACACTTCTTTTCAGGCAAAAAGCAGATAAATGGAATTACCCTTGTTGTGTGTTAAGGAACGTAAGTGTCTCTGACTGGAATTAGAGCTGAATCATGGTAATGTGAACTCCTCATCCCAGGATTGTTCATCCACATTGCTTTCAAGGTCTCTGAACTTACAAGGAGAGCTTTTTGGGATGGCTTTTTTTTTTTTTGGAGTGGGACAGGTATATGCTTGTTGAGGTTTTTATTTGTTTTTTTTGTTTACGTTTGTTTCAACAGTCCAGCCATCACTTTTATTCATGAAGGGCTACACAGCAGACCATCATATACTAAAAGATTAAAACACAATAAACCTCTCAAAAAAACTGGTTTTAGAAAGTTAAATGAGGTGTTCTGAAAATGAGAAATTACTAAAAATGGCATCAAAAAATACATTTGTAGTGCCACTTTCTGCATTCATACCTAAGGGATTGCTGAGACAAGACAGCATCACTGCACTGAAAAGATCCATTTGTTATGGGAGCTACATACAACCACTGTGCAACTTCCCACAGATGTTCTACCTTACCTCACACCAAAGCTCATTTTCAGTGTCAAATGTGTAATCCTGTATGGATGGGTGGCTCTCCACAACAGCGCTCACTCGCACCTCTGCTGACTGAAGCAATCGATCTTTCCCTTTTTTACTCTGAGACACAAAGGAAAGGTGCTGAGAATCTTCACCCTCTGCTCTGTTCTGATCCTCCTCAGCACCAGGAGTCCCCTCTTCTTTTTCAGATTCAGCCTCTTCATCTTCCGGATTCTCTTTTACGTTTTCTTCCCCGTTCTCTTCTTCGCTCTCATAATCAACCTGCAAAGAAATAACACTGTTTCCATCTGAGCCAGAACCTCTACAGAGACACAGCACACCATGAACAGTTTAATTCTGGAATGTTCTTCACTGTTGAGTCACAAGGTCTTGCGCCTACAGCACAAAGAAAATGCAATTTTGTTGTAAAGAAAATAATACAACAGATTCCGTTCAGTCTTTATTTCTTTATAATCTTACCATTATTTCTCAGCACAGTCCAGGATGCTACAGGATGTCTGGACTGTAGCAGAATTTAGTTTTCTCTCCCTGAGAAAATCCAATTTCTTCCCATAATCCAACACTGATGATGGGATTCCCTCAGGATTTTCATTTACCTCACCTTCTTGCTGAAATTACACCACTCCATCTTTTAAAATCTAATTCTGGAGTACTGAACACAGAGAAACATTCAGGGAGACTATTTTTTAAGAACCACAGTAAAGTTTTAAGAACAATTAATGACATGAAATTAGCAAAAGGTAAAGTCAAGGTGAACTTCAGCACAGACAGCCTGATTCCCAGACACATCCACCCCAATGCCTGAAGAACAAGGCTTCAGGAAAGTGCCCAAAGCTGACACTTTCCTATCTCCTCTCAAGTGGGGTTTGGTTTCTTTCACTGTTTTGTTTCAGTGATGTTTTCCTTCCCAAGTCAAACACAGAAGAAATAGGAAATTAAAGAGCAGTGCTGAGCACCTATAAAGTCTTAGCACCTATTACCTCTTCTTCCTGGTTCTTCCTCCGTTTTGTTTCTGTAGCATCACCATCCCCTTCATCAGGTTCTGCATCAACAATGTTCTCTTCTTCCTCTGCTACAGCTTCCAGACTATTCAGTGCCTAAAAATTCATGACAGACGGATAATCAGGCTGACTGCTAGGAAGTATCAATAGCATCAAAAGGCTTCAGCCAAACACCTGGAATTTAGCAAACTCTAAATGTTCTACCTTTACAGACAAATTAATTTCTGTACATCCACTACTATAAGGAAATGAACTCATGCTCCTGATAACTTCAACATTTAACAAGATGAATCCCTACAAGATGGATAAGCTGTCACTCTCCTTTGACAGTCCTTGATAGGAGAGGAGTGGCAGAAGGAACATGCAAAAGCATTTCAATGAACAAAGGACCTTCCCCCAAGTTTTGACAACCACTGCTTCAACAGTGATCTGAGAGCAAGCAGAGTGATATGCTTTTGCCTCAGAGAAGCTAAAATGAACAGGCACTTTCAGAGTACAGCCTTAGGCAAATCAGGATTTAATACACAAAAACATTTATTTCCTTGTTAATTTTATGAGAATGCAAAGACAGTTTATGTATGAAGTATTTAAGTAGTAATTTAGTACTCACTCATTTTGTGTACACTGAAACATGCTACACCTTTCCAATTCTGGTTCTCAACAACAGTGAAAGAAAGTGAGGTGTTTTTCAGGTGATGTTTTTCTGTACCTTGTCTTGGTCATCATCTAAATCCTTCCGAGTTGTCTTCCGAGTGCTGACTTCATTAAAAGATGCCATCTTTGTGGTCTTCCTTTTAATTGCTTCCAGAAGAACTTTAAAGAACCTGACAGAAGAAGCAACTCAGAATGTCAAAGCTCAGCAGTGCCATAGAAAATCTGAAGTTGTCAAAAATTTATTTGTTTTGGTTAACAAGCCAGTCAATTCACAACAGGACATTATTCCCTGCTGAATGCAGAAGTACTTCTAGGATAACATAAATAATTTTTCTCAGCCCCTTCTCATTCATTTAGGAATCAAAAGGTTGGTATGAGCTCTAGTACTGTCACAGATGTTGCCATGCATATAAAGCATAAAATTATACACTCATTTGGATATAAAAACTGCACATCAGACTGACCTTCAGAAGAGGTGGTTCATTCCTGGACTTGAATAATAAAAATTGCCAATTTTATTCAAGACATAAAAGCAACTGTGTAAATTTTTTCTGCACATCTGCTGGAACTGTTGCTCTAAAATCCACACCAGCTGCAGTCAACCACATACAAAGCCCACAAAAAGGCAAAAGAAGAGCAAATATCAAAGTATCTGAAAACAAACTCACCTTGTTTCCATGAAGTGCAAGATCTGCCTGGGCTTCACACACGTCTCCTCTCGGTAACATTCATGGGGCAAAAAATGGAATTTGATTTTGTAGAGACGATGCTTGTTCAGCTTGTGCTTCACATGCAGGGATTCCTCAATGTCCACTTTCTGCAAGACCTACAAAACATTCCCAAGCAGGAATGTTACTCCTCTGATGAAGACATTTATTTCCTTCAGTTCCAGTGCTTTCCACAGGAAACCAGAATTACACAAGGCTAACTGGCAAACTTTGCTGGAAGCTTTGCTCATGGCCAAAAGGACTGTACCCTACTGAACTTTTTGGCTTAAACTCTTCCCAACAATTAACTCAGACAATACTGGAAGAACAGCCTTACCTCCCAACCCAACTCCTTCACAAGAGATTTACATTCAAGGAGCCAACACTTTCCTTTACTGACCATGCTCAGGGAGCAGGACAGCATTTCAGCACACAGCTAAGTCTCATCTTTGCTGCTTTGAATTCACAAGAGTAAAACAGAAGAGGGAAGAGCGTGTAGGAGAGCACAAGGATGAGCACAACACATCCCAGTGTACTGAATCTCCACAGAGACACATGTTTTGCTTCTGTTGAGGACAGCCATTTGTGTGAGATTAGGAAGGGGTGGGAGACAGATAGAAAGGTCTCTATCTGGGCTCTATTAACTATGTCAATCACACCCAGATTAACTTGTATCAAAGACAAAACAGAACCCCTCCAATTCTACAAACTGATGAAAACGTGCTTGAGAAAAAGCCAAAGACTACGACACAGCAAACAACTGATGAGCTCCAAGAGGAGAGTTAGTTTTGCTGGCTCTCAAAGGATGCACTGAAAAGGAGGCTCACCTCAGCTAAGCACACTCTTGTGAGCAGTTTCTTCAGCTGTTTCACCTTTTTGAGAGCTTTCTTGGTATTGAACACAGGAACACTCATCATTGGTGTTTTAATGTTTGAGCTGGCCACCATCAGTATTTCCCGCAACCTTTAAACAAAGAAAAATTGTTCAAATTAAGCCATAAAAGCACTATGCAAATCAAGTAATTATCTAGGTAATTTCATTAGGCAGAATGAAGCAACTGGCAGTTCCACCAAAGCCATGTGCACCAAGAGCTGTGGTTACACTGCACTGCTCCTTTTCTTTGTTCTGATTCCCCACCAGGCACAGCACAACAGCAGCCCCACTGCCTCTACTGGATTATTCCCCCAGTTATGAGAAGAGAATAGATGGTAATAAATAGTTCCAAGAACAGAAGGACTAATGAGGTCTGTTTCCTACAGATGCATGATGGATGCTTCCTTGTATATTCTCCCCCTCCCACCTAAGGCATCCCACACTCCCACATGAAGCCAGGTCAGGACCCACATTATTCCAAATAAACTGATGATGTGCTGTATATCAGATTACAGTAAGGAGTCTTCACAGATATTTAGTATCTGGGTAACAAACCAAAATAACTGGAAAATTGTAAAACATTAAAATAGTTCTGAACAGGCAAAACTTACAAGTGCACTGAAGGACTGTTCACCCTCAATATTCACACACATACCTGCTAGTGTACCTAGCACAATTATACACCTAAGTGCCTAAAATAAAGGGCCCATTGAGAACACAACTTTCTCACCTTGGAATACCCAATGTGACATTCATTTCACCTCTGCCAGCAAAGTGAAAGGTGTTCAGAGTCATCTGTGTTGAAGGTTCCCCAATACTTTGAGCAGCAAGAAGCCCCACAGCTTCTCCTGGGTCACAAAGAGAACGCTGCCACTTTAAATATAACAGATCCTTTAATCTGGAGACAGGAAATGAGAGGTTTAGCATACAAAATAAAAAACACAAAAAACAAAGAATCATTGCTCAGTTCAATAAAGTTGCATCTCTGAGACAATTTTTCCTGGTAGCTTACAGATAAACACACTCTAGAAACTGTAAAATTGCCTATCCCCATCTGATCTGACAAACACAGCTCATTAACACAGAACTGGGGCCTTGGCCAAACTGTATTTTAATTCTGCTGCCAATTCCCAGAATGTCAAAAGAGAGTCCATTTACTCCCACTTGTGCTTCCTAACAGCCTTGCTAACTCCAAGGTGCATCAAGAGCATACTCAGTGTTACCAGATTACTATAAAGTATGATTTTATATGTATGGGGACAGCAATACATTGCTGTTGGTCCAGAGAGGCTTTGCTAAAGCCCTCAGCAGCATGGAAAATTCAGGTTTGGAAGGAACAGAAAACCAGAGCCTCTCCATTGCACACCCATGTTTGGCTTCCAAGAACCATTCTAAAACTCACTGCTTAGTTTCACAAAGACCACAACAGAAACAAGGCTCGGTAAAGACTTTTCAGGAGCAGAAGGTGCTCCAAAAAGGTGTTCTGGCTCAGTACAAAGAAGACACTCAGAGGTTTTTACCTATCAGAAGAAAGTGCTGGGTGCATGTAACTCCGGCTGCTCTCAGATTCCCATTTACTGATGTAGCCTTCGACTCCATTTTCAAATGTTTCTGAAACTGATGCAAAATGAGTATCTGGACGCCAAACCCCAAGGCTTGGGTCAGGACACTTATTTGTCTTCTTCAGATACTTCCTTTGTTTCTTCTCATCAAGCTCATACCACATCTTCAACAACTGAAAATAAGAGGAGGTTTTTAAGTTGGCTGCTTTATCCACAGTGAGACCACAAGCAATCAAGCAGCAGTGAAGGAGGAAAAGATAACCTGTGCAGAATGTAAGGGTGTGCACAACACAGCAAACAGCCCAGCTACAGAGTGTTCTCCTTTTTTTGGCATTTAACACTTTTGAAGTCAAATTATTTCAAGATTCTTTACATGCCTAAAAATACCCCAACTTATGTATCCATACTAACTACTTCAGAAATCAGTAAAATACATCCTCAAAGAATGATTTTAACTGGGAATGAACACCCTCAATACACTTAAACCTTTGCTTGTAGCAGGCTCTCACCTCACCTGTCCAAACCTGGCATGAAGGAGCTTATTATCAAAAAGTGCGAAGAGCAACACAAAATCAGTACAACTCAATAAATTAACCTCTGAAAAGGTTCATTTCTCTGTTAGGAAAAACAGCTTTGGCAGACAAGCCCACAGAGTCATCTCTCAACACCTTGAACCTGGAGTTTCATGCTAACTGTCCAAGTTCCACCAGCATAAATTCCTTGTGACAGCAAGGACCTGTCAGCATTTTGTGCCCATACACACCATCTTCATTAGAAGCCATGTCATAGAGACCAGTGCCGTGATGGACGAGAGGCTTAAGCAAGAGTATTTTTTGGAAGAACTAGGCAGAGCTGGCTCAGCCCTCTGATCTTTGGTATTCAGACAGGCTGTCATCCAGCCAGATAGCTGTCCATGCAAAGGAGATTTACTTTGTGTACATGGAAGAAGCCAAATAATCCACCGAGAAACAGAAACCCCCCCAAACCATTCACAAACATGACTTGTGTTCTAACAACATATTTATCTCAGTTTTTAGCCCCTTCCCTAGAACTAGGGCCCACAGACTCTAATAAATCTCAGCTTATCACCCACATAGTTGACATGATTCATTTAAAAGGCAACTTGTTCAGTTAAACTGTGAAACACTTTGGGATACACAGAGCAATTAAAAAAAAAAAAAGATACTGAATTCTGTAACTTCTTTTGAAGGGCTTGGTCAGTTCAGCTGTTGCTGTGTTACCTGTAAAGTAGCAGGATCTCTTCCATTCTTGATTTCACCTCCTGGAAGCTGTGCTTTCAAACTTGCCAATTTCTTCTGGGAAAACAACAGAAATCCTCCCTCTCTTTGCACAGAGTTTTGGTGTCTGGCTCTCCACTTTTTGATGGCTTTGAACTGCCGGTTAGCTTGGTGAGACTCCATCCTTGCTAAAGCTTCATCCAGATGGTTTGTCTTCTGGATTACCTGTAAGAAAGTAATTTGTGTGACTATTCTTCTCTGTCCTCACTGTACCCGAAAAGGCAAAGCAAACTGAAAAGGTCATCTGCTGTCACTGCTGCAAAACAATTTTCAAATTTGGTTTTCAAAACTCCTTAAGCTTTATGTTACTATCATCACTCTATAATAAGCAGTGGTGATAGTGGTAAAAGGAAGTTAATCAAACTTGACAGACTTAAAAGTGAAGTCATCTTTGTTGAATTCAAGTGCAGAGTTAGAACAGACAGTGCTTAGTGCTCTGCTGAAATTGAGACTGCTTAAATCACAGTGCAGACTTCAGATTGCTTCCACATTTTGCATACAATGGCAAATAAAATTGTGCATTAGTCTGAAAGTAACTGAGACAAACAAGTGTTGCCACTGGATCCCTGACAGATATGCCAGATGCTAACTGTGTGTTTCAGTGTCCCCTTCACCCCTCATAAATACTTCAAGTTTAGGTGTTCTACCTCATAGTTTTCTGCAATGAAAGGAAACTGCTCGGGTTGTAAGAACTGAGTTTTAGGGATATCAAGCCCATCTTCTCCATAGAGAAACTGCACCACACTGCCATCACTGTCTCGTACAGTCAGGTCATACTGAACTACCAGTCCTTCCAAATGTTTTATGACACACCTATTCCAGAGGGAGAAAAAAATGGGGAAAAAAGAAAAAAAGAGAAGAAAAATGCTGTTAAGAGGCTACGGAGCAACAAGAATGATACAGCTCTAACACAAAAAACACTGTTTTCATCAACATCTTAAGTGTATTTAAGGGTTGATCAGGAATTCTGGAAGCCAAAATCCTACAGACACAACACACATGTGAAATGTTTAATTTACAAAGCTTTCAGGATGTTGCTCCCTCCAGCTTCCTTGAACTGATCTGATTTAAAATGAAGCAGTAAATTACTCTCCATTTTTGCTGTCACGCTTTAATACAGTTTTCTGAAAGAAAGGGGCATCCTTCCTTTAGAACTCATCACTACCCTCTGAAACAATTGAGAAGTTCCATTTTCTTCTATGTATGTTGGAGGTGTTACTTGAGTAAAGACAAGAGCCACTCAATGTGGCCAAGAAAAGCTAGACATGCCTGGAACTTGCACACCTATTTATATTTGTACCAGAAAAAAGGATTTCTGCAAAAGGAGAAGCTGCTGATGTTATGTGCCAGAGGTAAGTTTGAAATGATAATGTTCCAGTTGATCTAGATCTCTAGAAAATTGTACTTAGAAGAAACATTCAGGCTATTTTGTAAAAATCAAATACAGTGAAGTTAATCTAAGCAATACAGGCACTTACAATCTACAGAACTCTCTCGGGAAAAAGAGAAAAATCAACCAACCAACAAAAGGACCTTTTAAAGGCTCCAATTCTAAACCAGGCCTCTTACCTTTGCAGGTACCCAGAACGGCTGGTTTTGACAGCTGTATCCACAAGACCTTCCCTGCCAGCCATGCAGTGAAAGAAGAACTCCTAAACACAAGCACAACACCATCAGCATTCTGCTAATAAGTGCATCAACACTGGCAATTTATGTTCTCCAAAAAGAGCTGCATATGAAAGCAGGGTGAACAAAGTCCATTCATCTATAATTGCAGATACTCTCTGTTAAAATACCAAGACTTAAATAAACTTCAGTACCAACATAAGCAGTGTTAAACTTACAGAAGGTCTGATCCCAGTGAGAAATCTGCCAGTCACAAATCCTCCTGAGCTAGGGGAGAAATCATAAGGCTGGAAACATGGCAGTGATTTGCCAGATGCCATCAGTGGGGGTCTTCGGCCTTCCAGCTCAATCTGGCCCAGCAAACAAGAAATCTGAATGTGGACAGGAAAAAAGGAAGTGACACTTTTCCATCCAACCTTTTGTTCACATAAGCTTAGTAATTTTTCTTGAAAAGTACAGTAAAAAATGCCAAATGTTCAGTAAATGCTCTGTAGCTGAATGTGGACTTGTTCATGAAATGTTCTAGCTACTGAGGGGCAGAAAAGGCATGGAGATCTCACCTGGTTTTTTAAAGTTATTCCAGTACCTTGACTCATCCTCAACATTACCTCAAAGTCTCATTCTGTACACTAATTTTAACACAGAGATGTGAAACTAAAAATACTGTAAATATTTTTTAGGTCCCTACATTACCCTCACCACATCTCAGCAGAGTACTAAAAACAGAACAAAAACCTCAACCCAAAATGCTCTCTCTTTTGAGCTGTGGTCATTCTCTCCATTTTAGATGGCATTTTTACAGAGTCTCTCTTGCTTAGTGCCCATGTTGCAAATGGTAAAATGAAAATGTATCCTTGCCACTTCTACCAAAACCGAAGATTATGTTGTTCCTATTCAAAAGTTGAAGGAGAGGGTCAGTCACCAACAGAGGCCAGGAGAAGTTATTTCTCTTGCAGTAGGTTTGTTTGTATAAACTGCTGCATTCCTTCTGGAAAGCAGGTCTGCTATTTCAGTAAATCCTCATGTACTGAGGAGAGATTCAAAAAAAAGTTATAATAAACACTGACTCTCTTCCATCACCCACTGAGGTCTTTATTGCATTCTGCTAACATTTTTCCACGCCAAAGTCCAGAATGAAAACCTTGCTCTGGTATCAGATATCCCCACAAGAGCTTCCCAACACCTTGTATTTTAGGACACATCACATCAGCACACATAGCTGCTAATATGTTTCCATATTCTGGCTGTCATTACCTGCATTGTGTTTACAGTGGATCCTTTGGCTCCTGACTGTACCATCAACTGCAAATTGTTCTCTGGAAAACTCCTGTGGAGACCAAGGGGCATGCAAACCTACAGAGTTGTGGGGGGGTGAAGGGAACAAAACCAAATGTTATTAATAAAATAAACCCAAGCAATTCCTGTGGAAGGCTTTAACAAGAGTTAAATGAGTAACCACAAACATTTCTATTTATAATCTCAAAAGCAGCTTGAATATTAAGCCATCTTCTCACTCAGGGAAGACAAGGCTGAGGAGGAGAGGCAGCACATGGAACCTCATGCTGGGGACACTGAAAAGCTTCAGCCTCCAGAAGAGTCAGGCACTGCTCATCCACATTAATTAACTTAATAAGAAAGTTAAACAAGATGCACAGATGCCTTGATGCCCACCTTGTTGACTTCATTGCTGTAACTGTTTACTTTCTCCTTGAACTTCATATCAACCATGTTAAAATCTCTCTGGTCTTTGCAGAGATGGGCATCCTGCCACTTCCCTTGGACCTCCTCACGTGATGCTGTTTCTGGCAAATTAAGAGCAGCTCTAACAGCCTGAAAGTAAAATACAGTTTTAGGTGTTAAGCAGGCATGATTGAACAAGGCAGTATTTCAAAAATTTTGCATTATGGAAGAAAAAATAAACCTGCAAAACAGACTTACTTCAATACCACTCTGCCTTGACCTTTCAATGATTTTTTTTCTTTTGTGGTCTGCTTCAGGTTTAACCAAAATATCTTCAATCCCTGTTAAAGAGGAGAGGCAGAACACAATGAAAAATCAAGGAAGGAATCACATTTGGTGTCAGGGATTTGCAGTGAAGAGCTGGGCAGGAAAGTCACAATTACAGTTATAATGATGGTTAGACTCAGGGTCTGTAGTTTGACAAGAAGAAAAAAATCTGAGTAGCTTTTGGATAGAGAGTTGTAAGCCATTAAAAAAACCAGAGCAACATGAACTAAGCAATAAGAGTGCAAAATCAACTCCCTAATTTAAGAAGTCTTAACTTGAACAGTGTCTGAAAAATCTTAATTGGTGCACTTGCACAAACTAATGCTTTATGGACCAGCCACATCAAACTGCTTTTTTTCTTCCACATCAAACTTCCTATTAGCTGAACTTTTCACAATCTGGCATTTCTTAGTTTCTTTAAAAAAGATAAATTAAAAATACAGATCCTTGAGATGACAGGACCAGGGAACAGATTAAACACTGGAACCTGAACTCCTGTGAGCTATAAAGAGTCCTGCCACAGACACTAAAATGGTCACTAAAATGACTGTGTCAAAACACCAAATCCCAAACTCCTGCTCCAATCTCACTTTTCTTCTGATGTTTTAACTGCCTAGTGGTCCCAAGCTTGTTGTCTTTTCCTAATTAGTTTTTGCACCCTGGGTCTCAGGAGTCCTGTGTCTTACAGTTCATCAGTCACCTTCCTCACTCCAAAAGATACCCCTCCTTTTTCCCTGGCTCACAGCAGTCTGTTGGTCCCTCACTACTGCTAACAGTTAACTGTGTCTCCATAACTCTTGTATGAGTTTGAAAACCTGTAATGAAAGCTTTTCAAACTCATTTACCAAAAGTTTTACAGTAAAACGTGATGTGCAAGACTTGATCACCAAGCCTTTAGGGTTCTTTCATCTTGCTTTGTCAGCTGTTCTGCTTTCTACACAGTAATTACTTTACAATCAAGCAAAACACAAGGTTTTGATCTAAACAAAACTTCAACACAGGACATATTAACTGTGTACACTTTGGCTGGGCAGGAGAGAAAAGAGAAATTGTTGGACATACTCAAGATTGTTTATGCTTAGAAGGCCAGCTATGCACCAACAAAAAAAACAAGATCAAAAAAAGGCTGGCAGGCAGCTATCCCACTCAAGGGCAGTCTTGCAGACTTTTGTTAACAGAAGTAGCATGTATCATGCCCAACCATGTCTGGTTTAGTTCAGGAGGTGCTGCAGGTACCCACCCATGGTAAATCCCCTGTAGAGCTGCAGGTAAGCAGTGAAGAGGCGCCCCAGGCACGTCAGCACTTTCCCACTGGTTCCACCCCCATAGATCTCATAGCAGCAGTGGACCAGCCCATAGGCAGAGCTGCCAAAGTGAGCTTTGTCCAAGACTCCACACAGTAATTCCCCATCTCTGATAATAACCTGAAAAATAAAACACAGCTTTGAATCAGGAAAGCAGAAGTTTTAATCTTACTATGACCTCTACAGGTTTTTTCCATGTAATCTATGTGAAAGTTGGTTTAAGTTTAAAAAGCTTGCATACTGGTGAATAGTTAAATGTGGTCAGATTAGCTATACTTTCAGAACTTAGAGCAGAAATGAAACTTCTAACACCACCTGCATTTTTCCACCTATAAAGTCTGACAATGAAAACACATGGTCTAACAAAAGGAATCTACCAGGTCAGGACCACAGAGAATTTTTCCTGACTCCCAGGCCTATCCTTCAATCACCCACTTCTGGCAGTAACTGCTGCCAAATATCTGCCTCTAACTTTGTCATCTGCTTTGCTCCCTTCAAATTCCTTTACTGTACACATGATTTTAATACATCACAACCCACCCCAACCCCCAGAGCTGTTGCATACCTGAGATTCACACATTGAATCAAGATTCAGATGTTCTTTTGCAGGTCCCTTTACCCAGGCTTTCCCACCAATTTTTGCTTTCCCAGTCAAATTCAGTGGAGCATAGTTGTCTGGAATGATGTTTATTAACAATGTGGAAACAACCTATAAAGAGCCAGGATGACTGGCAGTTAATTTTTTTTTGTATAATTGCTTCTCAACATAAAAGAAATCTGGCATGCATGAGAAAAGCAACATCCTGCATGTATTCTCTCCACTGACAGCAAAGTTTTGAAAGCTTGGAAATCTCACAAAGCATGAATATCCTCCTGCTACTCTACTCTCTGAAGGATCAGTGAGCTGAGACACACACTTATTTAGAAATATAAAACAGCAAAGGTTTTTCCAATAAACAGATATATTAAAATTAAAAAACCCCAACTGTCTGTTGGGTTTTACAGTTCAGAAACACACACCAAAACCTACATGGTGTTGATGGGATCTTGCCTTCCAAATGCCCTTCGCAGCATGGTTTTAGCACTAGCATTCTGCTTACTTTGAAACCACTGGCATTCTTTAACCCAGTAAATGATAAACTACCTGCTTTCCTGTCCATAATCGCTGTGGCTTCATAATGGCAGGAGGAAAGATTTTAATTCTTCCTTTTTTGTCTGTCAGCCCTCGGTACACAAGCTCCATGTACTGCTCCCTGGTGAAAAAGCAGCCCCGGATTGTCATGCTGACTCCAGAAATCATGTGGTCCTGGATCAAGCCAGGAAGTGGCTTCCCATCCTAAAGAGGTAACAACAAAAAGGTGGTGGTAGGGATTAGTAAGTCGTGTGCCTTCAGCTCCCAAAATCATTCCCCCTGGAGAAAAGCACTTAAGTAATTTCTAAAGAAATCATTACAGCACAATTCTCTACTGAATCTCCTCTGGACACCAAAAAAGGAACAAGACTGTTTGGATTTGCTGGGCCTTCTTTAGAGGAACAGAACCACAAGTGGAGAAAGAACACAGAAATAAACCTCAGACCTAAGTAAACAGATTTTTAAAAAATTATCTCGTTTATCATTAGATAAAATAAACAAAAGCGATTGCATCTAGAAATCAATTTATTTTTAGAAATCAATATAAGAGGCACTTTTACTTGCCTTTGGCACCAGGTACTGCTCATCAGTGATGGCTAAGGTGTAGGCTTCTGCTCTGCCCAGCTCGCTCTGTGGGAAGTGGGCGTTCATTTCGTCGCCGTCAAAGTCAGCGTTGTAAGCCTTGCAGTTGGCGTAGTGAAGCCTCAGCACCTTCTCCCCAGGCAGGATCCGGGCCCGGTGAGCTTGGATGGAAGGTCTGTGAAGTGTGGGCTGGCGGTTCAGCAGCAGCACATCCCCGTTCTTTATGTGCCGACACACCTGCCAGAGAGATTTGGCTGCTGCCCACGAGGCATTGCTGTGCCTCGGTGAGGACTAATTTGTACAAATTTATCTTTAAATACACACACATCCAAAACATCTTCTTTTGGTATTTGTGTTCTGTGCAGAACTCAGAGAGAATCAAGACTGCTTACCCCTGAACGCCCTCTGCTTGCCACCAAACAACTACTCCCCATTAACTCCCCCAAACCACAGTGATCAAATCAATCAGCTCTTCATCCAAAGCCCACTGGGCTGAACTGATACCTCCCACAATACACCCAGCCCTGGACACCCTAGACTAAGGTATTAATATGACCCAGTAGCTGAAGCAGAGGCCAGCAATCTCTTAATTTCAGCTTTGAGTACAACACAGTATATCCTTATCTAGAACAGAGTCTCTCAGAACAGCCTCATTTTAATTTTTCTGTTAGTAACATCCAAATATCTCCTTAAGTGATTATCAACAAGAGTATGGTAAGTTGTTTGTACTATCTAAATACTGTTACATTTAACTCAGATTCTGAAAGAACTGACATCACAGAAATACTCAGACTTAAATTTCAAACCTCTGTTAAGCCTTTATGAGAGACAGGGTAATGCACAACAATGTGAAAACACTATTAAACACCAAAACTTTTGCCCTAGTAGCTAAATAGTAAATTTTCAACTCTTGCAAGGGATGGAGATACAGTTAAGAAGTTTCACAGGCTGATTAAGCTGTAGCACAGAGGAGAAACAACTGGCATAGAATCAATTAGGTTGGAAAAGACCTCTAAGATCATGAGCCCAACTGCTAAGCCAGCACTGCCAAGGCCACCACTAAGAATACTCTGCATCATGGCATGATGAACACCACACACAGCATATTAGAAGAAAGTAAAGGGTGGAAAAATGGTGTTTAGAATTTCAAAAAGTATCATGTTTTTGTTTCTATCCCCTCAACCAGAGATGGAGGAGGGCTCTGCCCATACTCACAATCTTCAGGCCTGTCTGGGGTGCCCCTGAGGAGGGGGTGAGGAGCTGCTTGGCGATGGCCTCGCGCTGGGTCAGGCTGGTGGCGCTCAGCACCGTGCGAGACCCGTCCTCATTGATGACCATGGAGGCCCCGGGGTGCACCCTGGGGCCATTGATGACAGCCTGCCTCAGCTCTTTGACATTCCAGGGGGTGACTGGCTGAGGGTATGTCAGTTTGGTGGCAAATACCTAGACAGGGGGGAAAAGAGGAGAGAAAAACCCACGTTGTTCAATTTTGGCTTCGAACTGTAAAGGCCACTGATAAAACGGTCTCAAAAGTTAACTCATACAATGCAAACAGAAATGAATTTAAGCTCCTGAATGCATCTCCTCCACAGTCTACTTTAATGCCAAATAAATACATTTCTGGTTTAAAATCCTCTATCACGTGAATATAAACAATGTCCTTTTTACGATTTTCTACTGCAGTGTAAAACTCAATTAGCAATTAAAGAAAGCAAGCATGGATTTGCAGATTTTATCTGCAAATAAGCCAACAAATACAGAGAAAAAGCACATTATCACCAGGTTCACTGTTTTCTGCAAAGATAATATAATGAAAAGCTCAAATTTAGGCTTGGTGTCATCTCTGTGAAGTTAAAAATCCTTAAGAAAGATGAATGAAGTTGGTGACAGTATCATGGCCTTCTCTTAAGGCTGCAATACCTCAAAAATACCTTGTGCAAAGACCATAGGAGGAACAGGATCTACTTTTGAAGTTTGCATTAATTCCTAATCCCACAGAACAAGTGTAACGTTTTCTTTTTTGTTTTAAATCCTCTTTCTCAGATGTGGTGTTCTCATTTTGTAATAGTAACAATTTTCTGCTCTTCAGCGCTCCCTCTTAATTAACACTGGGCAGGAAAGAGTTCAGATGAGTCAGAAACCCTCTAGATTTTAAACTGCTACCATAAGTGCCAGCAGTGCAGTTCAGTCCTGAGCTGCAGCAGAAAGACACAGTCCTTTATTTATCCTCACCATAGGAATGCCAATCTCGTTGGTCCCAATGTACATGTCAGGGCAGATGACGGATCGAGCAGCAAAATCCACACGCTTCCCCATCATGTGCTTGCGGAACAGCCCTTCCTTCTTCTCCAACAGCTTTGAAAACAGAAGGTAACAATTAAAACCTGGAAGTATGGAAAACCAGATGGATCCTTGCAATGATGAGTGTCATGAAAATGCCCATGGACTGAGCACAAATAGTTAATTTTTTTCCTTACTCCATCAGCTTCTCTTTTTTAATTAAGATTCCACCTGCTACCCACCTGACGAACACCAGGGTATTTTTCTGTTATCAGCTTGTCCATGTCACTGTCAAACACAATGTTGACATGGCTCTGGAGACGTATCCAAGCGTTGTACAGCTTATCTGCAATGCTCTGTCCTGGAATTGTTGTCAGCACAGAACGGTCCAGAGGTTCACTATCCCCTCCTGTCTCCTGCAGAAACAGAAATTAGAAACTTGGACTTAACAAAAAATATCTTCTACTTACTAGGCTGAAGCTATAGTATTAATTTTAGTATTAAATATAGCAATTATTTTGCATTGGTAGTCAGTCCATGTTAGGAATCACTGTAATTAGAAAATCCTATTCTGAGATAAAAATAATGTAAATCCAATAGTTTTTATCACTTACATCACTATGTTTACAGTCTAAAAGCCACTAAACCAGTCACATCCAAAAATCATTCACCTCCTGTCAAATGTTTTAAGAACAGATCTCCATCTAGTGGCTACATTCTCAGTAATTAACAATGTTTCCAAAATGTTTTACACTGCACATGTAAATCAAGTTCCCCTGGCACCTAGTCCAACGTCAAAACCCCTCAATGATACTTAGTGAAGTTTTGGGTCCTAGTTAGATGTCAACCAGCAAAAAATAAACACAATCACAACTGGCTCCACTAGGCTTAGAAGCTAAAGTGGCTTTCCCCCACTCTCTTCATGCGATGAGATGCTGGCAGAGTTTTATTGTGAACTGTTTGTGCCGTACATATTTCACTGTCCCAAAACAGTAGCCCGTTATGTCTCACACACAGTAATCTAATACCAAAAATCCATGGCTAAGGCAATCTGAGCAAAATGTTTTTTCCCTTTGCACCAGGTAGAAAAGAGTAGAGGGAAAAAACCAAACAAGGTATGGAACATCTCCATCAGCAGATATTCCAACAAAAACTGTTACAGGAACAGCTTCAACAGGACCCTTCCTGAACTCGACCCACACGTCCAAGAAAGCAAAGAATAAGATAACCAGCAATTCTTACTGTTTGAATTTCTTCTGTAATTTTTATTGGCTGACATTGTTCTTTGGCCATGAAAACCAAGAGCTTCCGTATCAGCTGAGCATCTTTCATCACAGCCTGCAAGTTCACAGTCTGCCCGTTTGTGAACAGGCGATCTCCAATGCGATTTACAGGGCGATACCTACAGCAAACCAAAATTACTTCAGAAGATTAAAGCCACTCAAAAGCACCATGATAAACCTCAAAACAGTCTAAGCTAAATCTTCAGTGCATGGAAAATAATTCAAACTTACAGTGGGCATTTAAAAAATTCATATATTCTACTGAGACAGTCATAAAAGAGGAATGATCCTTAACAAGAAATTCTATAATCACTTAAAATACTAATACTAAAATATATTTTTCCATAATTAGCATTTCAGTCTTCTAACAAACTCATGTGAAGTTACAAAAGAACTTATCATCAATTACTACTGTGGTTTTTATGCTTTAAACACTACACTGACACTTAAACAGACCAGTGTCTGTACTATAGGAGTTTGGATCTCCAACTCCTGCAAAGGATGCACTAAACCCTCTGATTTCTACAAAATTTTGGGGGAATAAATTTTACCTCGAAGGTGGAACCACAAGTAGATCTAAAAAAAACATGTCTGGACTGAATCCTGAACTCTCATCAGGATGCAGCCCAGGGAAGAGATAACGCAGAAAGAAACCTAAAAAAGATACAAAAGGAATACAAACTCATTCTCATTGCTATTGTTTGGGACTCCAAACCCCCAGATGCACTTGGTCAACCAAGTCAAAAGAATCTGCTAAGTTAACACTATTGAGCTTGTTTAAAATAAAAACATTCAGACACAGTTTAGAAAGAATTGCCACTCCTTTTTTTTGTCACATATGTGGTGTTTTAGAAACAACTCTGGACAGAAATATAGATTATAGCAAAGGAACAAAGCAAAACAGGAGGAAGACAGTTTCCAGCAACTGACTGTGACTGATTCACACAACTGCTTTGGTTTCTCCTGGCAACTGCAGAGAGATTCAGAGTACAGGCAACCCAAAAAAGAGGCTGATAAATCCACTCTCAGTCTTTAACCAGTATAACTGTGAGGAAAATCACACTCTCTGCAAACAACAGTTGTGATTTGTGGGGAGCCACAATTTGAGAATAACTGATCAAAGAGTGAATTGAATCCACGTCTCTGCATTCACTGGCTGCCAGTCCTGCTGTCACAAAGCCTATTTTGCAGCCAAAATGCAAAGATTTGACAAGTTCACACTCCTTGAAAAGTGTGATTTTGAAGAAAAGATTTGCAGATTTGTCCATTAAATGGTACAGAAAACAAACTGATGTTGCTCTTCACAACCATTACCTTCATTCTTCCACAGAGCCAGGATGTATTCCTTGGCAGTCATTGGTGTCAGGTATCCTCTCTTCCCTAACTGGCTTTCATCAATACCTGAAAATTAAAAAATAAAATAAAAATAAAATATTCATTTAAAAAAACCCTCAAGACATTACTCTGAAAGGGGTTTTTTTGCTTACAGTGGCGCTTCCAGCTTAGAGAAGGAATGGAAATACATACAAAATATACTGGCTGACATCTACATCAAAATTATAACTTAAATGTTTGCTTGGGAATATGAAATTAAGTAAAAAAGAAACCATTTCTGTGACTAGTGAATATAGATATAAGTAACAGAAAGCAAGTCTCCACTCTAACATCTAAAGTTTATGCTTTTTTTGACTTATAATGAGCTGGAACCTTTCTTCAAATGATCTCATCCCCTGACCAAAACACAAATCAAGAGTCAGCCTGCAGCTGGGGAACCTTCCAGTGGGGTTCAGGTACTGTCAGTGAGGATTCCCATGAAATACTCAACTGAAGGAGACAATAGTACCAGCCAGCAATTCATCCATATTAAGAGTGAGAATCTGGGCTACCTCTGCTTTGGAGAGGAAGGAAAACACATGGTTTTGCTACTGAAAAGCAAAAAGATCAATTATTTTCGAAACAAAGGCAGAGATTTTAGATCTCAATTTCCACAACTTGATGAAAAGCAATTCTCCCATGACCTCATACAGTTTCCCATTCTTCTTCTGGCTTAGGTCCAGAAATGCAGATTTTTGCACACTGAAAGATCAATTCTCCATTCACCTAGAAAACTTTTCCATGCTTTAAACAGAAATGCATCAATGTCAAGGTTAAAAGTACTCCCTTTTGAGACTTAACAATGCACAGACTATGCACAATGTACCTAACTGTGTGATCCATCTCAGTTCAGAATACAGAGTACTTCCCATTTTGCTTCTTTGGCCACAGCTCTGGAGATTTAATCTAGCATTTAAATCACAGAGTAGCAAACAAAATAAACTCTCTATGGAAACCTTTCCTAAGGGCTAAATATCAAATGTCTGCCTCAATTCTGTTTCATTGTGTAAAGGATCAAGGATACAAGAAGGAAAAGGAGATTTAAATTGATTCAAACAATAGGCTAATTAATCCTAGAAAGTGCCACCTACTTTCTTTTTTTGTCTTTTACTCTTTAAGAGGAAATTCATTCAAAAGAGTTTTGATTATGTGATTTTCTTTCTGAAGTTGGTCATCTTCCTTCTAATTAATCTTATCTGCAGTTGCTCAGTTTAAAAAATCCAGCAGAAAATCAACAACCTGCTAAAAACGAAGTATCCTGAAACCACTCAAAAGTTGACACTGATTATGCTGTACTTCTTTTCCTGACACAGAGACATGTGAAGCTGCAAAAGCACAACAGGCTCTCAAACAGAAATTTAATGGAATTAGATTCTCTCTGACTCCTGGGCTTACTGGTTTAGTTATAATCAGTATTTTTTATAAATGAGTTCCAAGTGCACAGTGACTGCTAAGGATCTGTGCCCCTTAAAGACAGGGGGAAAGTGCAAACATATTTGAGTAGAAGACAACTATTTCACCTGCTGTTTCATCCAGAATGCCTTCCTCTCCTGACTTATGGTACACTGTAGAAGGATAGGTCACTGTCAGCTTGCTGTTGTGCTCCTTTCGCACCAGTGATCTCCTGGATCTTAAAAACAAAAACAAAAACAAAAACAGGACAGGTAGATAAAGGTTAATGTAAATACAGCATTTAGGTAGAAACCAGCTTCCTCATGTAGTTAAACTTACTTGCAGTTTGGGCATTTCTTTGAACCCATGTGTGCTTTCCAGAACTGTGATATCAGTTTATTTCTACACTCACACACATTTTTGACCTGGTAAAGGAAAAAAAAAACCCTTAAAAATAATGAATATAATAAAAATAAATTAAAACATGTTGTGTGAAGAATTCACTAAACATTACACAATTAATGTTAACTATCAACATGAACATTTTTAGGATCAATGTACACACATCCATGAACTCATTAATTCATGCCTTGATCTGTAGTGTTCTTTCTTCATTTTCCCATTTGCTGGAGATACATCCCTCAGTGCTCTCCACCCTCCTTTTTCAACTTACTCCCTAAAGTCTTTATTTTTCAAGTCACTACTGGAATTTAAAGCTTTTCACTAATGATGACTTAACAAGGTAGAAAAGTGACAAAAATCGCTTATTTTGACTGCTCATGAATGTATGATTTACAAAATGCTTAAGCTTAGCTTTTAAACAAGTGATCAAGAAATTACCCTTGGCTTATAAACAAATCTCAATGATCTTAGATTTTTAAATACCTTCTTCACTCATTTGCCTTTACTAACCATGCACATTAAAGTACACTTAAATGGAAATTAGAATTCAATTACACAAGTCCTCCTAAAAACGTCACTGTCATTAATTCTGCAGTTTTGCATGAGCTCTCAAAATGGCCTCTGTTGCTCAAAACAGCCAGAGAATCATACAGAGAAGTATCAACATCTGTAGGTGGTGTACTGACAGCAATATCAGATTTTAATACAGTATTTACACCACCAAAACATTTTCCTACACAGACATTTCCCTATTTTCCAGAAACTCAACAGTTACACTAATGGGAAATAAAATCTTTTTTAAATTTCATTTCAGACATTTCCCTCGAAAAGCCCTCTAAACATAAGACAGTTCAGAACTGGACAAAATCCAGCACCGACAGAGTCAGACAGGCTTTGTTCTGCACATTGCTATTTTAGGAGGATAAAGCCCAAGATCTCAGGAGGATCACTGCCTGTACTTACGTTTGAACACCGATCTCTTATTTGAGAGCTTTGTAACATTTCCTGAACGTGGCGATTTAACTCTTCTTCAATTTCTGAGCCTGTTGCATCTGCACATTGCTCTACAAACTAAAAGGAACAGAAGAAAAGAAATTGGCAGAGAGCCTTATAGGTATGTGACCATGCACTCCAAAAGGGATGGAGCATTACAAAGTACTTGCCCTGTTCAGAATGATTTCAAGGTCATGGACAGCATGAAGCAACCCTTTCTCCAGCACCTTCAGCTGGCTTAGCAGTAAGTGAACCACGGCTCGAGGACATGTCAGCATGTGGCAATTCAAACAAGATCCTCGGATTAGAAGGTATAATTTCTGGAAAAAAAGGGGAAAGAAAAGGTTATCCTGCCAGATGTACTGGCTTGCACAGTAAGCAAGTAAATACAATTGTTGGGACTTAAAGAAAGTGCTACTATAATTGAGAAATTAGACTAACGGTTAATTTTAATCATGAAGAATTTGCTTGAAAAAAATTGATTTCAATGAAACTCATATGCAAAGCAAGATCTGTAGATGAATAGGCTGTCCACATAACAGATACATGAAACACTTGTGGCATCTACAGCAGCTCTGGGATCAAGGCTGCTCTTGCACAGCAGCATGACTACAGCTCCAGACCACTCAGCCATAAAGGACAACATGGAACCCAAACCCCCACACTAGTAAAATGAAACATTCTGGTCTCAATCCTAGAAGATCCTTCACACAACCACATTCTCCTCAAGGTCCTGGAAATTATCAGGGGGTTTTTACTGTTTAACACACCTCTGTGTTACTATTTAACACAGCTGCCTCACTCCAGCTGCATGCAGCCCCCATGGCCTGAAGGCTGGGAATTACTGCTGCAGGATTTTAATCCTTGGTCAATACAGTTATGTGACTTAAAGCTGGAACAAGGCTAGAAGTGGGCACCTCATCTAGCTTTGGAAGTGAGGTTCTGACTCTCAATTAGTAGCCTGTGCAAAAGGCAGCTACTGTAAGACAGCACCTCAGAGGAAAATTCATCCCAGCTCTGGTTTGTTAAAAACTGGAAGACAAGACGACTGTTCATCTGCAGTAGTTGTTTAAAGGAAATGGTATTCTTTACTGTGCCATTCATTTAATTAAAGCACAACATCCTACAGTCAATCACATACTTTAGGATGAATATTCCCCCCCCACCTGCCTGTCAATACTGAGTAAAACAATAGTTACAACAAAGTGCATATTTTTCAAAAGGTCTATTTGTATTGAACTATCATGACACAACAAAGCTTTTCTAATAGATTTGCTGTTATTACACTTAGAAGGAAAAACAGATCTTGGCACCTTTACTATTTTCAAGCACTGCAACTACATGACAGCTCGGGCACCACCACCCCTTTTACCAGCAATAATTAAGGGTACCTACATCGAAGAACAGGGGGTTGTAGACAGTCAGAGGCAGTTCTATATGGCCAAAGTGCCCGGGGCAGTTGCTGAAGTTCTGCATGCAAGTCGCACACACTTCTTTGGAGTCCGGAGGTCCCAAGGCCAAGTCATACAGTCCATTCACAGCCGGATTCCCCACATTATCCAGGTACTGAGGGTTTGTTATGGGTTTCACACTCAGTTTCCTGAAGTTGAAAGGAAAGAGTAAAAATCAACGGCAGTAACCAGCGACTTGATACGCATTTGAATGGTACAACTAGCATGGGCATTTAGTATCTGTGTGGTCTTCTCAACTGATGAAAATATCTTTCTGAGAGCATTTTGCGAATGCAATGGGAATGCGTGTATTATTGACTTCATGATGCAATAAACAAAATCATTCATATCGCAGCAAATACTTCTTTTACATCTCTAGCCACTCTACTAAGAAAACACATAATTTTGTCAGTGTGTCCCCTCGAGCGGTACAAGACTTTGTATAAAGCTCGGCTGCCGCCATCCCGGCGGCTGGGCCACGGCCCAGCCGGACCACATGTCCCAGCATGCTGCGCGCCACAGCCAACCGCAGCTCCCCGGCGCCCTGCCGCGGAGCACGCTGGGACTCGTAGTGCCCGGCAGCACCCGCACAGCTCGGGATGCGTACACATGGAGCCTCACCTGATCTCCTCGGCTGTGTACATTCCGAAGGACACCCCAACCAGCCGCCGCCACGGCACCACTTTGGGCGGCTTCATGGCGAACGAGCAGCTCTTTCCCGGCCGACAGCTGATCCCACTCTCCCGCTGGGAAATGCCGCGCCACGGGCAGCACCCCGCGGTCCGGGCTGCGGGGAGGGCGGGGCCGGGTGGTACCACCGCTGCTGAGGGGCGCTACCGGCCCC
>VYXD01013268.1:163411-201309 GCA_013397195.1 Hylia prasina | reverse complement strand
GGCCGTGCCGCCTCCCGGGCGGGCGGGAGAGCCACCGGTGAGGCGCCGGAGGGAAAGGCCGCGTAGCGGCGGCACCGGGGATGTACCGACGGACGGGCCGTGCTGGCTGTGTGGGGAGTGAGGCGGGAAAGGCTGCGCAGGCGCAGTACGCGCGTGCGGTGGCTCGGCGTGGTCGAGGCGGCGTGGCCGGAGGGAGCTCCTTCCCGGGGGCTCTTACCTGCTTTGGGACGCCTTTCCCGGGGATCTGCCCTGTTTTGAGGCGGTTCGAAGCCTCCTTGGGAGAGAGTTTGAGCGTTTAAGCCATTGCTACAGCTGAATCTCACGAAAAAGTGGAAAAGCTCTTCCGCTACGAAGGCTGAGGAAGCTGGGGCTGTCGAGCCTGGAGAAGGGAATTTTGCATGGAGATCCCATAATTGTCTTCCATATCTGAAGGGGGCCTACAGGAAGCCAGAGAGGGACCTTTCTTAAGGAATTGTAGTGATAGGAGTAACGGGGAATAATGAGTACATATCGAAAAACCAGACGTTTATATTAGCTATTGGGAAGAAAATTTTTTTTTTTGTAGAGGTGGTGAGACTGTCACAGGTTGGTCAGGGAAGTTGTAGATGCCTCAACCTTGTCAGTGTTTGAGGGCAGATTGGGTGGGGCTTAGAGCAGCCTGGTCTAGTGGAAGGTGTCCCTGCCCATGGCAGCAGAGGTGGAACAAGATCTTAAAGGTCCCATCCTTCCAACACCTTAACATTCCATGATTCTGTGCAATGGTTTTGTTTAGGGACTGTGTCAAATGAAAAAGCCCCACTTCTGTGGATAATCATTACTCATTTCTGGGATGGAAAAATCATACTTAATCAGTTTATAAGACTTCCCAGGAGGAGCTGGAGTTCTGCAGTGCCACGGTAAAGCACAGAGCTGTGACTGCCCCTTAACAGCCTCTCCCTCAGGGTCAAGGTCAGTGTGGAGGCACTGAAGGCCAGAGTTGCAGTAAAGCTTTGTGAGCAAAACGAGTAAAAGTATTTTAACATAAGCCTTCGTTTGTGTTAAAAGGCGTAAAATATGAACAGTGGTGAGAAAGACTTGAAGCAGTGTCTTGAGTGAGCACAAAGCAGCTGCTTTGTGATAGTCTGCAGAGTGAGTCCATGTGTCTGTGCTGCAGCCACGGTTTTGTGAGGAGCTGCACCAATGCAGAGACATCTGGAACTCACCAGGACTGATTCATCTGCATCATTACTCTGGGTTTTCTCCTGTGTCTAAAGTATTTTTCAGCATGATTTTTTAAGTGCTGTTTTCAGCGTCATCCTGTCTCTAAAGCATAAAGTGTATTTTCTGTTTTATGTCCATGATTTTCTTTCTGAGATGCACTAGTTCTTGAAAACTACTTTAAAATGTTATTCCCCAATATTAAGTAATCACAGGGGTTTTTTTCTAGTATAGTTTTTCACATACAACCTCTTGTCTCTTGAAATGAAACCCTTAAGCATCAAATATAAGTTTTATGGTAATAATTTGGTGTTAGTAACAGTGCAACATTGCCAGTTACTCTAATGCACTCCAGTTCCCTCTAATGTTTCAATTCTGACCTGTAGTATAGAATTTCAGTGTTCTGCTTTTGCTGTATTAATGTGACTGCCATAAATTCAAACCCTTGGTTGTTTTGTAGGAGCTCTTCAAGTAGTACTGCTCTTGGGAAGACTGTGGACAATTCACAAGGTAAGATGTCTTCATTACTGGTTCTTTGCATACGCTTTTTCATCTCCAAACAACACAGTGTATTAGGAAATAAAGATGATGTAAACACCCTCTTTCCCCTCCTTGGATTTTCTTTCTCCCTGTCTTCATTGTGCATAAATTTTGTGGATTAACTTGATTCCTTATCACCAATCAGCTCCATACTCCAAGAGCACAAACTGGGTTGTGCAGTTCCATGAAACTACATTAGACTGTGGTTTTAAAATCCTTTTTTTAGTACTTTCAGCTGGATCAGTTTAACTCATCAATTTTTGTAGAATCATAGAATTGCTTGGATTGGAAAAGACCTCTGAGTTACTGGAGTCCAGCCAGCACTGCCAAGGCACCTCCAAACCATGTCCCTAAGTGCCACATCAACGTGTTTAAATCCCTCCAGGGATAGTGACTCCACCACTCCCCTGTTCCAATGCTTGACAAGCCTTGCAGTGAAGAATTTATTCCTAGTATCCAATCTACACTTCACCTGGTGCAACTTGAGGCCATTTGCACTTGTTCTATCGCTTGTTATTTGGGAGAAGGGTTGACCCCACCTTGCTACAACTTAGGGGGTCAAAAGTTTGGGGATCTCTTCGTTTCTAATGACCATTTTAATGTTGTTTCTCACAGTAGTTCAAGAAGAAATTGTGCTCCCCCGAAGGAAAACATGGTGAGTGTTTACTTTTGGAATCTTCACTTGGAAAAAAAAACCAGTGTTTGACAGATAAATGTAGTCTGTCCACCAAGTCTGAAAAACAAAGCTGAGGTTCCTGTCTTGTTATTTGCAATGTCCCACTAGTGGTTTTCCTGCTGATTTGGAGCTCTGTGAATATTCTTACTCTCTGTGCAGATTGTGTACATTGCATTCCTGACATTTCTTTCCAAAACACTTACGACAATTGCATTTTAAAGCATGGTTCTATTTCTTTATAAAAGATCACATTTGCTAAAGATCTGTAAAGCCAACTTCTTTTGGCTGTTTGCATATGAATGTGTTTCTTTCAGTGAAATAAAACTTGATCGTTGATAGCTGACTGAACAAATCCTGCTTAGAAATCACACAACTGAACAAAACCTATTTTGTTTGGAACACTTAACTTGGAATTGCATGACTGTACAGCAAAAATTAAGTTTATTGTTTAGTGGTGTCAGCATGTAAACCTAAAGTAAGGCCACCTTCACCTAAATGCTTTCACTGGCCTTTCCTTGTTTGCTTGAAACAGCCAAAGTCTTAAGGTTCCACAGGCACAGGAATCCTGAGATCCCTGGTTTTGGTTTGCCTTTTTTTTTTTTCCTTGCAAAGACGTGTCTTGTAGAGCGACTTAATATATTTATCCCTGAGAGATGCTCTAGAAGCAGCATTTCAAGGAATTATTTCTGTGTCTCTTCCCTATGACCTTCCTTTGATAATGTATTATAAGGGCAGGAGTAATAGCTGAAAACACAGATGCTCTTCTGTTTTTCTTCAAAATCTCTTTTTTTTCCTGGGGTTGTTAAGAAATGAGACTGGTTTTTTTCATTTTCTCTTTCTTTGTGAAAAGTGTTGTTTTCTTAGCCCAGCAAAAACATTATTTCCTAGAACTGAAAATCCTTATGGGTCAGGATAATCCAGTGCTTGTTCTCCAAACAAAGTAATGCACAGCATTCAAAGTCTGCAGCTGAGTATTGATCAAACTCCTTTTTTGTTTAGGGATAAGCTCGCGGTGCTGCAGACCTTGGCTTCCACTGTGAACAGGGTGAGTGGTTCTGTGGGTCATGGAGATGGCTCAGGTTGTCCATTCTGTGCAACACCCTTGTGCTCAGGAGGCCTTGAATTTCTACTTTGGCCATAAATGAGAGATGGGACTTTCACATCAGGGTTTTCCCTCTGGCTCAGGGTGTTTTGCTGTGTCCTTAAAGCCTCAGTTCACGTGCTAAGAGAGAGCTGCAGTTACCAGAGAAAGTGCAGGGCTTTGATAAGGCTTTCACTAATACAGGGAGCAAGTTCCTTCACCAGTTCAGCTTCCCAATCCAGAATGTCCTTCCCAATCTCAGTCCAGAAAGGCTTTAAAAAGTGCAACGAGTGTCTGCTCTTGCTGGGCAAAACCTGGAAATGCTGTTCTTAAATCCCATCTATCTTGAATTCTGGGAATTAAATCAAAACTTGCCAAGGCCCATCAGCTTCCCAGGACTGTTACACTTGGGGTCCTACTTGCTTTGCAGTGGCACTTGCTGTTTGGTATGTTATAGGAAGGACCCTTTTTAGTCACCATGTTAGCCTCTGTGTGGATGTATAATGGAAATATTTTTTAAACTATTTCCAAACAGGCTAAGCCTTTTTGAACAAGAGTAACTTCTGTAAAATGTGCCTTGGTGGTGGTTATGATGGAAGAATTCGTTGTGCTTTAAATTCCATGAGGCAGTGTGTTGTGCCCGTGCAAATAACCATAAACTCTACAGTGCTGGGCTCTTCTTTTTACAGGATCCTACTGCTGCTCATTACATGTTCCAGGATGACCCTTTCCTGATGCCAAGAAATGCACTTAATTCTGTAGGTATTTCCTTTCACATCCTTGATAGCTTCCCTCCTACCTTTGTCTAGGCTGTGAATACTCTTACCTAATTGAAGCTTGGTTTTGATTACAAAAGAAAATTAAGTAGCAGATTACTTTCACAGTTTTCTCTCTGAAATGGGAGATGTTTTTGAGCTTGAGGTAGTAGTGCAACTTTTCAGATGTCTGAACTGTGTCCCTTGACTAACAAGAAAGTAGAATATAATGGTATTTAAAGAATAGACATTCTTATACTGGCATGAATACCAGAATTTTATCTGGAATGTTGTCCCTGTGACTCTAGTAAGTTGAAAATTACACATGAGTTTAATTTGATCCCATCAGAATGTTCATTGTTAAAGAAAATGTTTCTCCTGATTTTCAGCCNACAAACTTAACCCCCAACATCCATCTTGTTTCATTTCTGTGCAGCGTCTGTATTCATTGTCAAAGGAGTCTGGGAGAAATGCTGCAAAATACATCATAAAGAATTTTCCTCAGTATTTTGACAAGACTTTTGCAGAGCCCAACGTACCAGTAAGCTTTCTGCTTTTTCTTTTCACTGTATTTGTGCTTTGTCAGTGAAATCAACTGTTGGACTGGTTCAAAATAAGATAAAAGGATAACTTTTAAACCGTTTTGCAGACAGAATGAACACAGTACTGTTATTTCCATTATGCTTTTGTAGTGGACATTTTTCCTTGGGAGTTCAGGATCATAGCAGGTTCTTGAGATAAAAGAAAAGCAATGTTTAGATGTTGCTTCCTGGCGCAGATTGAGGGATGAGGATGTGTGTGGTCCTTCATCACCAAAAGGACTGCTGTTGTTGGGCTGCAAGCAGTGTATTGGGTGAAGAGTAAGGATATCTAGAGAAGGTTTGAGCTTATGACTGACTTCCACTGTTTCCTTTCAGTGCCTGATGCCCGAGACTCTGACACCTCAGACTGAAGGGGTGAGTGAGGAAGCTCTCAGGGAGCGCATCCACCTCCGAATGGTGAAAGAGTCTGTGGACATGTTCGACCAGCTTCTACAGGCAGGTATGTGGTCACCTGCCAGCTTCTGTGAGGGAGCTCTTCTTAAATTGTGCCAAAAATACTTCAATAGCTGACAAAGGCTCTGAGACAATTTTGTGACTTTGTTGCTCTTTCTGCAAGTGACTCTGGTCTGATGAAGTGGTTCTCTAGAATTACTGGAGAATCTGAGCCACTGCTTGTCTGACAGGTCACTTAGGTGATAAAGAAAACAAACAGTTTCTTGAACAGGAAGCAGATAGAATTCTTTTGTTGGTTTTGAATCTGTTTCATAGAAGGTGAAATACGCAAAGTGTTCTTCACAGCAGGGTGTATCCTAGGAAGAGTTATAAAGAGCACTAGAAATTTCAGATGCTGTGTTTGCTTGTGCTGCTTCACAGTTCTGGCTGCCAGCTATCACTTCCTTCTCTGACTTGGTCAGGAAAACTCTACCCTTTCAGTGGCTTCAGTAGAAAAACATATTCCAGTTCAGTGTTAAAATTGTCTCCTGGAATGAGTGGGTTTGTGGCAGTACTGGTGTCACAGCAGGGTTTGGGACTTGCTAGAGAATCTTTGTGTTGGAAAAGAGCAAAGTGATGTTCAGAGGTTTTCTGATACGGCTGTAGAGTGGTGAGCTCTTCACTTTCTCTGACTGTCATAAATTCTCATTTTCTAAAGGTACTTCTGTATCTTTGGAGACCACAAACAGCCTTTTAGATTTGTTATGCTTCTATGGAGGTGGGGAACCTACTCCTGAAAAAGAGCAGGAAGAAAAAGAGGGTTTGGAAGAAGCAGAGGTATGGAAAACTCAATCTCTGTTTATTTATTTCATACATGGTGGGAGTATATCAAGGTGGCATCAAGATTTTTGTACTGTTTGCATGGGAGATGCCATGAGCTGGATCAGATACAGTCAATATTCCCAGGAGATACTTATAAAAATCCATAACTGACCTAGTAACAATCATGGTTTGTGTAAAGCTGTTAATCTGTTTAATAACATAAACATTATTCTCAATCTATTTATTGCTTCCTGATTGTTATAATAGAAATTATTCTAGTATAACCCATTAAAAAACACCTTTGTTCCATGCTGCTGAACTTCAGTTTTGTTAGTAAATCATGTTATTTGATGTTAAATCATAATTTAACTCTGAGAAACTTATTTTTGCAAAAATCTCTCCAGGTGGATGCTTCAGAACAGAAAGCTCCAAAGAGACAATTTCAAAGAGGTTCACAGTCATCTGGCCCCAGATGGAGGTATAGAAAATACTGCTTATATTCCCATATGCCATGGGTTGTGCACTTGTATTGTTGTTACAGAACAGACCTTTTAGCAGCCCATACTCACAGGTGTTTCTTGTGAAAGAAACCTGTGTTTGCTGATCTTTTAAAGTGTTCATGGCAATCTGGTAGGTACAGTCTTTGGGGGTACAGCTCTTATTTTGTTCTGCATGTTGAATCCTTCTCCTAAGGGTATCTTTTATTTGGTTCTTGAATATTTGTCTTGTTCATTGGTCCTAGGGAGAACAACCATGCTGAAAGGATATTTAAGATCATGCCAGAGAGGAATGCACACTCCTATTGCACGATGATCCGTGGGATGGTGAAGGTAAAGTTATTGTTCAGTGCTGGGGGATTTTTTCCTTGTGAGATCTCACATAGTCAGAGGTTGTTTATTTTTGTTTTTGCAGCATGGGGCTTATTCTAAAGCCTATGACATGTACATAGACTTGCTGAATGAAAGGCACAAGGGTGAGTGTCTCGTGGTTGTACTTTGTGGTCTCCTGAGTGCAGAAAGGCCCTGCTGGGCCCAGGAGTGTTTGTTCATGGCAGTGATGATTGGCGCAGGGGTACGGACCTCAGCTGGATCATGGGAGCTGAATGCAAACTGGCAATTCCAGTGCAGCTGGCGTGTGGCTGGCTCACTGGAAACAGGTTTGCATGAGACTTTGCCAGAAACTGAGCCATGCTAGAACAAACTGTTTCCTGTAGGCTGTAAATTGTCATTTAAAATGGATTATCTTACATTTTCCAGCTGATGAGCCCACCTTCAATGCCCTGATCAGAGCAGTCCCATATCTAAAGGAGAGGTTTGTAGAAAGATGGGAATTAGCCAAGGTAAGGAGGGTAGAGCAGAAGAGATGGGGAGGTGGTAAGAGTGTGGGCTCTTTTACTAATAAGGGTCTGCTTTATTAGTAAAATTTTGCAGTTGTTGGAAGACCAAAAGCAAGAACTTTGTCCCCAGATACAAATTTGCTGTAAAGGAAGTACAGTAGTTTAAATAGAAAAGATAACTATGGAGGAGTGGCAAATGTGTAAAATCCAATCTTGCCTTTGCAGAGTGATTTGCCTTGTGAGAAACTGATTCAGGAACTGCCTGGACGGAAAAATGGGGGAAATTTCTGCTGGGAGATAAAATAAATGAAGAATTTTAGATAAAAACTCTTTGAATTTTAATTCATGCTGTTGCGACAGAAATGGAATTTTGAGTTTTAATGACACATAGTAAGGCAAAACACTATGTAACTATAGAATTTTTCCATTATGTTCTAGAGACAATTGTCCAAGATTTATTTTGATGTAATGTAGCCTTGGGTTTTGGTCATTAATAATTAGACAGTACTCTCTTAATAAATAATCAGTTAAAGCAGAGTTGCTTACTTGAAGGGGGTAGCAGGGATTAAGTTGAGGAAATGTAGTCTAACCCACCTGAAAGCTGAACTGTGATCCATAACATGTGAAGCACTAAGGATTTGGGGTTTTGTTTTAAGGACTTCCTGACTCAGATGGCTCAACAGAAAGTGCAACCAACTCTGCTAACTTTTAATTCTGTACTGAAGAGTCTGAGAAGATGTGGTGGTGTGGGCAGAACTATGTCTTTGTTGGTATTAAAGGAAATGGAAGCACTTGATATAGGTAAGAGAACCAGAGTATTTATTATATGCAGTGATTATGATATTCCAGTGCCTCCTTCAGAACAGAACAGTTGACAAGAGTTCAGCACCACACAACACCTGTGGTGATTCCCTGATTTCAGGGGAGATGTACTTCACAAGCTACCCAAGCCAGTTCAGATCTGTAGATCTGCATCTCTACAGAAAAAAGCTTTTGATCTAGATGATGATTTTTTTCTTCCAAGTAAGTATTGCAGAGAGAGAGAGTATCTGCATAATTATTTGATGTCCTGTGGGGTGTGCTTTGCCCTAGTAATGTGCTTGTGGATAGGCTAAAGATTACATTCATGAGCAGAAGGGAAACCAGGTATGAAGTATGTTTTATTTTAATTTAAAGCAGGGGAGCTTGGCTGCTCCCCCATAGAAATAGGATGCTCCAGCTGGTGGTCCAGTGTTGGATATCACCTCTCCCAGGCCTGTGTATGTGAGCTCTGCTCCAGCATTAGGGTGGGCAGGGAGGATATTACAGAGATAAATTTATGCATGCTGCCCAACTGGAGGAGCAGCCTGTGAATTAGAGCTGTGGCACAAAGCTCAGCCAGGAATGTTGCAGTAACTGCAGTGATTTTGCTTTCCAGAGCCCAGCCTTGCATCCTATGATCATCTCCTCTCCGTGTATTACAAAGGCGGTACGTGCGCTGTGGGCTCGGCCATGAACGTGCCGTGCCCTGTGTTGCAGCTGCTTTGGTGCTTTTCACATGGGATGGGTGAAAGCAGTTCACTTATGGATTAAAAAATAACCTTTTATGGGTGTGGTCTTGGTGTTCCCTGTGCTGCCTGATTCTGCTTGGGTGAAAAAAAAAGGTAACGTCATACAGGGAGCAAATGCTGCTCAGTCACTGTGGAGGTTGGATCTGACCACAGTGTGTGTGATTTCATACTGTGCCTCTCACAGGGATGAAATTGCACAGGAGATTTCCTGCAACAGTTCTGTGCATTAGAGCTGTCCTGAAAAACAGCTATGTTAGAAGGCAGGAACCAGCTGTTTAAGATCTCATCATGCCCACAGGCTTTTGGCTATAGGAAGAGAATAGGCAGAGTAGCCCATAACTGCAATCCTTGTGTTTTAAGAAATGTAAAGGAATTGCTCTGGAGTCTCTCTTAGTTTTGGGGTTTGGGGTGTTTTGTTTGTTTTATTTTCCTCCTTTTAAACTTTTGTTTGCTTATGAAATGCTTTGCTTTTTCCAGTGCAGCCTTCTAACAGACAAACTTCCAGGCCTGTTTGATTCCTTGCTAGAAAGCACTTCAGTCTTTCTGAATCTGCTCTGCTGTGCTGTGGAAATCTGGAAATAGTGGGGCAAATTTTAGAGCAAATTAAATTGAAGCTGGTGTAGAGCACCATGGAAATTACATTTGTTTAAAATGATGTTGCTTGTTCCCAATTTCATATTGTATTCGTAGACTGATGCTCTTCACTAAGGAAGTGCTCGGTACAACTGAGATGTGATGT
Organism: Hylia prasina; assembly: GCA_013397195.1. NCBI lineage: Eukaryota > Metazoa > Chordata > Aves > Passeriformes > Sylviidae > Hylia > Hylia prasina. Next base: position 191,639 of record VYXD01013268.1, on the reverse strand, counting down.
TGTTTGTCTCTTTGTACCACAGTTGATGGTCAATCATCAGACATCATTGCTGAGGTGTTAAATGAGGTTGAAAAACGAAGTTTCACTGCCCAGGACCCTGATGATGGTAAGGACTTCAAGCCTGGTTAAAAAAGTACCTGTGAATGTCAGGTTTTACTTGGCTAGGATAAATGCACGCAGCTCTCAGGCCTTTCTGATATTTTTGAAGACAAGGGCAAATTCCAGTGTTGGGAATTGTGCTGTGTATTTCTGCACTGGCTTCTGTGTGGAGGTAGGGGTGTAGCTTGTGTGAATGAGTGTTTTAAGTCCATGTGATAAAAAGTCCTAGGGTGATTTACAAAATCAGTTTAAGGAGGAGCAGTTTCATGAAATGATGCACATCAGGTGAATGGCAGGTTTTTGTTGTAGGTGTGGTGTGCGTTTTCCTATTTTAGTTCTTCCTAATCCCATTCAGAATATTTCATGAAATAAAACTTCATGGGAAACTGGAGCGTGGGTTTGTAGGAGGGGTATATCCTCAACATCCCATGGGTTACTCCTCATTATGCCATTTGTACACAGCTTTGCCCTGAGAAGTTCATAAGCCTTTCTGTAAATTTGGAAGCAGATGCAGCTTCCATCTGAAGATAGGTTTGGCAAAGAAAGGTTCCTAGACAACGTGGCGTTAATGGAGTGCTGAAAGCCACTCTTTATCCGCTTTCTTTTTGTCTCTGGAAGGATTCCTGGAAATAGTCAGAATGTTGTACCCCTCCTTAGCTTCTGTCCTGCTAGGTGTGTTTCTTTCTGTGCTCTACGTTGTTGCTAGAAGTGTGTAAAATACCTCACCCAACTCATGCCACACCAAGAGGAAGAAAGTGAAGAGCTCTGCTATATTGTCAAACTGAGCTACAGAATGAGTTTCTAATTGAACATACCTCATCCATCCCCTGGGAGAGTGGGTTAATGAGCTGTGTTATGTCTCCTTGGAAGCTTGAAGTTAACAGACTCTTGTTTGCTCCCTTTCAGCCAGCTTTTTTACCACCGCCATGCAAGTGGTAAGTGTCTCTTCCTTGCCATCAGAATTCCTTTGAGCCCTTCCAGCTGTTGGAGAACTGCCTGTGAGTTTACATCCTGTCATACAAGGTGTAGCTTTCAGTATCTCCCATTTTCATCTGTGCTCATCACCTTCTGTAACTTCCTGCCATAATTTTGCAGTTCTTTGCTTGACTACTCCCTAATTGTTAATTGGCATGCCTGTGATACCTGCATGTACCTCTGTGAGTCTTGTGAGTTGCATTTGGTAGCATCTTTCAAATCTGACTGGTTTATTGCAGTGCTGTGATCTTAAGGATATCAAGCTTGCCTATCAGTTAAATAAGGCACTGGAGAAGGGAGACAACTGGAAATTCTTGGATGTGGATCGGTCAAACATCTATTGGTGAGTGAAGTGGGGGTTATATTCAGCATCTTGTATGTTGTTGTCAGCTTAGACATTAGACAACAATGTAGGATTCAGACATTGAGCACCAGCTGTTATTGTATGTCCAGTTTGGGAATTAGATCCTTCATAAGAGCAGTGATTGCTTAGGATTTACTTTCAGTTTGTGGCCTTTGAACTGAAATCCAGTGTCTTGGAGCATTAGTTTATCTCAACATCCATCCAACAACTAGAACCAGTTGTGGGTTCTACCATTCTGTTATGTACTCAGGATGGCAGCTTTGGGTAACACCAAAACAGCATAATTTCTTTGTGTAGGGATGTTTCCTAGTCAGTGCACTGGGTCAAGGACTCAGGCTTGTCTTGTGAACTTGCACAAGTAACAAGGTGAATTTACTTCAGTTCTTATACACAAAAGTTTTATTTGAGACAGAGTCAGGTACCTTAAAACTGGCATCAGGGAGGAAGATTGCTTTTTTATATATATATTTTAAAACACAGTGGTCTAATGAGTTCTGCCAATAGTCTAGTGTCAGTATTACGCTGTTTTAAGAAACACTGCTGCTTTTCTGATTGCATGGAGTGTTGCAGTCAGTAAAATTTCCTTGATCTGCAATAAAAATCTGATCAGCACACCATCATGTGCTGGTACTTCTGTATGGTTTGCTTCATCTAATCATCACTGAATTAAGACCTTTTTTTCTCTCTAGGTCAAAATTCTTTTCGTTGTTGTGCATGATGGAACAAATTGAGGTGGTGTTGAAGTGGTACAAAGAAATGTCATCTTCAGTAAGTGTGTACCAGGGTAAGAGCTGCAGAGCTTTTGCATGGAGAAGTGGAGCAGTCACAGGTGACTGAAATGACTCTCTTCCTTCACCAGCTCTTTTATCCAATTCCTAAAAATATATTGGACCTCCTTCAAGCACTGGATGCAGCCAACCAGTTGGAAGTGATCCCTTCAGTCTGGGAAGGTCAGTGATGGCCACATGGCTTCATAGGCAGTTTGTCTGACAAATGCCAGGAGCAGTTGGAGCTAGTCTGGAAACTTCTCATTGCTTGGAGTAGCTAAGATAAGGTGCAGTGCTTGCCTGTGGTCAAATCACCTGGAACCTCTGCAGATCCTTGGTTAAGATTGAATCTGGCCCCCCCAAAAATAAAAAAAAATACAAGTCACTCCTTAATCCTCAGCAGATGGTGGTGGAGGGTTTTGGCTACAGGGGGTTGTGGGCCTCACTGTCCAGCAGCAGTTCAGGTCCCTGTTCCCCCTGAGGACTGGTAATTGATGTTACAGACAGTGCTCTGTGTGTTGTTCCCTCCCTGCTGTGACAGGGCCATCACCACCACCAGCTTGGTCAGTGCTGGGGACCTTGAAGGCCATTATCAAGGGGAGTAGTTGGGCTGTCACCCAAAAATCTTGAGACCAGCAGGGAAGGGATGAAGAAATGAGATTAGTTAATGTATTTGGTGCACAGGATCTGATAATGAGGGGAAAGAAGGGAAATTCAGTGTGACCTGCTCAGTCACAGAGAATGGCTCTGCGTTGTTAAATTGTGCTGACCATATTGCCAGGATTTGGGAACAGGGGTACTAGTCACACCTGCCAACTGCTGCCTCTCTCTAAACAGATGTGAAACAGCTGGGGTTTAGCAGGAGACAAGACCTGTTGGAAGAGTTCTTGTCTTTGATGAGCAGGGACCAGCACCCCAGTGAGGTAAGGAAGCTGATAATGCCCATGAACAGCTGAGCTCCGTACAGCCACTTGCTCCTCCCCTGTGAGGTGGTGGAGGGAACTGGGACAGTAAAAGGGCAAAACTCAGCTCAGTTACCATTTCCCCTCACAGGCAGGTGTTCAGCCATCCCTAGAAAAGCCAGGCTCCTGGAAAGCTCATGTATAACAGTTACCTGGGAAGTCAAACCACCATCACTGCAAATGGATCCCCGGTTCCTCCCTTCCCCACCTTTATCTGCTGAGCATGACATCCTGTGGTCTGAAATATCCCTTGGGTCATTTAGGGGTCAGCTGTCCCAGAGGTGTCCCCCCCAACTCCTTGTCCCACACACTTGTGCACCCCCAGCCCACTCTCTGGTGGGGGAGCCTTGATGCTCTTTAAGCACTGCCCAGCAAGAACAAAAATATCCCTGTGTTATCAGCACACTTTCCATCTTAAATATAAAACACAGCCCCATAGAAAGAAAGAAGAAACTGAAGAAATTTAACTCTATCCCAGCCAAAACCAGCACAGAAGCTCAGTAGAGAGTAGAGGTGTCTCCTCAGACTGTTGGTAAATGCTGTATCCCTGGTCAGTCCTAGAGGTGCTGTTCCAGTGCATCTGCCACTGCAGATTTCCAGATCCATGTGAGCTTGTCCAGGCCTGCTAAATGCTTTGGATTTTCTTCAGCCTATAAAGAAACCTCCAATTAACAGAGCAGGATCCTTTCTTACCAGGGTTTGAAGTTATGCAGCCCAACCAGTCACATCTCTGGGGAAGCACATGGCAGAATTCAGGGATTTTTGCCAAGGATTTTGTTGCAGTAATTGCTTTCTCAGGCTGAAGGGTGTTGAAAGCAGATACAGCTGTCCCTGCAAAGCCACCTTGGAGCTTGCCTAGTGAGGACAGTTGTCCTGACAGAAGTGACAGATTTGTCTCCCAGAGGTAACAGTTGTTAATTCACAAACTTAAATCACATACAGAGCAAACCTATAGGAGCTGCAGGGGAAATTGCACTGCAAAGCTTCTGTTAATTTCAGAGGTTTTGTTCTTCATAGCACAATGTTTTCACAGATTCAGCTGGCGTTTGCCAAGTGTGCAGAGGAAATCAAAGCTGTCCATGAGCCTGCTGGGCCGGGGCAGGTCCCGTTGGAGTGGACAGGGAGTGCTCTGGGCCATGTCGTGGTGCTGTTTGCCAGGGCTGGGAGGACCCAGGATGCCTGGTACGTGTGGGCTCTGGGCTTGCTGGCACTGCAACTCAAGGCTTAGTCACAAAAAGCAAAAGCTAATGACCAATGCCTTGGAATGCCAGTGCAGACAAAGGGAGGAGATAAAGCCTGCAGAGAATGTGATGGTTTTTTCCTTTGTTATTGTTCCTTCTTGACACCAAGTTACAGCTGTCTGTCTTAAAAATAGTGTAGAAACTAATGTAGTATCTGGTGTAGAGCTTTGTACAGCTGCTTATGGCAAGGTGTGGTCTGACAGTCACTTCCTGAGCACTGCTGAGTGCCCACAACTCACCATTTTCTGATTTTTAGAACTCTTTGGAATTCAAACTGATAAAGAGATTAATTAGTTTAATTAAAATTTTAATTAGCAGCAGCCCCAATTAAAACTCTAAATAGGCTATTTTTAGAACTCTAATAGCTAGAATTTGCTCTCCTACATGCTCTGAACTTGAAATACAGGGTAAAATACCTAGCTTCCAATTACAGGTTAAAATATCTAGCTTCCATTTTCCTTTACAATACTACAAATATGTAGTATTTTAAAGGAAAATGGCCACCAGCTACACTTACCATTTTCTGCAGAGTTTAAGATACTTGTGTTAAACTAATCAGTGAAGTTAGCTGGTACAGATTTGGTATGCAAGGATACAGCATGGGATCCATGGGGAAGATTGTTTCATGAATTGAGCTTACCCGTGTTTCAGTGGAGGCTCCTCCAAGAGGTTCAATATCTGTCTGTTCCTGTTATGTGGGGGTTTTAAATTATTATTTTGTTTTCTTTTGAACAGGAAAATGATGGAGTGCTTCCAGAAAATCAATAGGATTCCCACGTAAGTATTTTTAGGTTCTTCAGTTACTGAGTCTCCCCTTTGGCTGAGATCCTGAATTTCTGTTATGGGGATGAAGGAGTAGTTTGGGATGAAAGGAACTTCTAAGGGTCAGGTAGTCCAACGTCCAGTTGTAACTGATAATAGTGGTCCCTTTACTTCCAGAACATGAATATGTGTCTATCCCTGTGAGCATGGCTGTTTGTTTATCCAGTGGAAATATTCCAAGAGCTTTCTGTTACAAAACATGTTAAAAGTGCAAAGTGGGAGGGAGGGAAGTGGATGGCCACTGATGAACTCAGCAGTGCAAATCAGTCTGAGCAGGACTCCCAAACATCTCATTTCCAACATGCTCAGAAATGTTCCAGTATGCTTTTAACCAAGCACAGGTGTTTCAGAGGTGCCTGGATTTCTGAAGACAAGTTTATCAAATCAAATGCTAAATCTTAGGTGGTTCCCTGTTAGGCTACACCAGCTTGCTTGTCTCGGGATTCTGGAGGAGAGTAGAACACAACTTGTAAGGAACAGTACTGGGTTTTGTTGGGGTGTGTGTTTTTTTAAAATAAAGTTGGAGCTCACCCCAGTGAACACCACGAGGGTGTGTGGTACCAAAAGCTGCACACCTAGTGGCACTCTGTGCCTGCTAGACAGGAGTTCCCAAACTTACCACATACCCTTCCCTTTGTACCAGAGGTGAAGTTCCTGGCAGGAGCAGAGATGCACTGGTTGATCTGAAAATGTCACCTTCTGTCCCTCTCTAAAGCATGGGCTGTAAATCAATGGGCACCTCTCCTGTGACCCTGAGAACAGTCACCCTTTGCCTTTGCAGTGACAAGGTGATGGATGAGTTCTTGAACTGTGCTAAGCAAACCAATTGCCCAGATGAGGCAATTAAGATGGTAAAGCTGGCAGCATCCCTTGGGCTTCCTTCATCTCAAAGGCTGAAAAGCAGAATAGAGGAGGAATTTGAACTCTCTGAAGCACAGAAGTAAGTTGGAATTATTTCATGTTACTGCTGAAGGGGTGCACTAGACAGGGTCTTGGAAGAGCAAGGCCTTTGGAAAGGCTTCTCTGACAAGGGAGCAGACAACTGGCTTCAGAACAATGTGCTGCTGTGTTGACTCTAGGACTGAAATGGCCCCTCAGTTTTTGATTCCATGCTGTATCCATCCCCCCTAGGAGGAAAGGGAATTTCCTATGTGGGGTTAGCCTTATGCACTGCTCAGTCCTGCTCTTTCCTGCAATCTTTTCCTAGCTGGGTCTGGCTGCCTGAAGACACTGCTGCAGCCCAGTAAAAGCAGGGGGATGGTACAGGATGGCCCTGCATGTGGCTGCCAGGTTCTGAGGCTTGTGGTCACCTCTCACTGTGCTGCTCCAGCCAAGCCCAGATGATCCTCAGATGGTGATCAGGGCTTGAGGGACCACTTTGGAGCCAAGTGTGCTCCAAAGGCATAAATACAAGCCCAGCGCCCCCAACAGCCAGCTCACCACTTTGAGGGGAACTGAAAGAGTTGGCTTTTCCAAGAAGATGTGCTTCCACCAGATGCTAGGTGCACTTGTCCTTTAAGGACAGCAGGCATCAGACAGCCCATAATGCTCTCTGTGTTTGCCTTGTGTTTCGGGATCTCTCTTTTCAAGCAGAAGTCACAACAGGTGACTGATTGTTATGGATTGACACGTAACACTGACGCCTGATGTGTTTGACATCACAGGAAGGCACTGGAGAGTATCAAGTGGGATGGTGACAGCAGCGATAGTGACAGCGACAGTAGTGACAGTGACCGTGAGTAGCTGTTCCCTCTTGGAAAAACGGGGAGCCACGGTTGCCATGATAGCAGGAGCCTTTGGAAGGAGTGGAATTACTGAAGGAGTGGCTTCTGGGAGGTGCTGCAGCACTGATGAACACTCAGAGTGTTCTGATACGGGACCTGCTTGGCAAGACACCATCCTCAGGTGCCAGCTGGAAGCTGTTAAATCTCCTTGGTAATGTGGAACACAGCGTGGGCTACCCCAGGTCTCCTCCCAGCACCCCTGAAAGAGCTGGCTCCTGCTAAACAGCATCACTGAGCATGGAGGGCTGCAGGGAGTGGAGTGCTGTGCACCCTGGAGGCTGCTCAAGCAGGCACAAGACTTCCACAGCTTGAGCAAGATTTCTCATGGGCATCCTGTCACTTGACCCTGCACCAGATGTAATTCCTTTCCATCTAACTTTGCTGAACTACTTAAACACCAAGTTTTCTCTGGATATAAATATGCAATACTCAGCACCTGTGGTGTTACTCCTCATGGTGGTGTTTTGGGACAGGTGTTGGAGTGTAGATGTTTAATTATACTTTGTACAGCTGGAGACTGTCTCTAATAAATGGCTGACATTAAGGTGGCTGTATTCTAATAATCCTTGTACAAAAACCATGGTTGAACCAAAGCTTGCCTTTCTGGTAGAAATACCTGGTGTTTTAGAACTACAGCAGAGCAGCTGTGACAAGAAACCTACCAGGGCAGAAATCCAGGACAGGATGTGCTCTGACACCAGTTTTGACCATATTCTGTTCTCAAAGCTGGGTTCATTTTTTTTAATGCTGTACATTAATAAATCAAATCAGTGACTTCTGGCTTTCTTGCTCCTTGAAAGAAGTAAATTAGTTTTAGTTCTTCACGTCATGGAGAAAGCATGAGCTTTGCAGTGCCCAGCTGTAGTCGATGTTTAAACAGGAGACTTAAACAGCAGGAACAAGTGGTTGAAGTCTTGTTTTATTCAGCTGACAAAGTGGCAAATGATTAATGGCAGGTTACAGACATTATTTTGGTTGGATCACAAGCCCACTTGGTAAGATGGGGAAACATTAATTCTTACACAAAGTGTAGGGAAGCTTCCTGAAGTTGGTTGTCAGGACAACTCAAAACCAATAAAAATACAACAGATGGTGAAATTAAATACAGTGCAAGGAAACAAGACTGTACCCGTGCTTTGATTTACCGCTTCCAGCCCCTGCCAACAGCTCTGTTTGAACCCTCAGGAGATCATGGGATTTCTCTCTGGCCCAGAACAGCTGAACTGCCTCCAAAGCTCCAATCCTAGCTCACTGCACTTGAGTTGTTCCCAACCCCACAGCACTGGCGTACGCTGTCAAGATATCCACAATCTGTTTGGTTTCCAGGGTCATCCGCGCCTCCGCGAGCCAGTCGTGCGCCACCCTCCTCGGCTCTCCTCGTAACTGGTTGACAAATTTGGCCGCCAGCTCCAGATCTCCGTGCTCGATGCAGTAGGAGGCGTAAGACAGTAACTTAAACGTGTCGAGGTCGTCGGGGCTGAGCTCGGCCGGTGGCTTCAGCTGCTGAGGGTGGAACACCAGCAGCGACTGCAGGTAGGAGAGGAAGTATTGGTACAGGCTGTTCCTCGTCTCGTCGATCATGGCCACTCGTTTTGCCAGTTTTTGGACTGTGTGGAAGCGTGCTCTGAGGGCCTCCTCGCTGTACACGCCCCGCGTCAGCGACTCCTGCGGGAGAGCTGCTGTTAAGGCTTCCGTGAAGGCGTTGGCGCAGCTGGCTTTGATGGCCTTCACCGCGCTGCCCAGGGGCTCCGTGGGACTGTCCCCCGTGCCTGATCTCATGCAGTATTTGAGCGCTTCCACGGAAAGCCACAGCTGATGGGCCTTCCTGGCCTCCTCTTCTGCCGTTGCGTGACCTGCAAGGGAAGCCAAGAAGGGCCTCTCAGTTGGACACATGCAGCTTTGAGAACAAGCGGCAACAGCCATCCCTCTCCACCCTCTGCTTTCCAAAGCATCTGCCCCCTCAGCACGTGCTCCAAAGCAAGTTTAGAGCCAGAACAGGACAACTTTTGGAAGAACCACCTCGGACTTGCTCACTGGGGATTTGCAGTGTGAGCTACGTGCCTAAGCCTGGGTTTAGACGCCCAAGTTTGGGCAAAGGGTGTTTGGGGAACACAATTTTAGTCCTTAGAGAAAGAGGAATTCAGTGCTCACTCTCGACTGCTTGCTCAATTCCCTTCAGCCTGGCATAGGCAGTGTTTATATCCAAGGTGAAGTTGTCGAGCTGTTCCTGAGTAAGGCGTCTGAACTGCATCTCCTGTTCACTGAGCTTCTCCGATAGGTTCTGAAACAGTGCAATACAAGTAACAGAAACAGCTGCTTAATAATAATAACTTCATTCTTAAGACACATTTCTATACCAGTAAGAAACCTTACTGGGGTGAATTTAACAATTGCTGCACTTGTGTCAAAAATTTGTCACCTACAGCAAAAGCTTTTCAGACCCGTTTGAATAAAACCTACACATTAAGGCACTCTGTAAGGCACTCAAGGTAAGCTTTCTTCCCAGCCCCCATTACAGTCCCCTGGAACACGGTTCAGGACTCGTTGTCATATGAAACGTGTGCTTTGAAAGGGTTTAAATATCCCTTTAATTCCTCTGGGGACTCTCCCTTACCTGCTCAAATTCCACCTTTAGATCCTGCTCCTGGATCTTCAGGACGTCTCTGAGGTGGTCGGTGTGGGCAGCAGCCTGGCGCCGGAGCTGGGTCCGCATTTCGCTCTCCATCACCTCCCGCACCTCTTCCACCTGGACACACGAGGGGTGTAAGGCACTGCTCAGCTGCTTGTCACACACTGTCACAGTATCACCAGTGATTATAGAGGGCCCATGTCAGAGCAGTGGCACTGACAGAGCCTGTCTTTCATCTTAAAAGACCTGCTGAGGTCCAGTTTTACAGCTGAGCCTTTTCCTAAAGATGTTAAGGAACAGATTCGTGGTTCACCATGTGAGTAACTGCTGGTCACTCAGTTGTCACTTAGTGCAGCAATCAAAATAGCATATAAAAAATAGTCACATGCCAAATCAGACACTTTATCATTTTTGGAACCTGGTTTATAAAAGGGCTTCCAAAACAAAGAGACTTCACCTTTTCCCTATGTAGCACTATAATGGCCACACAAGGTCAGATCCAACAATGAAATTCTCAGGGTGGTGAGGCAGTGACAGAGACTGCCCAGAGAAGCAGTGGCTGCCTCAACCCCTTCCCAAAATCATGTTGGATGGGGCTTGGAGCAACCTGGTCTAGTGGAAGGTATCCCTGCCCATGGCAGGAGGTTGGAACAAGGTGATCTTGAAGGACCCTCCTAACCCAAATCATTCTAGGATTTATTTTTATCCAATAAGCCTATCCCCAGCAGCAGACAAGTAACTCCACAAAGTCATTCCCTGTATGATTTTGAGTCTAACTTTGCAGCAACATCTTGCTCAACATCTCCTTTTCATGTTTACCCTGGGGGTCACCCATGTGAAGTCTCCCACTACCCAGAACATCCCAGTTGTCCCTCTGGGCTTTTCCATTAACTCTTCCACCTTCTTTTTGAGCCAAAGATTTAACCGGGTCCTTTAGGCCACTTTACCTTCTTCTCCTGTTCTAGGTCAATCTCCTTTTTGTAACGCTCCAGCGCTTTGGCCACGGCCGCCTCAAATGCTCTTTTATCTTCAAGTTTCTGCTTCTCCAGGGCAGTCTCGATGTGCTGCTGCTCCCGGACGCGCTGCTCCGCCAGCTCCTTGTTGAGCTGGTCGATGCGCCGGTGCGCGTGCGCGATCAGGGAGTTCAGGTCATCTGTGGACAACTGCCCAGCTAAAGGAAACACAGGGCGTGAGGGAGGGAAGGGAAACCACAGGGAAACCTCTGCAGTGCCCCCCTGCCTCCCACTCAAGCACTCTGGGGCTCCGGGGGGTTATTGACCAGTGAGCTTGTTCTAGGGAAGGTCTCTAGGCACTTCGGCCCTTGACCGTTCTAATGCCCACCCGAGACCACTTTCTGAACTATTTTCACTCCAGGAGAGAAATTATCTTGGTTTCTTCCAAATTCTTCCCAGCTGTAATTTACACTTCCATATCCATGTTACGCTCAGAGACTGTCAACAGCTCTGTCATTTCTTGCTTTTTACACCACCACATATTTTCCCCTCTGCCACCACACAGAGCAGCAGGGACTGTCACTGTGAGGGACAGACAGAATTACATTTTCTCTTCAATAGTCCTCCAGATCAACTGCTGCTAATCAGATTCCTTCCCCCAGACTGTACCTTTCAGGTTTGGCTACTCAGAGGGCAGCACAATTCACAACCACACTGTACCTGGGAGAGGAGGACCTAAGCTGCCCCTGCAGCATCTGGTGACCTGCAAAGGGCTTCATGAAATGCTGCAGCTCATTTTGCACTGGCTGCCCTCTAAATCATCTTGGGACTACTTGGGAAAGCATTCCTGCAGGGTCTAAAGCAAGCAAGATTGCACAGTCCTTCAGTCACCTTGCTGTGGAGTGCTGGACAAAGGACTGGCACAGGAGGACTTGGAGCAGTGGTGCTCATTGTCCAGTGTGGAAGCTGACCAGCAGCACCAAGCTCAGCTCTTGGATGCAACAGTGTTACAAAAAGATCAGTCTGTGGTTTAAGCCAAGTGTGCAAAATCACTGGAAAGGATCCCAAGGTACACCTCAGCCTGAGATGTTCTAGGAATACCACATTTCACCCTGTGTTGATAACTGCCTGTACCTTAAAGCCATGCCCCACACAAACATAAAAAAGGACAAAGAGAAGAGGTAACTTTCAAGGGATGAGAACAAGTGACAGTAACTCACCTAAGTCAGTTATTTCTGCAACAGAAAGAAGTTGGGAAAATTAATGCACATTCACTACAGCAAGACAGTCATGCAAAAGTAAAACAGAAAACTAAGAGCTTATCTACAGTGACTTAAACATGAGACCAAGTCCTTAGGAATTCAGGAAGGAACCGTATGTGGAATATAAAAGTCTCTGTATTACAGGCAAGATGCAGCCCAAGACACCCAACCACTAAAATCACCCTTGGAAACCCACAGATGGACACTTGAATTCAGCCAAAGCAAGGAACAGAAGTTTGAAGTAGGAAAGTGCAACAAGACACTGGAAATTCTAGTCAGACATTTCTAGGTTCTTACAAACAGGAGCAGTTGGCCAAGAAACAAATTTGCCAGTGGCAGTGAGAGTCAGGGACCCCAACAAGTCTGTCCCATGTGCTTCAGCAGGTCACAGCAGTAAGCAATGGGGCACATGGAAGCTCAAGGAGCTTCCCTTACGGGCAGTGATCACAAAACCCAAGATATTATCCTGTGCAAGGAAAGGCAACTCCATCCCCAGGCAGCCTATATAAGTTGGTGTTTTTCCTTCAGAATGAATAACACTCCAAAAGCAAAATGCATAAACAATTTGTTAATTTCAAATATTATCTCTGCATATACTGTGTGTGGGGTTGGCTGTTTTTTAAATGAAAACTGACCATTCCAAAGGTCTGGTGAATTCATTTAGCCAGGAAAATTATTTTCTGGACTAAGGTCCACATTCCTAAAGCATAAAGGAGCATTAAGAAAATCTGTTGTAATTCTGCACTGTATAATTCAAGAGAAATATTAAGGCCATACAGTTTTTTTTCCAAATATATGTTATTACTTCTATAAAAAAATCTGTAACTTGGAAATAAACCCTTAAACAGCTGCCTCTGAACACATCAGCTAGACAAGTCTGAGATCAATGACCACATTCATGTTAAACTTTGAGTGGAAATATCTGGAAAGCTGAGTTTTTTAGGGAATTATTTTTTTGAACTACCACAGACAGTAACTGTTCCATGGACATACCACAGAAGCTAATCCACAGTAACGGTGAACACACAGAGGCCACCTCCTGCAACTCTGCCTGTCTTCAAAATGAAAGCAGTTAAGGTGAGCAAGGGCAGCTGTGGCAAGGAGTATGCAGGGAGCATTACTGGGGATGAGCTGGCTGTTCACTGCTTTTGTGCAGCACTGGCTGTTGCTGCAGGTGTGTTACTGTGTCAGTTTAGTTCAGAAATAAAATGCACTGGGGCAGGCAGGGTATGAACAATTAAACCTCTAGTTTTGGTGATGATGTAGAAAAATTCAGGGAGTTCTTTATCACCCTGTAACAACAGTGTTTTATAATACCTCTAATCAGAGTCAACCAAGTATTTTATTACTGATTGACACAGATTTGACTGAACTCTGGAATGACCTGGCTCCCTTTCTGGAATACCAGGGAGGGGAAGAAATGTTCATATAACCAATATGATATTTATCACCAAGAGCTACGTGTCGTGATACTTCCCATACAGCACAGATAGAACTAATTCTCTTAATAACACCTGCTTCAGATTATTTTGTTTAGTTGTGAAATCATTTGCACTTCAGACCAACCAAATACTGTGAAAATTTGAAAACTGGGATGCCAGATGGACATGGAGTGCCCAAGCACTACAAACCACAGTGCAACAAGCACGAGGTAACTCCTCTCCAGTGGGAGACTTACTCATCCCCTTCCAGCCAGGCTTCACATCGGGGGTGATGCTGTCGAGCTCCCGCTGGAACTCCTCTCTGGCTTTAGCCACCAGCTCATGGTACTGAGCCACAATCTTGGCCTCAGACTGTGCTGCTTGGACCTGGAACCAACAAGGAGGAGATTAATTTGTTTTTCAAGGCAGGGATTGAAATTGAAGGCACATATAATTTAAAGCCAAGCCCTGGGACACTGGCACAGATCAACCCCCACCCCAAACAAGGCAAACTCACTTGGGAGAGTACAAAAACCCAGCCTGTGACAACAAACCTCCCTTACACAGTAATTATTTGCTGGAACTATCACTAATCTGTTTTGCCTTACATGCCCACTCTAACTACACAGCCAGTCTGTAGCCTGGACAGGACCAAGAGGATCTTGAATTCATCTTAAAACATCTCCAGCTCCTTTTCTCTGCTCACAGCCATCATACAGGCCCAGTAAGCAATGCCTGTGATTGCTGCCATCCTCAGTGAGTTCTGATGTTCCCATTATCAGGCTACATTCACTCCAGACACACCTGATGAATTACCAGCTTTCCTATAAAGGGAGATAAACCAGCTTTACATTTCTTTCCCAGTCTTCTGAACTGCAAAGTGATTCACCACCAAGTCATTAACACATGTTGAACTCCTCCCTAACCTTGTGGTAAATTACCTTGGAATCAAGTGGGAAGAATTACAAGTTGCCAACAGAAATGACTGGCACCATCAAGGCACCTGGAGACTCTTTCAAGACAGAGTTCAAGTTCTCATGAAGATCTTGCCATGTCTGATTACTGGCAGTATAATGAGCTCAAAGCCTGAGTACAGCTACAAGAGGATGGATTTACACTTCACAATGCACTGGAAGCGGTCACAGCACTGAGCCTGCCTGATCTCAAGAGATGTTTGGACAACACTCTCAGGCACAGGGTGGGATTTTTGGGGTGTCCTGTGCAGGACCAGGAGTTGGACTCAGTGATCCTTATGTGTCCCTCCCACCTCAGCATATTCTGTGATTCTATGAAATATCTCACCCCCTGCAGAGGATTTGGGAATGGGTGGTCTGCACAAGCTGCCAAGGAGTCCCTACTCTAGAGGCCATTATAAACAGTCTGAGGAAGCTTTACCTTTTTCACTACATTGTCCAAGTCCACAATCATATGATGGAGATTCTCTTCTGCAGCGACAATATGAGGTTTGGCTCCTGCCAGATGAGACTTCTTGGCCTTCTCGATGATACCCTTCGTCCTCTCTAACTCCTCTCTGGAAAGAGAAGCAGCTGCTAAGTGTAACATATACAGGGCTTGTCACCCCAAAGGAAATTTACTTTATGCTGTTGGTATTCACAGGCAGAACTACTGGGTAACTCTACTGGTGCTTCCCATCTACCAACTCTAAAATGCTTTGACTAAGGATTACTTTTTTCCCCACAGCCTGAAACCTAAAGCTATAAGTGTGGCTATTCCATGTAAAATGAGAATTATTTATACTGCCATTAGTACTCAAGATTTAGCTGAAGGGAAGATGGAAGTTCACTGAAATGAGTTAGTATTAGTAAAACTAGATTAGAATTAGACAGCAGACATTTCCAGCACATAACAGCAGCAAGGAAACATTTTTAATATAGATGGCTTACGCTTGCAGAAGAGTTTTGGACATGGTGACTGGTGGAGATTAATGAGGATGGGAGAGAATTTATAGGGCTCTGTAAAGATAGATTATGGTTTTTTGTAATTAGGAAAGAAATGCTTTCCTCTAGCACAATTGGAAATCAAGGAAAAAGTGAAAAAATGTTCCTTTTCCAAATCCATTCAAACCAATGGAGGTTTTCAATGACCTCATTAGAATAAGGAACAAGCTTTAAAATAAGCAAATAAAGAAAATAAATAAAAGTAAAGATATCCAGCCGAGCAATAGAGAATGAAAGCTGGTGCATGTGGGGTTTGCATTAGCTTTGCTTTAATCATGAAACCTCAATTACACCTCCCACTAATTTTTGTCAGCACAGCAACATCAAAGATAAGGGAAGTTTATAATGTGATAGCAACCATGCAGCTTCAAGTATGATGTTAACCTCTCAGCCTTAGAAGCATCAAGGGGTTTCCAAATTTATTTCTAACCTCATTACAAGGGCATCTTGGAGATACTGTTAGTCATTTTATTTCTGCTCCTTCAGTGCCTGCAAACCACACTCAGGGCAGATCAACACAGGTCATACAGACCCCTGGGTACGAGCAGTGCTGCCATGCAGAACTCAAGTTTTTCTTAAGCATGTGCTCAGTAAAAATCTAATTGCTTCAAAGCAAGTCTGTGGACACAGGGAACTGCCAAAGGATGGTGCAAGGTTTAATTTTATTCATTACAACTAAAAGAAGCTGGTGATGTAACTGACTCAATAGAGTGCAGTTACGGAGTCATCCTCAAACAGTTTAGGTTGGAAGGGACTCATTCCACCCCCTGCCATGGACAGGGACACCTTCCCCGGGAACAGGTCACTCAGAGCCCCATCCAACCTGGCGTGGAACACTTCCAGGGATGGGGCAGCCACAGCTTCTCTGAGCAAACTGTGCCAGGGCCTCACCACCCTCACAGGGAAGAATTTCTTCCTAATATCCAATCTAAATCTGCCCTGTGTCAGTTGAAGCCATTCCCCTTGTTCTGCCCTTCTAAAAGTCTCTCCACAGCTCTCTTGTAGCCCCTTTAGGTGCTGGGGTGCTTGAAGGTCCCCTCAGAAACTTCTCTTCTCCAGGCTGAAGTCCTTACAACAGGTTTATTACTAACAAAATTATTCAACAATAATACTAAAAGGAAGGTGGACCTTTTTTTTTTAATCTTACTTGAACTTACCAGCACTTGATGTTAGTACTAAGGAGATAAACAAGTTCTTAAAAAGGACTGTTTCAGACTCTCTGGTGCAGGGAGGGCTTTGTGCACAGGCACCCAAGGTTTGCACATGCCAAATTAAAATGCTCATGCTAATGAGTATTAAACCAATTTCTGATCTGGCACTAACAGATCATTCAATACGAACACAGTTGACTCCATCCTTCCTAGAAACTCATCTGGTCTGTGCCAACCCTCACATGAGCAATGCAACTTAGTAGTCCAAGCCTTAAATCAAGCAACTCACTTGGCTTTCAGAAGGGTGTCAGTGGCTTCATCCACTGCTCTCCTCCTGTCCTTCAGCGCCTCCTCCAGCGTGCGCCACTGGGAGGATTTTTTCCCCTCAGCATCCTGGGAAGCACAAATTCCTCATTAGGGTCATTGCAATCACTGAACAAGAGAGCTACCACAGAGTGGGAGCCTGCAGAGATCCACATGTCACTGAACATTTCCCTCAAACTGAGCACCATTCTTGTGTTTTTAAACAGCACAGCTGGAAGCTTTACAAGTGATGGTTCTCTTCCAGCATTTTGTTTTGGTTTTGTTTGATTCTTAATGTTTTTTTCCTGAGCCACAGACTTTTATTCACACAGAAAAGCTTACATGAGAATCACTGTATGGTGCACAATGTATTGGGAAATCTCCTCATGTATTAAAGAACTTTAAAATTGCTTTTAAGCTTAATACTTAAAGCACCATAATACTTTAGTGTTGGTTAATTTTAAATTAAGCTTAGTAATTAAGCTTAAAAGCAATCTCTTAAGGCAGTTATGTTACTAACTACTAGATTAAGTATCGAGGGTTGGTTGGTCGCCCACGTCCCTGCTAAGTGATTAACAACTGAATTTTATCTCTGCTCCAGAACTGAATGGACAGATCCACACAAATCTTGGCATGAGCACACCACAAATGTTATCACTTGCACATCCCCTTCCTATTTCCTGACAAGAAACAAACAATCCAGCAAGAGGATGTTGGCAAAGGGAATAAGTTCAATGGAATTATCAGGGTGGACACCATGACCTTAAATTAATAATATTAAAATAAAACTATATTAAATTATATGGAATTAAAATACAATTAATTAAAATACAGTGTGAAAACTATTAATTTCTTAACTTGAATTTTCTTCTTGCAAAAAGAAAATAGATGAGTTGGAAAAAAACCCCAAACAACAAAATTCAAAACCACTGTATTATTTGACTATACTACATTTCACAAGTAGAAAGTTAAAACTGTATGTAAATGTAAAGGCATTGTGAGAAAAGATGCCAAGTTTATTTTTAATTCAGATTGAAGTTTTGCTGAACACAATGAAAAAGAAAAAACTGTCCCCACTTGTCCAGTTTACCTCAGAATCATCCATGGCCTCCTTCAGTATCTGGGAATGGGCATTCACTGCTTGCACAGCTGACTCCTGGGCAGTGATAGCCTGAAGGGTTACACGAGCAGTTGTGTTTAAGGCTGCTTCTAGACTTGCTGCAAGGGCTGGAAAAGAAGTTAAGTCAACCATACAATAAAAAAAGACTTTATAATTAGGAAAATAACATGTTACAGCCTCTACACCTCTTACATTATTTTCTATGATCTAAAAGAGCTGGTCAGGGTGGGAACTAAACACCACCTAAAGAACAAGGTCACCAAAATACTCTCCTCATTTAAAGCAGGGGTATTGAGGTGAAAGTCTGCACCTACAGCAAAACACCACCCAGTGGAAGACCTTTCCCAGGGGTTTGCAGGGGGGGTGCAGGTATATCCTATGTTCACTTGTTCCAATGGTTCTTAAGAGAAAACAAATTTTTGTATCTTCCTTGAACTTTAAAGTCCATTTCAACCTGAAATTTTCCATTATTCTTCAATTCTCAGTTAGTTCTGAGTGGATGGAAGAAACTTCACCACCGCTTTCTCTGCCAACTCAACACAGGGACAACAGCCAAGAGGTGTGTAAGGAGCTTAGGACTATAAAACCAATGCAATTCCACAATTCTGTGTCATGAAAACACACAGGAACAGTGACAGTGTGGGCTCACCTGATACCCTCTCTTGCTCCTCTTTGTCTTGCTGGGCAAGCCGGGCTGCAACTTCTTCTGGTGGCCGTTCTTTTATAGCATAGGAACCTTCTTGTTGTTTACCTATTCAGAAGTAAAAAAAGAGTCAAACTGCTTAAGTGGAGAGGCCAAGAGGTTACTTGTAGAGAAGTAACTTTATCAAAACTGATTTTTATAGCTGGTATCACTTCGTAGATCTAACTTCTGCTCAAAGTGTTGCTGGAACTACCTGAAAAATCTTTACATCCATAATTACAAAGGCAAGTCTTACAACTTAAAGACAAGAGCATGGACACCTCACATGCATTTGGAGATTTTCCACTGTCTAGTCAAAAAATTACATAAGACTTTGAAGTCAAAGGCAAAGCAAGAAGTGAGAAACACTTATGGAGCCAAGTTTAAATTTCAAGTGAATCTCTGTTCTTGCTTTTTTTCAGTTCTCCTCTGGCATGCTTACAGAGCCCAAGCAAAACAGCAGAGGATGAGTGAGAAGGCTATGATGGATCACAATTATACCTATTCCCTTGCCTACAGCCACCTAAAATGCCTTTAAGAGTGAGAATTGACCTAACTAATGCTCTCAAGATCAAGTTGCATCTGAATTGAGGAAAGGGTCCAGAGATCTCAGCCTCAAGCTGCAACAAAACCCATCAGGTCATCTCTCAATAATGCTGATCTTACTCTGCAGCACGTACTAACCCCTGGCATGCTTTCTATGAAATGTGTTCATAACTAACTAATTAATGTAATCTAATCTCATCTGGAAGAGACCATCATCTCGAGGCTGGTGTCTCTTGTGGAATTTAACAATAAACACAGTTTCTTCACTTGTCCCTGGGCATAGATGCCCTACTGAACAGAAATCACAAAGCCATCAAGAGAAGAGGCAAACTGGAATGTGTAAGTTCAGTTCAGCACAAAGGCAGGCTTTGCTCTTGTGCTCACACCTATACCTGTCCAAGGCATCAGTCACAGCTCTCACTGTGTTACAAATCTATTAACAGACGATGGAAGTTTTCTGCACAAGGCACAGAAACTCACACCTTTAAACAATGACAAATACCAACACAGAAGCAAGAAGGCATGCACATGAAACTAGAGGATTTGGGTTTTCTTCGTTGCATTCACATGATTTTTTTCACCTTCTTCAGTCTGTATCCCCGGAGCTGGCACCGACATGGCTACCCCTGTTGCAGAGATGATCTGTGCTGCAGCCTTGCCTGCTGTTAAACAGTTGCAGAACACACCAGTTAGTGGAGCTGGGGAGATGGGCTCCATCTGCCAGAGAAGGATGGCCCAGAGCATCTTCGGCCTGCTGAGCTGGTGAGGAGGGGCTTAAACCAAAGCTGCTGGGAGAGGGGACCCAGGAAAAGGGAACCTCACTTCATGGAGACTTGGTGGGATGGCTCCTGTGACTGGAGCGTTGGAATGGAAGGATGAAGGATCTTTAGGAAGGCCTGGCAAGGGAGACAATGAGCAACTGGAGTGCATGGAGCTCTGCCTGGGGATGGATGAGGAGGCAACCAAGAATTTATGGGTCAGGATTCAAGGGAGGGCAGGGATAGGTGACATTACACTGGGGGTCTGCTACAGGCTGCCTGAGCAGAATGACAGAGTAGATGAGGTCCTCCACTGAGGGAGCAGCATTGCTGAATAAGGGAAGAGCAAGTGACATCATCTCCCTGGATTTCTGAAAGCATTTGCCACTGTCTTGCACGACATCCTCATCTCTAAACTGGTGAGACATGGATCTGATGGATGAACCACTCCATAGATAAGGCATTGGCTGGATGGTGGCACTCCAAGAGTTGTGGTCAATGCCTCAATGTCCAAGTGGGTACCAGTGCTAAGTGTGTTCCTCAAGGTCACTGTTGGGACCAGGACTGTTAAACACCTTTGTTAAGTGACCTGGGCAGTGGGATTGATGCACCCTCAGCAGGTTTGCTGATGACATCCAGCTGAGCTGTGCAGTCACATGCTGGAGGGAAGGGATGTTCATCCACAGGGACCTGGAGAGGCTCAAAAGCTGGGACAGTGTGAGCCTCATCAAGTTCAACAAGACCAAGTGCAACATCCTGCCCCTGGGTCAGGGCGAGCACAAGCACAGGCTGGGGGGAGAATGGACCAAGAACAGCCCCCAGGAGAAGGACTTTGGGGTGCTGGTGGATGAGAGGCTCAGTATGACGTCATCATGTGCACGGGCAGGCCAGAAACCACCTGTGTCCTGGCTGAATCTCCAGCAGTGTGGGCAGCAGGTCAAGGGAAGTGATTCTGCCCCTCTGCTCTGCTCTGGTGAGGCCCCACCTGCAGTGCAGCATTCATTCCTTGGCCCCCCACATCAAAAGGACATGGACCTGTTGGAACAAGTCCAGAGGAGGCTACAAAGATGCTCAGAGGGCTGGAGCACCTCTGCTATGGAGACAGGCTAGGAGAGCTGGGCATGTTCAGCATGGAACAGAGAAGGTTCCAGGGAGACCTTCAATTACCTTCCAGTACCTACATGGGGTTACATGAAAGCTGGAGATGGTCTTCTGACAAGGGCATGGAGTGACAGGACAAGGGGGAATGGTTTCATACTGACAGGGGGCAGGGTTAGATCAGATATTAGGAAAAAATTCTTTACTGTGAGGGTGGTGAGGCACTGGACCAGGTTGCCCAGAGAACTTGTGCCTGCCCCATCCCTAGAAGTGCCCAAGGACGGGCCTCTTGAGTTTAGTGGAAGGTGTCCTTGTCCTTGGCAGGGGTTGAAATGAGATGATTTTTAAGCTCCCTTCCCAACCATTCCATGCTAAGTGCTATAATGTAATAACAGGGATATAAGATTTATTTTTTTCCTCTGTAGAAACATATTAATTTGATATGGATGTTACTATTTCCAGAAGAAGATGATTCCCTGGGTAAACAGCAACAAGATATTAGTTACACATACACAAAGGCATTAACAATAAACATAAAAAGACATCACAACTGCTCCTCTTTAAGTTCCATTTGATCTGGCTTTACAGTAGCCCAGTAATTACCCAATATTAAGTGTCTTGTGCTTGCAAGAGCCTCAGAGTCCAGCACCTGAAGTTCTCTTCCTGCTGACTCTCATATCTAAACTACATAGGTTAGTCATTATTTATCTTAGATTACAAATATCCTCTAAATTAAATACAGCTCTTTAAAAAATAGGAAAGAAAAAAAGCTAAAGCCATTTTAGGCAAATGTTATGACTTGGAAAGAAAAAAACATTAATTCTAAGAAATTACAACATTTACCTTCAACCATTCAAAGGACAATTTTAATCTACTCTAATATATATGATATAGGAGATCATTAGGTCATTTGCTTCTTTATACATGACATTCTATAGATTTACCTCCTTTTTCCTCTGTAGGAGCAGCAGCTTCTGGTTTGCCTATCTGAGATTTGGAAGTAGGCTGTTTAGACTCCTTCATTACTTCTGCTACAGATGAGATCTTCAGAGGACCTTGATGTATCTTGAAAAGTCAGAAATAAGAAATATCAGTTTTTCAAACAGCTTGGATTTCACCGAGTCCAGTATAATGGAAAAGAACTTTTCCATATCTAGGTGTCTGTACCATAAATCTGAGCTTCAAAGTGCAAATGAAAACAGCTGTCTAATGTCTTGATTTGATTGTTAATTCAGAAGGAATTTTTGCAATTTTTACCTCTCCAAAAATGGAGGTAGAATTGTGGCAGTTTTCACGATAAATAAATGTTCATTAACTTATTCATTAAAACCAAATAGCCTCATGCCCCAAATAACCCAACACTTTTGAGTGTGTTTAATGCAGAAACCCTAAGTTCAGCTTCACTGATTTCCTTTTGAAAGGCTTAAGATGCTGGTGGTTGGGGCAGATAAAACACTCAA
This sequence comes from Hylia prasina, assembly GCA_013397195.1. Classification (NCBI taxonomy): domain Eukaryota; kingdom Metazoa; phylum Chordata; class Aves; order Passeriformes; family Sylviidae; genus Hylia; species Hylia prasina. The sequence continues at coordinate 169,284 of VYXD01013268.1, read as the reverse complement.
ACACAGAGTATTGTGACATTTTATGATATTAATCCCTTAATAGTCATTGTGGAAAGCCACAAGGTAAAAATAAAACCATCTGAGTTAGAGCCATGACTGGGGAGGTGATAACTCTGCTGATCAATCTGGTTTGCAAAATGGTGCCTGGGAGGCACCAAGAACTTGGATGATAACACAAAGTGTATCTAAAACAAGAGGAGAGAAAATTTTGTTGACTGATATTCCCCCACTGATTAAGAACAGCCTTCTTAAAATTCAATTTAAAATATTTTGAGTTTCCTGAAGGCCAAATGGCTTCTGAAAGCTCAAAAAAACCATGGCCAGAGCAGATTTTCAGTATTCTTGATTACTGGGAAGTGTTTCCTTTCACATGCAGGAGCAGAGAAACTACCAGTTTCAATTTCCAGAGTTGTGCCAAAGGCAGTATCAGATTTCCTTTCTCCAGGGTAGTGCCACTAATATTTCGAAGTATGATGCTTATGCCTGGCTCTGTACCATTCAAATCTTTACTCATTCAAGAATGTTCTCAGTCCCCTTTGAAACAAGTTCATTTAGAGTAAGTTTTGCAATTCTGCTACACCACTAACTACATTAAGCCTCTAGTAAAGCAATTAAATTCCAGCCCGTCACCTGCCTCTGTTTCTCTCCCCATTTTACTTCAGAGTATAAGCAGAGCAGCTATTCAGTTGGGATTCTATTAGATTATCTTACTGTAAATAAAAATAAGTTTTCCAACCCACATTCCACAATCATGAGATGGTAATGGGAAACATACAAGCATCACTTTTGGAGCACCAAGTAGGAACTGAGCTCATAATTCTTAAACCTTGATTTAAGAAATCTTAATTTGACACTTAAGTGCAGACATTCTATTTAAAAACTACAGAAGTGAATGTGTGGGGGTTGAATGGGAAACACTTACTGGTTTCTTTGGCATTGGTGTGCTGGAAGGTGCAGGGCCAAGTGCCATCTCAAAGAGTTTGTCAGAGTAGGGAATGGTCTTCTCCACGCTCTCCCGGAACTGTTTGTCATAGCTGGCATACAGGACGGTTCCACCTATCCCTCCACCCACCAACAGGAGACCTGCACCAATGACTTTGCCCGCAGAAACGCTGAGGAGGAAAGAAGAGTGAAAGGGATGTGAATTACATTATATGGCAAACATCAGTTTGTGAGCCTTCAGCTTACAGCTGAGGACCTGCCAATAAACCCAGAGCCTGCTTTAAATCACCTTCACCCCTGGTACAACACTGGTCAGTGACTAACCCCAAGGTAAGATGTCAGCCCACAACTCCCACGATAAATACTGATCACCTTCATTTTCCTCATCTAAATCTGACTGAACCCAACAAGGAACACACCCCCATGAGAACAGGAGTTGCTCCACACAAAAACCCCACTGCCAGCAGTCTGCTCTCTTGTGAAAGCAAGGAGCAGATTCTCCTCTTGGGAGCAGTTCCACCCTCCACAGCCCGCTACGTACCCGGACTCTCCGGAGTGGGTGGCATATCCGCGGTGCAGGCGCGACGGATGGAGCAAGGCTCTCACACACCGACTGTTCTGCAGGGGGAGGAGGCAGGGTCAGCAGGGTCAGCAGGGAGGTCAGCAGGGTCACCAGGGAGCACACTGCAGCATCTCCCCCTCAGCTGCAGCACGGGGCTGATGTGCTCCACTGCCACAACCTCAGTGTGTCTCTAGGAAAGCTCTGACTGGCACTAGAACAGTGATGTTGGAATCTTTTCTGCACACACATGGAGAGCTTTCCCACCTGCAGCTTCCAGCTTAAGGGCTTTTTAAGCGGTCAATAAATTCTTTGAAAAATGAATTGAAAATTTGAAAAATGAAAAGGAACAAACCCCTACCCCTGCTTTTTTCTGCATTTAATTTGCTGATTTATGTGCTGGGCAATACAACCGGGTTAGTTTCAGATGTACTTCATTCTCATGCACTAGAACAGTGTGAGCAGGGCAGAGCACAACAGCAGCTGTGTAATTGCTTAAAACCATTTTTATTATTTAAGATATACAAGCAATTCTCCTTGAGCATCCAAACCAACACCTCTTCTTTAAAAGAATTAATGACATGTACACTTTCCAGACAGACATCAGCTTGTAATATAAATTAAATTAGTATATGAAGAGTGATATTTTATTATATTCTACTTAACAAAATCCACATTACCAAGATTTTATCTTTTCTGAAGGACTGGTTAAGCTACTCTACGCATACAGAAGAAAACACACTGTCGGCCTCAGAAGTTTTTTCCCCACATGGGAATTACTAACAGGGAAATACAGGACTCTTGAGAAATCAAAGTACAAGGCACAAAAGAACTTTTCCCACAGTTGAAGTATTTTGCCCAACAGGGAATTTTTTCTTTAAAAAAGAAAAAACTGGGAGATGCTTTACTGCAACATAACCCCAGAAGACAAGTTTCTGTATTTCCTTTTACACATGGCAATAACATGCACAACTCTTGTGGTTTAGGTCCTATCCCTGTCCAACAGCACAGACAGGAAAAGGCAGGAACACTGCATTCTTATTCTTTCCAGAAAGGCAGCCAAAACATTTTTAATTAGTAGCAGGAGCACATGTACAGCAAGAGGAAGCATCCTCCTTTTACCCCTGAGACCTTCAGGAGCCCTCACTGTGGGTGGTTTTCTGGATTGTGATGGATAGAAAAGGCAACAAAATAATAAATATGTTCTGTAACGCTTTTGATTTTCTGACCTGACTGTCTCAGGAGCACTTCCTGAGGCTTCACCTCAAGGTGAAGGTCCTTTCAAGGGGAATTTTGTTAATAAAAGCCTCGCAAATCATTTTTTTATCAACTTTTGAACATGCTCCTGACTCTCAGTACGTTCTTATTACACAGGAGCAAAATAATCCAGTATCATGCATACAGCTCAATCCAATAAAATGAGAAGGGAAAAAACCCTGATTCCCTATTCATCAGTTCAGACTGAATTTCCAGTCCCTTCCAACACTTTGGGATTATGCTGTTGTGCCTGGTGCTCCCCTGGAAATAAGCCATCACTTCTGAGCTCCTGGCCAGGTTTTCTGGAGGTTATCCCACCCTGCACCACTGTCACTCCCACATCCCTGCTCGGGCTGGACTTGCCTTCTGGGCCAGCTCAGCCCTGTCCCTGCTGGCTACAATCCCTACTCACACTTGGTGATGGCAAACAACACTGGATCCATTTTACACCTTCAGTAAACATCAGCTCCTGCCCTCGGGATCAGGCAGTGCTCAGGGAGTCACCAAAGCAGAGGAGAACACCTGCTTCTCTTAGCTCAGCATTAATGCTTTATCCACCAGGAGGGGCTTTTTGGAGGGATTATTGACTTTAGTCCAGATGCCCTTTGGACCAGATGATCTTTTGACATCTCTTCCAAGCTGGACTGTTCCAGAATTAGCCAAATCCTCATTTCTATTTCTTTTTCATCAAGATGAGAGGCACCAAAACACAAACCCTCCACCTCTGGCACTGGGACTCTCACACATGGATCAATGGGAGCAGTAATTAAACTCAAAACAAGCCCTCACTAACTCCACCTTTCAAGACACTGCAACAAATTTCCACAGCTGGCCAGGGGGACAGCAAATGAAAATCTGTAGGTTCCCATGTTTTATGAACAGAAGCCCAAGTTCAATTTCTCCTCTCTCACATCCAGATAGTGTAATACCTCCAAAAATCACGAATTTTTTTAAAAATCAATTTTTAAGGAAACATTGCTCTCTTTTGGCCACCATAATAATACTACTTATATTTGCTGTACCACCACAATTTGGAAACTAGCAGGTAGTTTCTAAACTCCCCTTTGCAAAATTTCCAGGAGATTATAAATTTTCAGACCCCTGTCATTTATTTGTTATAATGCCTCAAAGAATTTTGGAGAAATACATCACACATGCCTTGCTGTACCCTTCAAAAGGCAGAAATAAACCACTTTCTGTCCTGCAGAAGACAGAAAATTCTTATGATGAGGCAGCACAGACACAACAAGGATGCCCACAGCAAGGGCACTGCAGGGCAGCTGTTTCTATTTCTTCCTCCTCTTCCAGCAGTTCTACATGATATTCATTTCACTCAACTTCTTAAATGCATTCATCTCCTACTATTTAATCACCACAAGAATCACTTTGCAGGGCATATCACACCTTCACTCTGGTTAATATTACGAGCCCCAGTGATTTAAGGACATTTAAGGATATGCATGTGAGCTCACCCTGGTACAGTGGTCAGTGCAGGAACAGCGTGGCAGAACATCATTAAACAAATTAAATTTGCCTTGCAGGTTTATACTTTATGTGTAACTTCAAATATCCATGGTCAGGACACACCATCCCCTGCTCATTCAGTTCCAGCTCAACCTCTCTTAGGCATCGGGCTCGAGCATCCTGATCCAGAATTTCTGTAATGTGGGACTCGTGCACTTAAACAGAAAAACCAAACCAGAAACTTCAGAGAATTTTTTCTTTGTTAAGGCAGAGGTCAGGTACCACAAGGACATCTGACCACAGAACTCTGATTTCCCATCATTCAAGACTTCTGCCAAATATCACACAATTTACTAAAAGCCCCGTTTCTTTTCACAGAAAACTTCAAACATATTTCAAGTAAGAGAAAAGTCTCCCTGCAGCACTGCACATGCAGCAGAAAACATTTCTGAAAGTGACAAAGAACCCCTTCTCTCAAAGCCACTTCAATTTACTTGTTACAAGTTTAGTGATGCTCCACTCACAGAGCTCACAGCAGGAAAGAATGAATAAAGTTTTCCAGTCTCCACCAGGAGCTCTCTGGTAGAGATAAACTTCACAGTCTGCTGTGGCATCTCTGTGTTTGCACAGTTCTTAGGGATACATTTTCCCCTGTGAGGGTGGTGTGGTGGTTGCCAGAGAACTGTGGATGCCCAATCCCTGGAAGTATCCAGACAGGGCTTGGAGCAACCTGGGATAGTGGAGGGTGTCCCTGCCCAGGGCACGGGGTTTGGAATGAGAAAGTCTTAAGGTTCTTTTCAATCCAAACCACTCTGTGACTCTTCCACCAAATATTTATAGCCCCATGACCAACTTCCAGCTGCAAGGCACCACCCTGGCTGTTCTGGAGCTGTACAGTCATTCCAGACACATTCTGCTGAAGGCCGAGCATATGCAAATAGTCTCAAGTGATAAATATCTGTCAAAGCCTGGTTTCTGTCTTCTCAACTTCCAGATGAAACTTTCCACAGCCAGAGCCTTTTTTCAGTGGGCATCAGGTGACCCAAGGACCCTCCAGCCCTACAGAGCAGCAGAGGAAACGCAGCTGCTGCACTGGGAAAGGTTGGAGCGTTAGAGAGAAGAACATACAGCTTCTCCTTTGCTAAACCGTGTGAACAGAGGGTAATGAACACTGGGAGGGAAAGCAGGATATAAAAGTGCTCTAACCAGGTTATTTTTTATCAGGCAGCTGAAATACAATCTGGGGACTTGATAAAGGAGACACCCTCACCTATAAATCCCTGTGGCCTCCTAAGTTGGCCTACTGCATTTAAAAAGGCTCCACAGCACATTATCGTCTTTATCTCTGTTGATAAGGAGAGGCAAAGGTCCAGGACACACAGCACGAGTCCCACGGGCACTTCTGCCCTCGGTATCGCGTGTTGTGTGCCACTGTGCGGACAGAAGGATCCCCTCACAGATGAGCGCCGCCACCACTCGTGTCCCCACGCTACACACCGGGGCGCGCCGGTCCCGACCCTTCGGCGGCCGGACCCACCGGGTTCAGGAGGGGCTGCGCGGGAGGCCGCGCCGGGGAAGGCAAGGTCACGTCCTTCCCCGCCGGGGACCGCGCCTGCCACCCACCCACGCGCCATCCGTGCGGGGCCGGCGG
>VYXD01013268.1:120078-163013 GCA_013397195.1 Hylia prasina | reverse complement strand
GGGCCTCCCCCCTCCCCGCAGGCCTGCCCCGGCCGCACCGGTCTCAGGGCTGGTCACAGCGGGCGTGGGTCGCGGGGCTCCCCGGGGGAATGCTCACCTGCTTGGCCGCGGCCAGCCCCGCTCGGCGGCACGCCCGCAGCATGGCTCGGAGCGGCGGCCGGCGCGGCCCGCGNTCATCCCAGAGCACACGGCACAGGATTGCAACTAGACAGCTCTGGGATATCTCCAGTGAGGGAGACTCTCCAGCCTCTCTGGGCAGTCTGTTCAGTGGTCGGGCATTGCGCTGGAAAGTTCTTCCACATGTTCAGGGGAAACTTCCTGGGCATCTGCTTCTGCCCATTCCCTCTTATCCCATCGCCCGGCACCTCCGAGTGGTCCCTGTCCAAGCACTGACAGCATACAAATTCAGACACTGACAGACATTGATGAGGTCCCCTCTCAGGTGTCTCAGCCTTTCCTCAGGAGACAGATGCTCCAGTCCCCCCAGTCTGAATGTAACACAGCACATTTTACATAGCATTTATTTTTTTTACAATTTACACCTGTAATCTTTCATAGCTCACTCACACTGCTCTCCCTCAGAGCTCTCAGAAGCCATTTTTATGCCATCCTTCAACCAGTCGGGCCAGATTTCTGAAGTGAAAAAACGTCAGAATACATCAGTAATGTCCACAAACAACGAGTTACATCCACTCGGTGAGGGTTTTTTAGGAGACTTTAGTAACAAGCTTCAAAGCCCCTGGGGTGCGGGTCAGTGTGTGCTGGTCACTAAAGGTGACGGGCGCGCGGGGGGACGGCGCGGCACCGGGACCGGGCCGGTTCCGAGGATGGGGCGGACGAGAAGGACTCTGGGGGTGTGCGGGACCCCTGGGCCGCGCGGGAGGGCAGGGCCATGAGGGACCCCGGCCCGCCCGGGATCCCGGGCCCGGCGCGGCCGCAGTCTCCGTGGGCGGGACGCGGCGCGGCCCCNTCCCCGCAGGGATCCTGCGGCGCTGGGCCCCCCGCGCGCTCCCGCTCTGCGGCCCCTCCGCCCGGTGCGTCAGGCACGACCCGGCCCCGGCCCCGGCCCCTGGCCCGCTCTGGACCCCGCGGCTGCTCGGCGAGAACCGGCCCCGGACAGGGACCCCCTCGGTGCTCGGCAGGTGCGGCTGCGCGGCTTCTCCCTCCTGCAAAAAACCCTTAAAAGGGTTTCAGATATATATGGAGGAGTTTATATATCCTATATATATGCACTTAATATATATTTTTATTTGTATACCTTATATGTTTTATATGTATTGCATTGTTTCATATAAATAATTTGAAGTACATTTACATTAAATATATATTTATACATAAATACATTTAAGAACATACATTTTATTCCACTGCATGTGCATTACATAATGTGTAATATACAGTGAATTTATTATGTGGCCTATAACATATATAATCTATGATTTATCGTCGTGTGTATTAATATTATATTGTTAATATAGTCTATGTTACATTTAATAATATTATATGTAGTATTATATAACATATACAATATGTGTAGTATATATGTTGAAATTCCTCCATATATATGTGAATATTATAGAATCAAAGGTTGGAAATTGCCTCTAAGCCCAAGCCTTACCCCAGCACTGCCAAGGCCACCACTAAATCATGTCTTCAAGTGCCACATCTGCACAGATTTTACACCTCTCCAAGGAATGGTGACTTGACCATTGCCCTGGGCAGCCAGTGCTTGATAACCCCTTCTGGGAAGAAAGTTTTCCCTAGAGCCAATCTAAACCTCCCCTAGCAAAACCTGGGGCCATTTTCTCTTGTCCTGTTTGTTTCTTGGGAGAAGAGACTGACGCCATCCCCCATATATGTATAAAATAGATTAATAGATGGATAGATGGATAAATAGATAGACATACACATACATGTATAATATATATCTGTCTGACACTCTCAGGCACCTTTGCACTCTGCAATGGGTCTGTGTTAGCCCCAAAGCCTCCCCACTTCAGTCACCATTAATGCCTGAAGTAGGAGCTAAATTAGGATATTCTTTGCAGCCATAGTCTTATAATCACTACTGTTTCTCTTGCTGCTGATGAGTGTGGGACTATTTGATTTATGAGGTCCCTTCCAACTCAAACTATTTCGTGATTAATATTCTGAAAGTAATTTCTGAATCCAAGTAACAGCTGAATATTGGCCTCTGAGTGTTTGATTGCTTTTACTAGATTTAAAAAAAAAAAAAAAAAAACCAACAGGTTCTATGTGTGGAATAATAACTTTGAGCTGAATTTTGACAAGAGTCCAGGCCTGCAGTTGGTATTCTACACCCATTAGGTGCTGTGCTGTAATATTAGAGGGGTCCTTGTTACCCTTCAGACAAGCCACAGCCCTTCTGATCTCTCTACGTGTGATAAAGGCAATGATTACTTTTAGGAAAAGGTGTTTCATTCCTGTTCTGTTTTCCTCCCTGTTGTGGGGTTGGTTTGGTTTTTTTTTAGTGTCACACCTCTACTTCCAAGTTTACTCCAGCAGCCAGCGAGGACCCTCACCTACTGCAGCTTACGGAAGGGAAAGAGGAAAAGTGTGAAATCTGTGGTCAAAAGGTTCCTGCGCCTGCACAATGGCCTCTGGGTTAGGAGAAAGGTGAGATTTTGTGGAGAGCCTGTTCTTTACAGTGTAAAGTGTAATTGTTTTCCTTCCCTTGGAGGGCAGTGGCTGGTGTGGAAGTTAAAAAAAGCTGTGAGGAGAGACTCCCATTTTCCTGAAAGTGGGGGATTTATCCAGGTTTGCTGAGCAGTGTGGCTGTGTTTGTGCATTTGCAGTGACCTACTAAGAGGTGGGGTTTTTGTGTGTCTTTTCTCCTGACAGTCTGGTTATAAGAAGAAGCTGTGGAAGAAGTCAGCTGCCCAGAAGAAGCGTTTGAGGGAGTTTGTGTTGTGCACGAGGACACAGTGTAAACTCCTGGATAAAATGACCACTTCCTTCTGGAAGAGAAGGAACTGGTACATTGATGACCCCTACCACAAGTACCACGACCGCACGAATCTTCGTCTGTAGAAATCTTGGGTTTGCACATCTCTAGGAAAGGGGGAGTGCTCGTGTGGCATGGTCTGGGTTTTGGAACATAAATCTGCAATGCCTGCACTTTTTTAAAATAAACATGTGCATATCATCTGAGCAGAATTATGGGCATCATTGCCCAAAATAAAGGAATCCTCGAATTCATCTTCATCTGCAGTTTGTGTTTTACTTAGCGGAGGTCAGGCTGGTCACCTACACATTCTGATGTCTGGTGGCTTCCTGTGGTTGTCTAACATGGAGGAATACACTAAACAGCACTAAAAGTGAATTATTCAACATATTTGATCTTAATTTTTAAAATAAATATCCTTAAATAACCCCAGAATCTAGTTTTGTGTATCCATACTTACTGGTGGCTCACTGAATGGGATCTTCTGGGGAAGAGGAAAAAGGAGAGCAGAGTCCATCTCAGCATTGTTACCTGTCACAATAACACACTGTTGCCTTGTGTCCATGCTAGAAAGTGTAGGGGAAAAAAAACCCAACAGTGTTTCATAGCTACATGCTGGTTTTAGAACTGATTTTAAAATGTATTGTCCACCAGCTTTCATTACAGGACTCACATTTTGTGTCATCTCTTGCTCTTTTGAGTAGTAGAATCTATTCTTTGTGTCCTGCACGACATCCTCAAGCAGACAAGTCAGAGTAATTTCTTGTTTATTTTTCCTTTAAGCCTAACTACACCTCACACTGCACATTCCTGGTCCCACATAAATGGGACAAACCCAAGGGTTTATCATGGGGTCTGTTTGGAGTGAGCAGATGAACAAGACCCTGGTTTTGCTTAGGGTTGGATCAGATGTTTTCTCTACAAAGCTGATACTCCAGCAAGTGTATGAAAGCAGTACTTTTTGAGCAGACAGTCCCTGGTTATCACCCCCTGAGCTCTGCCAAAGCAGAGGAGGTTTGCTGTACAAGGCAGTAGCATTGCAATGAATTCACTAGTTACTCAGAGTGTTCAGTAGCTGTATTTTGTTCTTTTTCCAGTTCATGATACAGAAAGTTCTGAAGACATGCAGCACTTAGTGAATACATCTATATACAGTCAGCCAGAATTCAGATAAAAATAATACAGTGATCAAAGTGATTATTCTGGCCTGCCAGATACATTGAACAGACTAAAGAAAACCGGTTTTGTTTTTGTTTTTGTTTTTTAATAAAGAAAAGATTAAGACTTTATTCAAGATGTATATCAAGCAGTATAACAAAACCAGCAAAAACATCAACCTTTGGAATACTGTTGTAATGGCCGTCCTTGTGAGGCATCAAGTGTACCATTGTATCACAGACCTTTTCTACCCATCACAGGGAAGAAATCACACCAAGTGCACAATTATGAGCCTTAAACAGTTTGTCTAAACGCAAATCCCAACGTGTTCTCTGCTAGTTCAAATGTGCTGGATGCAAGACAGGGACCTGAAACTAACAGCAAAAGGGAGAGTGTGGGTGAGGAGCACAAGGGTTCATCACGACACGAGGACTCGCCAGCAGCCAGAGGCAGCAGGTTGTTTACAGGAGGAGCATCATCTCTCTCCAAGCAGCTTTCTCGCTCCTAGCAGGAATAAATTGCCTGATTCTCTTTCCTTCTGTGCTGAGTTTGCACTTCCACAAGGTTTTTAGGTTGATTCATTCCGGGGTGACAGGGACACACGTGAAGTCTGTCTTGTTTTTGATGGCATTCCGATTCAGCAGTTGGTGACTGCTGGAGCTGCACTGACGCTGACCCTTATGGCAGGAGAGGAGGCACAGAGGGCTGCACTGGGCTGCTCTAGGCTTATTCTCTTCATAACTGAGTGAGTTTATGGTAAATTGGGGAGGTCATTCACAGGCCTGTTTACCACACACCAGCTGCATTTTCCTTCCCCTCAGCCTCAATTTTATCTGCTTAAAGTAATACATGTTTCACTGGAGCCTTGAGATGGGTAAAGGCTGTTTCTTAGGGCTGGCCTGTTCTCTTCACAGTTCCACTCTCCTGGCCCTCTCTGAGACATCAGGACGTGCCTGCCTGCCCTATGGGACTGATGGTAAAAAAAAAAAAAAAAAACCGGTTTTGTACTGGGGTTTTTAAACTAAGTTTTTAAAAACTGGGGTTTTTAAACTAAGCTGTTTTAACCCATCAGCTGAAAGATTGCTTGATTTTAGGAGGAGAGATCTGGAAGTGCTCAGCCAGCCTGCACACTCAGAGCTGGAATGGGAAGGGAGCTGAGAACTGCTCCTTTCCAACGATGCCTAGAAAGCATCCATCCATCCATCCATCCATCCCTCCATCCACCCATCCACCTATCCATCCATCCATCCATCCATCCATCCATCCATCCATCCATCCATCCATCCCTGCCTCCTCTCCTGTGCCGGGTCCTGCACACTCTGGTTTGCCAGGAGGGGTCAGCAGCAGCGCAGGAAGGCGGCTCACCGAACCGGGCTCGCTCCTTGGCACAGGCTCCAGAGAAAAGCTGGAACAAAAGACTTCACGGGTGATGTTGATCCGGAATGAACACAGGCAACCCTAACACTGGACTGACAGACCTGGGGCAGCCCCTGTAAACAACCTGTGAGAGGAAGGTGAGGAATCAAAGCGAGTGGCCGTTCTCGTCTGTACAGAGCACTGGAGCACGAGGAGAACAAGTGCACGAGGTCAGGCATTCACATGTCTGTCTATCTATACACAAATATACAGCTCCGTTGATAATACATCTTTTCTTCTCCAGAGATATGAAAAGGTTTATTTTTTCTCGTTTATACAGTGAATGTTTTGAGAGATATAAGGCAACTCCCTTGTCAACATTTCACCTCAGCACTTAAGAAATGCTAAACAGTCAAGTTTACAGTAAAACAGCAGATTAGACGCACATTAAATAGTTTTAGTGAGAATCAATGTTAATACAGCGTATCTGAGATTAGATGTTATGCAGCTCTACGTTGTTGGGGTTATTTGGCGTAATTGAGTGCAAACTTGTCAGCTTCTTTTTTATCTTACAGCAGCCCATTGCATAGCAGGGAAACATGGCTTGCTTGCAACAGGATTTTATTTTCTGCTAACAGTGCAGGCAGTTGTCCTATTTCTTTTTAATGTTAGCTAAAAGAAATCAAATAAACTCCAAAGCTGCTTAGAAGTAAAATACATAAGCTTAGCTTCTCAAAGCTTTTGCTGAGTATCTTTCAGACACCGACTCTTCTGTAACTGTTCTTTAGACAGGTTTGTTTGGGTTGGGTTTTTTTGATTTACTTTCTGAAGAATTTTTCAAAATTTACAAAATATGACTGAATCAGCACATGTAAAGGAAATAAAATTCTCAGGTAATGAGGCCAGATATTGTGGCAGACACAGGAAATACCTGCTTGCTTTTTCCATTTCCTAGCCAGGTCAGATAAACATTTCTCTGTGCGCGTAATTTATTTCTTTCTTCCCCACACGTGTAGGAAGCTGTGGGGGTGACCTCAGAGATGCACCAGATGGGCAGCTGGGGTATGGATACACACCCAGCAGAGAAATGGTTTCTAAGGCCACTTCAGAGTTGTCTCTGAGCCTGGCACACTCCAGCTGGCTGCTGGCACCCTGGGCTGCTGCACCTGAGCCAGATGTGGCACCATCGAGCCCCTGTGCTGATCCATTGGTGATGGCACATCCTGCATAATGCTAAATGCTTCTCTAGTCTATGTGACAGGTCCAAGAGCAAACACAAAGGGTCACGTAATTAACTTATGTGTGAATCTCACATGCTCAACACTTACAAGAGACACCAACTTTGAAGCACAAATACACAAACCCTACCATGTCTTCCTCTTCTTTTATATTTCTCATTTATATATGGATACAAATACACCACTCCATCTGGTTCTTGTGGTTCTAACCAAACTCCATGCTACAGGAGAAACTCCAGGCTTCAAAAAGCAGCTCAGACCCAGCACCCTCCTCTGCTTACGCAAGCAGAACAGCAGCCCCTCAGCAGCAGAGCAGAGTGCTGGGACTGGCACTGTTGCAGCAGGGGAGAAAGGTGTGTTTCCCCCTGGAAATGCATCCCCAAAGCAATTCTAATTTCTGTTACTGCAGCTTTCTCAAGCCTGGCTTGCTCACACTTTAAAACTCGCAGTAGAACATTGGCCACAAATGGTGGAATTTAGTTCTTCTACGCATCATTTTCCACAAAGTACTCTCCAGGCTCAGGCTGATCAAAATTAGGACTCCCCCTTCATTACATCATTGAAACAATTTTTTTTCTCTTGCACTTCACTTCCTCATCCTCTGTAAGTGGTTCTGTCTCTGTGGGTTTAGCACAATGATATTCTCAGAGCATGTGATTTACTTGCAGAAAAAAGCAGTTGCAGCTCAGCTTTCGCTAACAAATCTTGGACATTTTGTACAAAGTACTTTGACATTTGTTACATCATTCACAGTCTTGAGGAGGAAGGGAGGAAAGAGAAATCCATGGGTTCTGCAAATCCACTTCATCCATGATAAAGCCATAAATAAATACACTGTCAATGTAGCATCATGAGTAACTGATTATTGTTGTTTCCGCTGGGCATTCACAGAGCAAGAGCAATGCAGACACAAATGAAACTGTAAATGTACACTGTGGGTGGGTGCACACTCTGCAAACCAAACCAGGGCCCCTCACCTGCAGGTGCCTGCCAGACTGTCCTACCCACGTCAGGGACAAATGCCAGCAGCGTGTCACAGAAGGATGCGGAGAGAGGAGGGAGAAAGGCCATGTCTACAGTGCTGTACATCAAAGCACATCCATCCCACTGCTGTTTCCTACGTTATGAACAAGTAGCTCTTTAAGGCAGAAGAGAGACATTCTGTGGATCTTGGTGCTATTGGCTCATTGCACTCACATTGTTTCAGTGGCAGAGGACGAGGTACTTTTCTTCCTGAAGCGAGGTCTAAGGGTCCTAGGCGGTGCCTGCAGAAAAGCAAAACAAAACTTCAGAGGAATAATAGGAAACATCTTTTTTCTTTCCTTACAACTCACCCATCTTTGTGGGACCTCTGTGACAAAGATCCCATTCCACACATGAAGTAATGCAGAAGTTTTGGCCCTGAAGATCAGTCACGAATGACCAGCCGAGGACTAATCTTTAAGAAACCTGTTGTATATCCAGGTTACATCAACACCTTCCCCTCTGGTGCTTGGTTAGAGGTGTGGCTAAAGATTGCTGATAACTCAACATTTGAAAGAGCCATGTCAAACTGGTGCCATTTACAGCAGCTCATGGATTTAGAGATGTGGTGTCAGCTCTGGTGTCTCCCAGACCATCCACAGCTCCTCGGAGGGTACAGCTCATGGCATTGCAAAGCTGAAGGGTTTCCCAGGGAACACTCCAGGCCTGTAATTCTCATGAGGTAGAACTCTTTAAATCACCCTCTTGTTTGGGAAAGAGGCCAGACAAATTCTGCTGAAATTATTTTAGAAACCAGCTACTGGAATTCTGCCTTGTAGTCAGCTGGTCCAGAGCTGTTACAAGGAGCCCTGACTTACCCAGGAGGAGGCAGACCAACTCCATGAATTTGATTTCCTGTGCTTAACCCTGTTCTCCAGATTCAGACAGACATTAGTTAGGCTAGCAATGTAATGAAAGAAAAAGCTCCAGTTTGCAGTGCCTACTTGTCTCAGAAGAGTTCTGGTGTGGTTTTGTGTCTCATGAGCTTCACAACAAGAAATGGTTATCAGCTGTTGTAACAGAGCATGGATTCTCAGTGTGGAGCCCTGTCACTGCATCAAGTAACACTGCAAGGTGTGGCAGGCTCTTCCACTCCATTTACATAAATATCCAAGGCCTTTTTTTTCTTAATAGCATGAACCTATATTTACCTGTCAGGGCCTGACAGGACCAAAGTGAGGACTTTGTCATTTCTGTTTTATAGGGCTTTCAAACCCAAGGCTGTGCCATGTTTTGCATTCCCATGATGCAGCAAGGTATAAATATTCATATAGATGAGGGACTGCAGCACGGTGAGGTTTTGTTTAAACCCCACCTAAATCTCCATTTTTTATAGCTTGACCATTAATCAAAGTAGTTTCTTATAGAGATGGGATTATGCCAACACTTCACTCCATCTTCTAAGCCTGAAATCTTACCCCAGGTCCCCACAGTGAATCTCCAACAGCACAACAGATCTGGATGGGATGGCTGTGCCCAGAAAGCACAGCTGGAGCAGAGGTGAGGGGCAAAGCTGCTATGCACAGCAGTAATGGATCCCACACCACACCTGACTCCATAGCTGCTGGGTCAGAGTAGCTCCCTGTAAACCAGGAGCCCAGGGACACGGCCAGACAACTACAGCAGTACCTCCTGCAGCCTGGGAGAAGGCCGCTCTCTGGGAAACCATGTGGCTCCTAAAGCAAAGATGCCATTAACTACACAGACAAGACTCTAACATGGGGCATGAGCAGCTCCTTTGGGAGGCCACTGGACAGCTCTGGGAGTAGCTGGAGAGGCTGCACCTTTCCATGGCTAGAACAGAGCAGCCCAGACTGTGGTGAAAGCCCCACAGGTAGGACAACCCAGCAGAAGGGATTGCACCTGCTGACCAAGCCACACCATTCTGCACCCTCACACTGAGCCAAGGGTAGGAGGGAACAAACTCAACTTCCCACTGGTGGAGATCTCAGCTGCTGGCTGTGGCTCCATCCACCCTGCCCAGATCTGCAAGGAGTCTTTGCCTACAGCATCTCCCATGGAGGTTTTATGACCTCCATAACAAAATGTTGCTAAAATTCTGGCAAATCACAGAATGAGATCTGCATTTCCTTCAGTTCTTTTGTTTCCATGAAGCAAATTAAAGTGTATTTAGTGAGTTTAGACCAAAGAGAGGTGTTTGTTCAGTTGAAAATTCCAGCTGAAGAATCAAGGAATGTCATAGAAGGAGGAGCCTTGACAATATGGAAGTACCTCAAGGGGTTGATCCTTCTTTTTGGGCCTTTTGTTCACAGATGCACAATCGTTCTCTTCATCATCTGAGAACACTGAGCCTTTGGTTTCACAGTTTGTCTCAGGTGGCTTCTCATACCTAATGTCCACACTTATTTCCCCTATTTAACACAGCCATTTGCAGCCTAAATGTGAAGACACGGAATGAGGAAATCAGTGATGGTTCGATTCACACCGTCACTCACTGCAAATCCATGCATCTTCCAGGGATTAATAAAAGGGTCACTCATCACACTCTAATAATAGCAGCTGTGGGGTTAGAAATCAGAAGGTTCTTGTTTACAAAGCCATTATAAAGTCTATTTTTATTATTTTACACAGAATTGAGACTGAATTCACAGCTTCTGATGTTTGGGAGGTTGACACTAGAAAGAGATTTTTTTTGTTTGTTTGCTCAGGGATAAAAAAAATAACTGATTTCTTGAATTGCTGGTTCCATCCATAGCTCCTGCATCTACTGCCTTCTCTAGAAGACTCCAAATGGGTGTTGAAGTCCTCTGGTAAGCACAGAGAGACCTGCCTGGGATGCAGAAATAGGAAACACAGCGGCACTTACAGACTTGAAACTGAAAGCAGCCAAGGCAAGCACTCAGTCTGAGATCCACTGAAGTTCACAAAAGGCTTCACCAGGCATTGAATGGACCCTCAGCAAGTGGGTGTGTTGCTGGAAAACCAGTGCAGGACAAAGTCTCTCTTCTGTCTCTCTGGAGTAAATGTGGTGGAGCATTTGCTCTGCTGATGGACCTGAAGGCAGTTCATTGCCTCATAACTACAGACCACAAACACTTGGTGGTTCTTATCCTTGTAACTTATGGCACAATCTTTGTGGGACTGGTCGTGTTACACAACACAGTCCATTTGCTGCCCAAATACAGATGGTAAATGAGACAGTATTTTTAATGACCAGTCCAAAGCAAGAGGTACAGAAGAGGAAACTCAACATTACCAGGTTTCCTCTCTCCATAGTTTCTTACCAGCAGGGCTGGAGGTTTCTCTGTTTAATTGAGAGGGCTGGTTTGATTCTGAAACATGGTAGGAGTGAAACTATTTGCTGTTTAGGCAGCACTAATCAGAATTACTGGGTCTGTTGCATGAACATACATAGAAATAATGCTCTGTGCTTCCTGTCTCAGCTTGACTGTAAGAGTTTGCTGGACCAAAGACTAAACCCCAAAGACTGAAACCAAAGAGGATTCTTAAACATCTACTACTAACTAAGCCCTTTTGATTTCTAAAGCCCCAAAACCCTGAATTCTTTGACAGCTCTTTCAGTTGGGTAGCAGACAGAGGGGAAATGATTTGGTTACAACACCACCACGAGTCATGAGCGGGTCGTTGGGGCTCCCTCCAGTGCCAAATTAAAGTCAGCAGCTAATCGCTCTCAGCCCACAGGATGCAGCTGCTGCTCTAGGACAGCAGCTTGTGCACACCATCCTCTTGACCCCATGTTTCTACCCCTTTATCACCATTCACATGAGCAGGCTGGGAGACACCACTGCAGGTTTTCAGGAAGAGCTGGAAGTTGACTTTTTCCCCAGCTGTACTGAAGATGTTGATAGTCACGTTGCAGAGAGGCCCAGGATAATGCTGAAATGGTTTTTTTTTCTTTGTAGGACTGTAGTGTGAAAACTGCACTGTGGGGAGAATTAAATGTTCTCTAGACCACATGGCAAAACAGCACAGGAATGTTTTGGTTTACTGTTTTATCTCTCCACTTGGGAAGTGATCTACCCAGGAGCAGCCTAGTTTAGACCCTTTTGGATGTGGAAGCTGTTCTTTGCTGCCTGCCTAAACCAACCCAAAATTTACACAAGTGTAGTAAAAGTGGGTCAGGACTTCTTTTAATGGCCTCACTGAGGTTTGCACAGTGGCTCAACAACACATCTGCAGCCATGTGCCACTAAGAGCAGACAGGGGCTTTCACCAGGGAAAAAGGGCTTTGAATGGGACAGGATGGAGGAGTGTTGGAGAACCAGAGTTAGAGTGTCCAGTGACCAGAGTGAGGAGACTCTGCCTGCTGAGGCTGAGGGGATACAATCATGAAAATGTGCCCTGCTTCCATTCTACAATCAGCCACTCCACTGGAAAAGGAGACAGAAGGACCTGTCAGCCTGATAATGCTTCTGTGAATTCCATGGTTTTGCAGCATACGTTGCTTTCTTCATTACTGTTCTCTCTCCTAAATTAGATGTTGGACCTAGGGAGTTTTGCCATCCATGTCACCTCCACAGCAGGCAGTCTACTGCAGGCTTTTTCCCATCAGTCCAAGCATCCCATCCATGTCCTGAAGCTGCTTTCCATGAAGATCAAGAGGAGAGCTCAGCCTCCAAGCTGGTGCATACTGCTCTGATCCCTGCAGCTGAGAGGTCTGTAAAGTTCACTGGAAGTTGGGTTGATGCCCTCTTCTTCCCTACTCCATGTCATTGTGAATGNGTCTACTGCAGGCTTTTTCCCATCAGTCCAAGCATCCCATCCATGTCCTGAAGCTGCTTTCCATGAAGATCAAGAGGAGAGCTCAGCCTCCAAGCTGGTGCATACTGCTCTGATCCCTGCAGCTGAGAGGTCTGTAAAGTTCACTGGAAGTTGGGTTGATGCCCTCTTCTTCCCTGCTCCACGTCATTGTGAATGAGACACTGAAAACCAGCCAAAATGGGAACCAGTTTTGCTTCAGCCTCACTGAACTGGAAAAAAGAAGAAGATGGGCTATCCCAGGCTTTTCCACTACTTTTCTGGCCATTGATGAGAACACATCTTGAATGCACATGGCACTTTCCTTGAGACCTGGAGCAAAAAGGGAGGATTCCCTGCCCATCCTGCCTTGGAAAGGACATCTGTATTGTGTGCAACCCAAGCTTATATTGATCTAGCAGACTTTGTCCCACATTTGTGGAAGCACCCTGCTGTTATGGGATGGCAGAGAATTCATCTCTGAAGAGTGGCTGCTGTGTGAGCCCCAGCTCTGAAACTGTTATTTTTTTGTGAATATGGTGATGATGTGATAAAAAACTCATTTTCCGACACCAAGAGAGTGAGTAAAAATGTAAAGTAGGGGGTTAACCAGAAGAACAAACACACATGAGGAACTGGTGAGAAAGGAGATGGAGGTTTAAATTGAATGAAAGGGTTCTGGGACACCAAGGTTTGTTACCAGAGAAGGTAAAAATTGAGGAGCAAAGCATATTGTCAGGCTGGAGCGTGCGTTTTGAGGACAGCACTTGGCCTTGGGTGACCTCCTGTGTGTTTCTAAGAGCCATCTTTATGATCTGAGGCTGCAGGGCCTCAGGTCACTATCAGATGTCCCCAAAGTAGCAAAGTCAGCAGTGTGTGCTGATCCAGGCAAGCAGCCAACAACCCCAGGGACTGTCAGAGCCAGGAGGTGGCTTTGTAAAAACATGGATCATACACCAGGTCTTTGCCCTGACTCTGTTTGGAAGACCCTCAGTCCCCATCCCAGGGCAGGCTGTATTTTAGGTGTCTCCACCTGCTACATTTATGGCTCCACATCTTTGTGTGAAGGGGCTGAATTGTTGCAGAAGTGGCAAATGGGCTGGTGTTCCAGGACTAAAGCTGCTGCTGTCTCTTGCAAACACCTTTTCAGTGCACAGACCAGATTACACTCCTCTCTCCACTAAAGCAAGACAGAATCTGACTGTAAACACTCTAAGGAAATGGATCCCTTAATTCCAGTTCTATCATTCTGTCATAATTCCTCCCAAGGGAACTGATACAGCCAGCACATTGTGTGGGAAGCCCTGAAAATGGGCACATTTCAAGTTAAAGTAGACATTTGAGTGCTCTGCAGAGTTGGGATCTGAGCTGTTAATGCACCTCAGGGAACAACCCTGCACGGACCAGGAAATGTAGGGCCAATCACTGCAATCTTTGATCTCTGTGATTCAACAAGGCTAAGAAATTTCAGTTGCAAAACTCTTTCTACAGCAATATCTGGGATTCATTTGTGTGCTGTTTTTTTCACCAATCACTTTGGTTCAGATTCTGGTCCATGCTACCATGTAAATCTGTACCAAATTCCTGTGCATTTTCATGAGTATAACAAAAGTCAGGACCTGGCCCACTCTATGTGCAAGTGGACAAATGACTTTGATCTATATCCTCTGAAAAATCTGGACACTTAAGTACAGTTACAGTGGGAATCAGGCAACTTTGACATTGGACCTCCCCTTATTTTGCTTGGCACAATACTTTTTTCTCCCATCACTTTAATTCCTCAGGAGCAATGGGGAAAACCACAGTCACAGACTACACAAATCAAGAGTGAGGTATTGTATTATTGTAATGGAAAGTAAAGTCACTCCAAAGTTAAGCCTTTCCAGGGGATCATTCATATAAAGAGGTTTGCACACCACTTAATAAGCACAGGAGAACAGATATCAATTATACGATGGCCATCAGCTTCTTTCCCCTGCAACAAAGATAAATTCACCATCATTTCCAAAAGACATTGACCCAAGTCCTGTACTTCCCCAGCAGTTTTCATTGCCAAACCAAGGAGTTAGGAGCAGCCAACTACACCAGCACACACTGCCCAGGAGCCACCAGAGGCAGACACCCTTTCCAAAGCTGGAATCAAATGCAACCAAAGCAAACAAGCCTAATCACATCAACAAAGTCATCCGTTAATGAAAACACATCCCACAAATGAGTGAGTTGTTAAGTGCTAGTCTATTCCAAACACCTCAGAGGAAAATTCATGCAATCTGTAACACTTACATCAGAGTCCCATAATATTTACATAGAGAAAAAGAAAGAATAAACTGTTAGGAGAAAACATTTGGGTGCAGAGGGGGAAGGAACATTGTTTCAGAACACAGAAATATTAATCTTTGCTTTTATCATATCTGTCATTCAGCTGGAGTTATTAAACAACAATTAATGTTTTAGCTTTCTGCTGGAAAAATGCAAATGTATTTAAAAACTACTGATTTTCTGTGATTTTTTTCTTCCCTGAAATAACCAATATAAATATGAAACTATTTTTAAATCTCAAAAAGAAAATCACAAATTGCTATTCAGAAATACCAGTGCAAAGTGATACAAACCAGCCCTATAAAATTTGCTTCAGTATTTAGTAAAGGGAAATTTTAAGGAAAAAAATGCCTAGAGCAACAGAAAATTGTTGTTTGTTCTTTAAGTTCAGTAAGGTTAAAAAAAATCCCTCGAATGAGAGCTGGAAGCAAAACTGGCTAAGAACCAAAGTAAAACCACCTCCACCATTTAACTGAATTAGTTCAGAGATGTACTATCAGCCCCCTTGACACAAAGTCAACTAGTGTTTTTAAAGCACTTTCCACTGTAATAATTCATGTGCACTTCTTAGCATACCACAAAGAAGGGGTTGGATTCAGCCAATAGACCAGTGAAGTGATTTGGTTAAAGCACAATTAACTGGATGTCCCATCGAGGTCCTTGATGAGCTGCACTGCTGCTTGTGTGTGATCTGTCACCTTGTGGAGCACAACCCTGCAGTGCACACCCAAAACAGACCCATTCATCACTAATGTCCCTGCACATTTCTTACACTGCCGAAGGATTCCAATCAGCATTTGACTATTAAATGCCCCATCAAATACTTGCAGTCCCAATTCTCCTGATACACAGCTGATTCTCTGCAAGAATTAAAATGGTTTCTCACTCTCAACCATGCCCCAGGTCTTTGCAACAGCAACTAAGAGATGTTAGTTGAGAGAACACCACCAAACATAATTTTGTTACTTCTTAAAATGCCGGTCCCAAGCAAGACTGTTTAATATCCAACAGCCTTTAAGCATTTGCCAGGCACTGCCAAAAGACAAACAAATATCCCTGGAGATTTTCACTCTGTCCTCTCTGAAAGGGAAAAAGAGCTCTTACATAATGGTACCACTGTTCCTGAATGCTGCAGCCTGACTTTCCACAGAACACAAAGGAGATAAATCAGACCTGAAAAGAGTTCTACCAGCAAAAGCCTGGCCCTGAACAAAAGAAGAGGACCTGGCACAGAAGCTGTCAAAAAGATGTGCTGGAGTACATCTGTCAAACAGGCTTGTATTTTAGTGAAGCTGCCCAGAGCAGAGGAGGATGAATGTCCTGAATTGCATCAATGCTTTGTCATGTGCAGACTGTGAGGCCAGTGGGAGTGACACAGATGGGCAGGAAAGGGCTCTGCTGTGGAGCCAACAGCTTCAGCACAGAGAAGCCCACCACTGCTGCCAGGGACAGTCCTGCTCCAGGGCACAGGAGCCCATCAGCACCCAGCCCACCCCACTGCTGACAGGGACAGCTCCAGCTCAGGGGGTGCTCAGCCTGGCCTTCAGACTCTGCAGAATGCACATTCCATGGCACCTGCAGGCCTCATCCTCACAACACCTTCTCTCAGGATATCATCTAGGGAGCAGAATGCTTGGACTTCTGCTCCACCAGCATGTGCTCTCCGAAGAGCTGTGGAGGTTTCTGTGAGTCAGACAGTGAAATAATTGGGTTTTACCTGCAAGAGCATTAAGGCAACTGCTCCTGCCAAAAAAAACTGCACCAAGGCTGTAAAGCAGCCTTTAATATCCCTGCTTGAGGAAAGACTTGACTATCTGCCCATTTAGATTATAAACTCTCTGGAAATGAGAACTGTTAATGATGGGACTCTGAAATTGGTTACACGAATGTTTGCACCAAGAAAAGATGAGTGCCAATAGCCCAAGGCAACTTAGTCCTAGCTAAACAAAATTAGATTCCTTCTTCCCCCAGGTTTTTGTGGCACTGAAAAATGTTCACATGACGTAGTCAGCTCTCCAAGCTACCAAAGATGCACTTACAAAGGAGCATTTTAATGGCAGGCAACTGTCTGGGAGTACATTAATGCATCTATTGCCTTGGAGACAGAGAAAGGGCAGCCTGTGGAGACAGAATGAACCCTCTATGACATAGAGCACGTCCCTATTGACATGGTCTAAGGGACTGGATTATGTTGGAAAGGGGGGCAGGAATAGTAAAACAAGACAATGTGAAAGACAAGAGTACGCAATTTCAACAAGATCAAAATTACTTTGGGTCCAATTTATAAACACATTCTACTGATTGCTGATTTAGCATCATTAAATGACTTTCCTAAGATTACCTCATGACTGTTAAGCCCATAAGGATTCAGTGATTCTTTTTATAAATAACACTTTGAAGTCAAATCCATAAAATAGGTTTAGCCTAAAATTAGAAGGGTTCTAATAAAATGCCATGTGAATACAAGTGTTTCATGGTTGTTTCAACAGCTACCACCTTAAACATGCTTCACTGTCCTGCACAATGGCACACTCACCCAGAAAAGGAAGGGTAACAAATCAGATATGAGGGTGGGTTTGCCACCCAGGCAGGCTGCAAGGAGGCTGTGTCAGGCTGGAACCATCAGCCTCCAAGCACCAACACTGGAACCAGGTGCAGGGCTGTGGGAAGGCACAGGTGGCTGCAGCACGGTGGCAGCACTGTGATCCTTTAGTCCTTCTGCTGCTGTCTCCAGGTTGATTAGTGTGCAAAATAAACAAAAAGCACATGAGATAAGAAGAAAAGGAGTTACAAAGGCCTTATGCTTCCACCACCATGAGACGCTGCCAGTCTGTATTTCTTTTTTCTCCCCAGACAAGCTGCTTGGCAGTCCCATCCTCTGGCATGCCCAAATTGGAGTTCTCCCACTCCTTTCATCTGTCACAGGGAAAAAATGCAGAAGTGACATGTCTGGGCTCTTAGCAACCAAGCTAACTGGCACAGCACTGAAAAGACCACCGGCAGCTAAACCATTCACTGCACTCCGACATTTGTAAACACAATAAATGCTGGGGACAGTGGGGACATTTTTTGAAAATGCTTCTGCCAGAGACTGGATCAGGGAGAGTCAGTTCAAGCCTATTTTGTCATACCAGGGTTTGCTGCTGGGCTTTGCTACATACCCAAACACAAATGTCCTCTCCAGCAATGGAGAAACACGTGCTAATCCTTAAGGAACACAGCAAAACAGGGCTGGGACTGAGGAGGGTTTGCTTTTGCTGTATTCCCAATGGATTTAAACCAGCAGTGGGGGACATGGGGCAGAGAAGCTACACTGCACAGCAAGGACATGGCACATCCTCTAGAAGAGAAAGGAATGAACTTCTCCAGAGAAACAATCCCCATCCTTGGGTAACACAGGTCAGTATGGTGAGAAGCACTGCGATTCTTGCCATCAGCACACACACAGCTCCCAAACCCACTCACAGCCTGGCCTTCCCCTGCTTTTTTTCCCCTGGTGTTAGGAAACCCAGTGAGCAAGAGCATCAGGAGCAAGCCAGGCTGGGGAATGCAGCCAAGCCCAAAAGGGATGCATGGATACCAGGACACAGGAAATCCAGCACTCACCTCTGAGGAGTCGGCATACTGAGCAACACGTACACACTGGAAGAGGAGCTGAGCATTAGGAACCCATCAGGTGAAGCCACTCACTCTTAGAAAACACTTGGCACCATTTTGAAGTGGACTTCAAGGCCCTTGTGCACAGGGAGATGAGTGTTTCCACTGACCAGCAAGGAACACAGACTCAGGAATGTGCCTCATCCCAGGCTGTGTCCATATGGGTGTTAAGGATGGGGTTAGGTACAGCTCCCTGGCTGTTCTCAGACCACCGAACAGAAGTAACTCCTGACTGGAGGGACCTGGGAGTGTGGATAAGCAATGGGAGCATGGATGCATAACCCAGTGCAAAAGGCTGTATGATAACAAACACAGGGTGCCATACTGGGATTTGTAAGGCTATGTGCCTGGATTTTTTCAGTAGATTTAGAATTTTTGTAGGAGAAGTCTGGCTACTGCAACCACTCACAGAGCTTCTAAGGAAAACTATCCACATATCCCTGACCTTCCTAAACCAGGAGGGTCCTACAGAAATTAATATCCTGATGGAATTGCCATAAGAATGAAAGCAACCAAGGGAATTGCATTGCACCCTTCAGTGAAAGCAGGTGTTCAGGAATGTGTGAAGTTTACAGCTTCATCTTGAGCACAGTTCATGTTCCAGGAAACAGCCTAAATTTCCAGTTTGAGCCTTTCAATTTAACACTCACAGTGGCATCAGTAACTCCATATTAAAGAAAGTTTTTCAAGAAGAAAACGGTTTGAGTTCTGCATGATTTTTTTATTTTTTTGTAGTTATGATTATCCTGCACTGGAGACACTGGAAGTTCTTCCATAGTTTCACAGTCATTTTAAAGCAGCACTTTTGAAAACAGATGTCTCACTGTCCCTTGCACTCCAGCCTCCACCCTCCTTGTCCCACTGCTGATGTCTGTGCTCCTGCTCTCTGCTGGCTTGAGGATCTGACCCAGGTCAAGAGCAACCTGGAAGCGAGGGATAGCATTTAACTTTAATTCCTTGACTGGGGTCAGCAGGTAAAAATAAGACTTAAATGTATCCAAAGGAAAAGACAGATAGGCCAGAGGCAGGCAGCTGGGTTATACCCTTTTAGTGGGAGTGCTGCCTCACTTTGGCTGGGTGCTGCTGTGAAACTATGGGCTTCCTCAAGAGATCTGCTGTAGGTTCAGCTTCTGATTTTACACAGAAGGAAGTTAATCACATTTTTATGACAGTTTTTGCTCTGGGACTTCAGACAACATGTATCTAGATTGTTCTCACAAATCTTTCTGGTTGATGGGGACTGAATACCCAAACACATCCTGACTGCTGATATTCCTCTGCCTCTGTTCTGTACTGCAAAGCCTTTGGTCCTTTAGCACAAGACCAAAAAAACAGCTTTGATTCTCTCCTGCTCAGAGGAATGGGGAGTATCAGAAAGCACACTGTCCATTTCTGATTTGAAATCATTCCAGATAAGAATGATCTTAGCCTGGGGAAAGCTTAAGCAGAAAGAACACTGGGTTTGGGCAATACAGGGGCTGGTTCCATTGTGGTCCTCTGGCCCAGGCAGCATCAGCTCTGGACACTGACTGCCCTGTGATGCAACACAAATTAAGGCAATACTATAAGGTTAAGTGCAAAAGCTACTGTTAATAAAGAGAAGTATACATGTGGATTGTTACTGGACATTTGTCAGAACAGGATTCCCTTGAAAAATATTTGGAAATATTGTTCTGGAATTTACAGTTTTCCATAACAATGCATAGCCACATGATATTTACAGTTCCCAAAGGAAAGAGGCAGTTCTGCCTGTGGAAAAAGCACAGGTTGGAACAGGCATCTAAGTAAAATGTCACAGTCCATCATCTGGGTGCCAGGACAATAAACTGAGTTATGCTGAACCGAGAGTGAAGTGAAATGAAGTGAAAAATCAGATGAAGAGGTGGTGGGCCTGCAACATGGAGAAGGGGGATCCCTGTGTGTCCTTGGTGTCCATCAAAGGAAGGTGTACACATTTCCCTGGAGCTGGTGCCTCATGGGATGTGCTGTTTGTAGGGTCAGCAGCCTCCACAAATCATGGCAAAAGCAGCCTCTGCCTCTTCATGTCACCTGGGTGTGGTTTTTGACTGGGTGTGAGGAGGAGGAGAAGGATCTTTCTGTGGGATGAGTGGGAACACACCTAGAGCCCACTGTGTGCTCAGCAGTCCCACTCCTGCAGAAGGATCATCCTCACAGCAGAACTGCACAATGGACAGGCACCACTGAAAGGCAGCAAAGGCAGCAAAAGGTAGAGGGGGGAAAAGTAGCAAAGGGGAGAGGAAAAGGAGCAATTCCCCTTGTCTCAAAGGCAGCTCTTGCTTATTCTATATCTTGGCCTCATAAGACACTCTTCAGCAGGCAAAAAAACGCCCCAGTGCTGTATCTGCAGGAGGTTATTACAAAATCCCAAGCTCTTCACACAGCATTTTGTGTCAAGAGGGGATTCAGAGAATTACAAATCCATCTAAGCAGCACCATTCACATTACAAAAATAACAACAGTGGAAACAAAACAGGCTGAGTGTTTGTGTAGCCTGGTCCTGCAGCCAATTTTGGCCACAGCCACAGCCCACTGGTGTCAGGACAGCCTTTTCACATGCTTCAGTGGGTTTGGAAATATGCCCAAGAGTTGTACAAACCAGAACCTGAACTGCTGCTGGTGCTCACAGGGGGACTGGGGGGTTTTAATATCAACAAAACTGAATTTTAGCACTCCCTTCTGTGTAGGAAAGACAACAGACCTCTCTCTATCCCTCTGTCTTTCCAAATCACTTTCTTTCCGATATCACATCTGCTCTTAAACACAGTCACACAACAGGATTGGAACCAGCAACACCAAGTTCCACACCAGGTCTGGCTGTGTTTCCATTGCTCAGGGAATGGGACCCACATAAACAACTCTAAGCTCAATCTAAAGAGCTCTCTCTTCTCTTTGCCTCACTGCTCTAAGTCAGAGTATGCTTCCATACACCATTTGTTCTGCAGAAAAGCTGGCTTGAGGAACTTCCAGTTCCTGGCCTCTTGATCTCATATCTCCCTGAAAGTCTCCCAAAAGAGAGACCTGGGTGAAGAGAGATCTTGGAGGTTTCCAATAAGGCAGATAGGTACATTGGCTCAAACTAAAAATAATCCCTCAAAAACAGTACAAGAAGTTATTTTTAATCTGCATCAAAATCAGGATTTCTTCCTCTGAGTTCACAGCTCTCTATTACTGGAGAGCTTGAGTAGCCAGAGATAAGCAGCTCCATCACCTTACCACCAAACCAGATTATGGGCTAATAGAATCACAGCATGGTGTGGGTTGGAAGGGACCTTAAAGATCATCTCGTTCCATCCCCACTGCCGTGGGCAGGGACACCTAGACCAGGTTTCTCCAAGCCTCATCCAGCCTGGCTTTGGACACTTCCAGGGATGCTAGGCATCAGCTGCAAACAAAGTTCCCCTGATAACATAATGATAATGAAAATAATAACAACAATAATATAAAGCCAAAAGAAACTCTTCAGCATGGAAGAGCAAAGATCAGTGCCTGAGGAAGGGACCACCACAGTGCAAAGCCACCACTTCTAGCTGGTATTTGCAGCAGACCCGAGTGGGGTCAGCTCTCAGCATCCTCCATGACAGGTCCTGTGTGATGAAGGGGTTTAGCTTTTATTGGCTGATATAGTTAACATGCATTTTTATGTTCAGACATCATTGTTCTAGCTATACCTTAATTCTAACCATATGAGTTTCAGAGCTCTCTTCAAAAAGGGAGGGATGATGGTTTTGGTGTGCTTTTCTTTCCTGAGTGCTTCATCTAAAACTCTGTAACAGCAAGGCTGTTACCCCTCAGAAACTGAGCTCTGCTGTCTTGTCAGTCAAAGAAAATACAGCAGGTAAGAACATGGCTCTGTGTTTTTCACTGTGAGCAGTAACCTTTAAGTCCTGCCCTCAGCTAATTCCCTTAATTAGTGTGGTCACAAAGAGATCAAGGAGCAGGAACAATTCTAGCTGGCAGCAGTCAAGGACAATCAACATAAGCCTTCTTTGAATTATATAAAACCTTAGGTTTTGTTTTGGGAATCATTATCCTCCTATTTTAAGGTTTCTCTTAAAGCACTAGGAATAAACCACTTGCAAAAGGAAAGGGTAAGGTGTTTCCTTTTTTGTTGGCTCTTTTTTTAATGTTGCTAACATAATTTGTGGATCGGCAGTGGGAGTAGGATAGAAGGAAAAAAAGAGAGGGAAATACCTCTAAACAGCAAAAAAAAAAATCAAAACAAAAATACCTACTTTAAGTCTGATTTGGGTGACGGGTCTCTGATGTAAGAGGTGATAGAGCATCAGGAAAATAGAACCAGGTTCTGTAATTCTTAAGAAAAGTTGGCAATTTAAAACGTGAACACCCTCCTCATGCCAAACACGTAGTCTGGGTCATTTTTGCTGACTCCATCTGATGTCACACTCACTATGTCTCACTATCTCTAAAGCAGGAAAAAAAAAAAGAGGAGTTCAATGTTTCTGTGAGGCAGTGGGGACATCTGACAGGGACCTTTATGTCATCTGAGGGCTTTAAGATGGGAGAAAGAGCTGTGTGTCTGCAGTGTCTGCTCATGCACATTCTCACATATGGATACATTACATGTATATACAGCACACTAAAGGGCAGAGGCAAATTCTGTCTATCCCTTTCTTATGTCTAGCTCTCCAACTAAACAAATATGAAAGGTGGAATGATGGAACTATGTCTGGGTTTAGTGTGCCCAGAGCAGTGTCATCTCACCAGAATATGGCCCTCAGGATGTGACACAGTTTGGTTGACACATCACAGTCTTACACACACACAGGACAGCTGACTGATCAATTCTCCCCTCCAGACACTCTGACTACAAAATAATGTCCACATGAAACACCACAAGGACTGGAGAGACCAGAACTGTACCTTAATGTGATTAAAAGTGAGAGCAAAGCTCATGGCTGGAGTCTCCCACCACCTGCAAGAGGAGTCTGTTTGTATTCTCTGCATGTGGAGAATTAGGTACCTCAATGAAATCACCAAGTGAGATGGGACAGAGAGAGGGGTCTTGGAAGATTTTGCAAATTTGTGCTGTTTCCATTAAAAAAAATTAACCCAAAATCTCAAATTACTTGAATCCAAAAATCTGTGATAAACACTTAGGCTGAGTTCAAAAAGTTTATGAACAGTTTTTCAGAGATTCATTCTGAGAGATCCTTGTAGACTATGGATACAAAACCAGAGCAAAATAAAAAAAAACTCTTGTGTCTTGATACAGGGATTTGTGTCAGGGGTGAGCTGACCTCACTGTCTCAAGAGCAAAACTACAAAGGCCTGCTCTACTCAACATGGAATTAAGATAACTAAATTAAGGTTTATTTGGGGCATTATTGATTTTGGCCTAAATATGTGACTTTTTAAAGACCTTTATATTGTGTGTGAACATTTTATTTTCAGATTGATTACTTCAAGAGAAGCATACACAAGACCTTATATAAAAATAATAATAAAAGCACTGTGCACCAACATTTCAGTTTACCCATAAAGAAAATGTATTCAACAGACAATGTTAAAAAAAAGGAGAAGTCTGATTTGCAGAATTTGTAAAGGGCTTGTAGGATACTCTTTAGGAAGGATGAGACAAGACATTTCTAATACCATTCCAGAACTAAAGCAAATTAGAAGGGGTGGCAACTACCCAGGCTTGAAACACTGCAAGTGTTTGCACAGACCTCAACACACACAAGTTGAAACTGCTGAATTTCTGACTTGCCAGCATATGTTTCACAAGCTACCAAGTGCAACATGCCTGCAACTTTCCATGGCTTCTCATCACAGCACTGGAGCTGAGTGATCTTTGGTGGTGCGTGGGAATCCCAGAAGCCATCTGGAGCCACCTGCTTGGGATAACCCTCCATGTCTCAATTTTTGAGATCTAATCTGCAAAGCTATCCCCAATTAAATGTTTTGGATTTGGACTCAGAAAGATTTCTTTAACCAAGCTTGAAATAGATTTTTAATTGAATCCTCAGGAATGGATCTTATTTATAGTGTGATATTTCTTCCCTTTGTTCTTTCAGAATTAGAAAACAAAACATTGTCCTCAGATGACACAGCTTTTTCAGCATAGCTTGCAGCCCCCAGCCCAACTTTCCAGCTCAGGTTGCAAAGACTGAGTCTGGCTTCTCTGTATGCTCAAGTCCCATCCTTGGTACCAGGCAGTAATAGTAACCATCAAATGATGATACTGGTTTTTTTCTCCTAAGTGTCAAGAGACTCAAGAGCATGTCTGTGTCCTGGGAATGTGCTGCCTGCAATGTCTGTTTCTCTCTGTTCCTGCCAAGGGCATGACTCCGTTGAACAGCGTGATATTCCAGACAGCACAACACTGAAAATAACACTGGCACTTACCTGAGCTGCCAGTGCCTTCTGATGCACTTCTGGATGGTTTTGGGTGGCTCTGTTTGCTACTTGTTCGTACAGTGACTGAGGGAGGAACAGTGCTGCTGCTGTCCCCACGAATCGTCGAGAGATCCTGCATGCTAAAGCTCCGTAGTCTCTCAGACAGGGCTCCCTGTCCCTAGGTAAACAAGCAAGTAAACAACACAGAGTTACATCCAACATTTTGAGACTTTTTTTCTCTCTTGCTCATTGAAATCCACCAGGACAACAGGAAGAGAAAAAAATTGTGTGGTCCAGTAATCTAGAGATGAGAAAAATGTGTTGCTAAAAGCACCATTCCCTCTCTTGGCTCCCCCTTTTGGAGCGGTTCTATGGCAAACATCTCTGATTCTTCTTTGCAGTGATCTGAGCACAGAGCAGCCTTGGCCACATGTAAAGGAGCAGAATGTTGTTGTATCTTTCTAGTAGGTATTTTTCTTCACTAGGAATGAGTCAAAGAGATGCTTGGCATCAGAATCACAATTAAATGGCCTGCATCAAAATAACTCCCTTTTAAAGCTGATCATCTATGATGATATTCACTCAGCCATTCTCAGCAATACACAACATTTCCAGAGCACAGGAAATCTGAAATTTTAAGTAATAAAAAAAATTGCTAAATTCCAAGAAATATAACGATGCTTTTTTTCATGCAGCTTAAGGAGAAATGAATTAAGGCAATATTTTTCTTTCTTTTTACACTAATTCTCAATCTGGCAACAAAGATATTCCTCAGTGGAAGGAATGTAACTGTAAAGGATGGATTGGTTAAATTACACTTTCCATTAAAACTGCATCCCATCAAAAGGTTGACTGTAAGTATACTGTAACTCTCATACTACTCCACAGCCATAAAGTAGGAACACCAGAAAATTCAAGACATACAGAATCATAGATTTTTTGAGCTACATTAAATGACATTCAGAATATAAATTGCATAACTGATAAAAATTACTTTTATGTTTTAACATTTTATTGAGGGGGGACGATCTGAAAGATACTTCATAGCACATAGTCTTGAAAAAAAATACTGAGTTAAACACACAGAGCCTGATTCTAACACTTTCTGCAACTGAAAATTAGGAAAAACTCAATGGATGCTTTGACTGAGATGAAATCAAAAAGAAGGCAAATAACAGACAGTAAATATTGTCCTGTTTAACAAAAAGATAAGGCAACCTGTAGCAATTCACCCACTACTTTCATCTAGACTTGTATTTGTCCAGGCAGCACAGCCTGACCACTGCCAGAGGACTTAGGCTGGGGCTGGACCAGAACATGTCACTGCTCCCTTCTGGGCTGCAGCTGTGAGTATTCTGACCCAGGGTGCAGGTCAAGGCCAGTGGAGAGCTCACTCTGGTGCTGGCCAGGCAGAGAGAAAGGGCTCATCCTGAACAGCTACAATCAAAGGTAAGACTGGACACATTCCCTGCTAAAGCTGTTAGGCAGCACTGCCTGTCCCCAGTGCACTGACATTGATCCACTGGGAAGGCAAAGCAATAATTTACCTACTGATTTATCAATACCATTTCAGAAACCTTGCATGCAGAGTAAAGGAAAATCAGTGCCTCTACCTCATACAAATTCCTCAGCACCTTACTTTTAGGGTGTGTAAGTAGAGAGGGCATCAGAGGCTTACACCTACAGTCACTGTGATAGTCTGTAATTTTTACATTCAAGAAAAGTGACAGAACAGTAATCTCCCAACTTTTCAGCCTGAAGCTTTTTGTACAAGAAAAATGGGTTCAAACTTCCTTCCCAACTCCACATTTAGCTTTCCTGCAGACTATTACAGAGAAGCAGCAGACTTACTTTGCTCTTTCCCACTAGCCTATTCTACTTTAGAAAGTATTTTAAATTGATAGGGCTTCTTTGCTCATATACCAAGACATATTATGTTGCTGATTTTATATGCATGCCAGTGGAGTCCTTAAAACTTAAGTTCTGCTAAACTCTCACCTCTGCCCTCGCATTCTCCACCCTGGCACAAGAGTTGATGCCTGAATTTTGGCCAGTGGCTGAGCCACTCTTGGGGTATGTTCTCACTCCAAGAGGCATCTCCAGTTAATCCTCTTGGGCCAGTGTAAGCTACATTTACTCTGCAAATGTTACTGGGCTGGTAATTGTAGTTGCCTTGCATGGCTGGTCAGCTGGGCGAGATCTCAGTTGCCCAGAGCTCATTGCAGTTCTGGATGGGTTTTGGAACTTGCACTGAATTCCTGCACAGACACCCTGTTCTCAGAGACTGACTGATTCAAAGCCAACACAAGATATCCCACCCTGCAGCCTGATTACAACAGACAGATCTCCAGTGAGAGCAAGCTGACCATTAAATAATATTCTGCTATTGCAGAATGACTGGGCCAGCAAAGCCAGAGGGTTAGCAACTGATGAACTGTAACTTGAGTGCTGTATTCCTGCCTCACACCCAGCTCAAGTATCAGCAGGGCTCAGGCTTTTAACCTCCCCCCAGCTGCTCTGCTCAGCCAGCTAACCCAAATTCCATTTCATTCCAGCCAGCAATTTATGTATGTGGACATGAGTCAGGTTAGAGATGAGATTCATGCGTCAGACCAACCCGGCAGGGAAGGTGACACCAACACATTGAAAATGAAGAAGATGCGTTAATATTCTTGCACTGCACCTTGTGATATAGCAGCAAACAATGATCAAAGGCCCCAGAGAGAGCTTTGAAATCCTGGCCTGATATGTGCCTGTCATCTGTGGGTCTGTCACATCAGCATGTAATACAAAGCCTTGAGCACAGACTGAAGCAGCTGAGCTAAACAACTTGACTTTCCCTGGGAAAAAAAGAACAAAAATTGCCTTTTCTTCATTTTTGCTGAGTTTCTAACAGCAAAAATAAAGATTGCTTATAAAAACAGGCAATAGCAAAATATTACTGTTACTGTTTCTAGCTTTCTATGAAACAATTTTTCTGAGTATCAGGAATGGCAAGAATAGCACAGGTCTGGGCTGAGTGAAGGTACTGAACACCTTTGAAAACCTGCACAGTTCCATTTCTTTTCTTTCCAGCTTCTGCACCTTTGGCCTTTGTAGGGATAGACTTGATTTATTTGCACCTAGAATACAGTGTAACACTCACAGTTCTTTCCCAGTTACCACATTTTTACTTGACCCCAAATAGAAACATGACAGAAATTACCACAGAATGGGGATGGTTTCAGAGTAAAATGGAAAATATTGTCTACCAATCTTTATTTCCCTGCCACATAAGCAGCTGGCATATATGAAATCAAAAACATTTGAAAAGCCAGCACAGTGAGGGTTTGCATAGCTATGTTTTAGAAATAAAGACTTTATCAAGATGTGATGCTTATTATTCCACAAAAAGACTTATCATTTACTAGCAAAAGAAAATAACAAGTTAATAGCTTTATTTCTCAACAGAATAGATTTACCATAGCACATGTTTTGGGCTGTGTTTTGTTAAAACAATCATGTGAAAGATGAAGAGCAGCTGTTTGGGGGATTTTTGTTTACTGTTGTGGCCATGATCATGCAGATGCTCTTCCAACTGCTATAGACATGAGAGATATGTCAGGAATTTCAGCACAGAGAGAGGATCCAGGTCCTGAGGCTATGCCTAAGCTGCAGCCCAGAGGCATGTTTGCAGCACATCCACACAGATCTGGGCTAGTTTTATCCTAGAGAGTGTGACAGCAGTAACATCATGGCAGTAGCTGTAGTAACACCATTTCACTGTGTCAACAGAGAAACAGCTCGATGTTATTACACAGCCTTCAGGAAATTGTGACTGGGAGGGCTGTGAGACTAAGGATGACACCACCTCCCTCTCCTCCTCACTGAACACCAACAATTGCCAAGATGATTGTGCTGGCAGTGTGAGACCTGTGTTTAGGGGACTTTAGAGGACACAAGCATGAAATAGGGCTGGAAAACTGAGCCTTAACTTCCCTGGGCACAAGACTCCCTGCCTGGACTCAACTTCTCATCCAGCTTCTTCTTGCCATCCCTGTGGGCATGGCACTTACTGGTTTTACAGACAGTGAGGTTTTGGGGGCCACAGGTGGGAACAGGTGTCTCTCTGTGCCCTGATCACTATAGTGCATCTGTCCCCAAATTCATCTTGCCCATAGGTGAAGGTACAGCACAAACTGAATGTGGAGCTCTTCAGGCTTCCTTTGCCTCTTCTTCCCCCAGGATCTACCAACCTCTAAAGTTCTCTTTTAACAGGGAAGAGCCAGGGCTCAGTGCTCCTGTACAGTATAAAAGACAAAGACAATAAAAGACAAAAAGGACATGGTAATATCACTGCCCAGTCACTGCTGTCACTTGCCATCAATCTTATTTAGATTCATGACTGCAACAACAGTACGAGAGCGCTGGCCATCAAGACAAGCTGCAGAAGCTCATTGTGATTCTAAGTGAATTAAAGCTTCTGTCCACATGGCATAGTAATTAATCTAAAACTAATTTAGGTATACCTGCCTGATTTGGTCAAAATGACAGGTGTAGTATAGACGTTCCTTCCTCACCCACATCTAGCACATTCTCTCTTTTTTGCTTTAAAGAGTATGACAAAACAGTATTAAAACACTGAACTTCCAGAGCCAGCAGCCTGCACACTGCCTTCCTCCTCATGTTGCAGACTCCACCATCATCATCTCCAGAAACAAACATCAGACTCTCTGGGTCCAGAGCACAAACACTGATGCAACCAGTATTTGCCTGGAAGGATCAGAAATACTTTCTAAAAGCTGACATCTGCATTGTGACAAGCACTCCATCAGAAAGAGCTGGAACTGTCTTAATTTCTTTTACCACTTTATAATCAGTCTCTGCATTCCCATTTGAACTAAAACTTTTTAGAGGGAGATGCATTTAGGAGTCTGGGAAAAACTGGGTTGACATTCAGTGGAATGCACACTATACTTTAGCTTTAGCTAAAGTAAATAAAATGAAGCACATAATTTAAAAATCTGCAATTTATATAACAGTCTCATTGAATATGATCTAAACAAATAACAGTGTCTAGATTTTATCACTCCTTCAGTCTGAAAATATGAAAGAATTCTGTAAACATTATTTAGGCTTCAAAACACCTCTAATACCTACAAATTCCATTTTGCAGCTGTGGAAACTACGACACAGCATGACAAATCAGGAACTCAGAACTGCCAAGTCACAAAAGAGAAGCTTTTAATACAATCAGTGTTAATGCAGGATGGCACCTCCTGGCCTTTTGCCTCTTAGGATCAGCAGTTAATGGACAAGCAAGGGAACACTAAGTCACACTCAGCACACTTCCAGCACAGTGCTCAATCTGTTAATGTCCTCCTCTCTTTTTGCTGTAACTGTGGTTAGTAGTTCTCCTCCACAGATGTCTGCATGCACGTGGCAGCCTCCATCCTGCCAGTGTCCACCACAAGGTGTAGTGCACATTCCCAGGATGTCAGCTATGGCTGTGGTGTCAGCAGG
This sequence comes from Hylia prasina, assembly GCA_013397195.1. Taxonomy (NCBI): domain Eukaryota; kingdom Metazoa; phylum Chordata; class Aves; order Passeriformes; family Sylviidae; genus Hylia; species Hylia prasina. The sequence goes on along the minus strand of VYXD01013268.1, from coordinate 132,698 downwards.
ACTGCCCCAACCACACCTGCCAGAGATCCTTCAAAAGCTCCACTGCAACCCCAACCATCCTCACCGGGATCACAGCAGAGGGAGAGAGGCTCCCCTCACCCATTAGTGAGAGCACAACAGCAAACACAGCAGCTTGGCCAATGAAGCAGCAATCAGCCCAGTTAAATGAGTGTTCCATGTACAAAGCTCCCTGCCTGGAGGTGGAGTCTCTTTGACTGCCAGCAGAGGACTTGGAAGGCAATTTGCTGATGAGATCAAGGACAGGCTTTTAAAGCTCAGCACGCAGGATCTATCCACTGGAAGCAAAGCAGACAGCATTTGGCCTCAGATCAATCTCAGCTGAAAACAGTCCAAACTAGTCTAACAACTAGTCTAACAGCTAGTCTAACAGGGAGCAGACATTAGTTAGGGGTTAGTAAAAGCACTCAGCAGATTACCTGCCCTTTTTTCTGGTCCAAATACAAGTGTAAATGGAGTAGCTGAGAGACCTAGCAAAGGGAAAAAAGAGAGCCATTGTGGCAACACACATAAAAGCTTTGAGAATAAGATCCATTTGAAGCATAAGTAACCGAGGTGAGACATGAGCATGACAGTGGGCACCATGTGCAGGGACTAACATACACATAAAAAGCAGGGACACCCACCTGTGGACTACACCTCTGAACATAGGTTCTCCCTTCCTCAGCTTCCCCAGAGAGATGGAGAAACCACTCCATAACCCCAAGGTGTCACTGAACACGTGTCTTTAAAGAGTAAAGCAAATTATAAACACAATGGGCTGCTACTCCACTCCTTGCACTTGATTGATGCTTCCCACTGGAGAAATCCCCAGTGTCAGGCCTAATGACTAATTAAGGCACAGGATTATTTGAGGGACATGTGGCAGTCATTTCAGTCCTGGTGACTGACAGGTCTCCTGAGCAGTAGGGTGACAGTGGGGAATTGCTCATGGCAGTGAGCAGGAATTTGCACACAGAAGCTTCTTCAAATCTGGCTGCAGGCAGGCCCTGAGCAAAAGCCTCAGCTTTATGGTCTGAGCACAGGCATGAGTGAAGGAGTAAATTGCTTCTGCCACCATATCCTACAAGCAATATCATTATTTATGGCCAGGGCCTGCATGCTATGCCTAGTCTGGAAGAGCTACCTGTTTGGAAATGTCAGACAGTAATAAAGAGTCAAAGGGAAACCAGCTGACATTAATGTTGATGGTGGAAATGTAATTTCATCCACCCTTTATGTTTGTGCAGGCAATTTCCTCTCTGGGGAACTCTTTGTTATTGTTTCTCCCACACTAGTCTCTCTGTATAAATTTATTTTTTGGTTCTGCTGTCCTGTGCATTCAGTGAATGTTGTTTGGTTGTTGGAGACACCAACCAAACTGCCAATATGAAAGAGAAACTGGTAAGAGTTGTCTGGATTGTAACTCAAAAAGCACTGGGATTCTATAGATTTGTGAAAAACAGATTCTTAAAGACTTCTGAATAAAAGATGCATCACACATGACAAGAATACTTCACAAAGTACTGTAATCAGTGGCATGCTACCATATGTTTTAAGAAAGCCATTTGTTGTTCCTCTTTATTGGCGAAAAGTAGCTCCAAGATCTTTGATTTTGGATCCCAAATGGAAATCCTTTCCCCTCTGAGATAACAGTAAAATGACCCCAAAGGCTTCTCAAACTGTGACCTCTGAATGACTCCTGACCTCTGAGGCTCTAGGCCATGTTACTCATCAGGGCACATGATGTGGCCATCACAGACACGGTGCTAAGCAGATTGGTCAGAACTGTGCTCCCATATGTTTGCTCAGCAAAGGAGCACTCTCCCTCTGAGCAGTGGGATCTAATCATTACAAAGAGGCTTTATCAAGCATCTTAAGGGAAAGGATGCTCCCCATCCCCTGCCTCCCTCTCCCAATTCAAGTAGAAGTGCAGTTCTCCACTGTTATGCCACAAAAAGCAGCATGTCTCTCCCAGACAAGTATTTTTCTCTCAGTTTCCACAGTAAATAGGTCTAAAATCACTTGGTAAATTAGTAAATTATTGATTTTCAGGCAATTGGCCTGGCTACAGCAGCTGGATACTAGAAATTAATTAAAAGATGCTGTTTGTCTAAAGAGGATACAGCCTTAATCATCACCAGCATCTTACTCTCAGTGTCCTGGCTTAAAAAACAGCAAATGTACTGGAAAACTTCCTGATAAACTTCTTGGGCTACAGAGCCCTAAGGTAATGAAGCTATAACCCTCCAGGGGAAGGCGAGCCCAAAGGTGCAAATAGAAATGAATAGAATAGACATGCCAGCCCAGACAGGTGGTTTGGGAACTGCTGAGGCTGCACTCCTGAGCATTAGTTAAGCAGGTGGCTGCACACCCTGAAACCCTCCTGCCTGTCTGTGTGCCTGCTCCTTCTAACGATGGCTGGCTGCGCCGCCAGCCACATTTCCACACGCATGAAAGGCTCCTGGGCTGGGGCTGTTCCTCAGACTTATCAGGCACAACTGGGCTTTTCACTGACACCAGCCATGTGTGCCTGCTCCCTCCACCTCATTTATCTTCTGCCAAGGCTCTGTGCCCACTGCCAGCACCACGCCGTGCCCCACTCCCCTGTGTAAAAGCGACGGCACCAGTGGCTCTAACACTTCACCTACAGAAGGGCAGGAGAAAGGCAGGGGAAGGTGCTTTATCAGAAACCTCTGGAGTACACTGATCTGTTGGCAGTGGGATGTTTTCTCCAAATCTCCTTTGAAAAGCAGAGTTGAGGCTGCAACTTGGGGATGGTTAAGTGGGTGGGAGCAGGATTTGTCTTCAAGTGGGGAAAGATGTGGGTCTGCTTGGCAGAATTGGTTTGTTCTGGGCGGGGAATAAGGATACATCCAAACAGGATGTGGGAAACCCAGGAGCTTAAAAGAGAGAGTGAGAGAGCTGGGGGAGAGTGTAAAACTGGTGATATGTGGGTTGTAGAAAGACAGGAGGCAATGGCAGGGCTGGGAAACAAGCAGGGATAGAAGAGTTGGGGACTGGGGACATGGCAAAGCAGCAGGTGGTTAGAAGGCTCAGGGTGACAGGTGAAGGATAAGTGCTGGGGGTGTGGTGACAGCAAGGGAGTACATACAAGTGTGCTGGAGAAGGCTGGTGCTTCCAAGCCACTGGAGCCTGTCCTTGCCTCAGCCATGTGTGCCCCAGGTGCTCACACTGAAACCTGACTGGTGGCAATGAAAAGCCCACTTATGCCCAGGATCCATCTGATGGAGGCACTGCCTGCCCAAGGCCTGGCAGCAGCCCCATGACTGGGATGGGGAAAATGATTTGTTAATAAGATTGAGAGGTTGTTATTGAATAGATTAGAGCCCTGCTGCTGCTGGTCCCTTCTGCTGTGACCCAAAAGCAAGCTCCTTTTCTGCTCCTTTTCTTCTCTCCACCAAGGTGAGCTAGAAAGATGGTAGTGGTCAGTGCCCAGAGCTCTTCAGGAATGGAAATGGCTGAATTAGCTGGAACTAATTGAAAACACATAAAGAGCAGCAGGATTTACTGCCTGGTCATTTAATCCTACCACTTAGGACTGACCCACTTGAAGTCACTATATGTGACAGAATCACCAAGTGATGAGGACAGGATTAGAACCCCAAATGAGATTATGCTCCTTGGTGGGGATGTGAGCTGCTGGGGGAAGGGAAAAGATCTGTGTTGAGCACTTAGTAGGGGTAATAAACCAGATCTCCAACATTCTGTTTGCCTAGTGAGCATCAAAAATAGACTCTCTGGAGAGAGAGAAAACACCCAAGTGAGCCAGCTGGGCAGACCCAGGGTGCTTGGGACACTGACAGCTCCTCAGCCTGTAAAATGAACTGGCACAGGTTTGTGCCAGCATTAGCACAACGAATCAGAGCAGGGGCAGGGAGCAGGAGGAGGGGGAAGGACAAGCGTGCAGTTGGCTAACTGAAACCATAGGATATTTAAGGTAGAAAAGGGAAAGGGACAAGGGAACAGAGATAAGGAAGGTGTGGCTGTGCACAGCTTGCAGCATTTTAGCCTGCAGTAAATATATAAGCAGAATCCTGTCACACACAAATGGTAATCAGAGAGCCAGACACATTGTGCTGCACAAATAAAAAGATGATGCATGAACACGATGGATTAAAAATATGATGGACAAAAATAATGGATTAAAAATATGATGGATGAAAAGAATTAAAAGATGGACCTTGTGAAAAGTTCTTATCATGAAAGACAAAAGGCCATGATGGATCACAGCTCAGACAGAAAGGAGAGGACAGGGCTATGCACATCATGAGATATGTTCTCCAGGTATAGGAGCCTTTAGATTTCAGCCAGTTAACTGAAAACAGGTCCTTTTCAGCCCAGCAGCTCACTGTGTACTGCCACTACATGAAGTTAATTTGCAAAGTCTGAGGGTCTATTTCTGCATACAAAAGCATCTTTTCCTCACCCAGTAATCCAAGTGAAGCAGTAAATAATCCTCACATTCACTTGCTGGTAAAAGCCATGTTTTCCATGGAAGCTGCAGGAGCTCAGTGCTTCTGAATAAATCATCATCTCTGTAGGTTCCAATTTTAACACAATCCTTTAAAGGCTGAAATCAAATAAACGGCTCCCTTTCCCATCTACACTCAACACTTACCACAGACTAGCTGGATATCCTTCAATCTTGGCATTGGAAAAGCCATGATAAGCCTTAGAAATAGTATTTTCTTTCCTCCTTCCCTAGAAACTTCCCCCTAAGGACAGCACTGCAGTCTGGTCTGGCATCTGTCTGCTCAAAGTGTTTTCCAGATAATTAGTCATTTAAACTTCTCTCACGCAGGATAATCTGGCTCTGTTACACCTTCTCAAATGAGCAAGTAAGGGCGTTGACATGTAGTTGACAGCAGCTGAAAACCAGGACAACAGAAAAAGTTCCCACCCCTGCCTGTTGTATCACTCCTCTCTGGGAAACAACTCCCTCCACAGCAGCAGGGACAGCTACGTGGGGCCACGTCCACACCTGCCCAATCACATCCTGAATACCTGAGGAACCCCAGCTCAGCACTTCTGCACTGCAACACACAGGCTGTAATTCACACCAGGCAGCTCTCCCTGCTAGAACAGCGGCACATTCCGTCTCAGAAGAGCAAGGGACAGAAGCTGCTTTAACCATTCCTGGATATTACACTGAGAATGGACTGGGGTGTAGTTCCATGAACAGCACAGCTAATCTGTCTGCTTCACAACACCAGGAAGGGATGATCTTGCTTTCCTTTCCTCTGGCCATGCTCCTCACGATGCAGTTCAATCTCCGTATGCTAGCTCAGGCATCCGAGATATGTTTGTGGGCTCAAAAGAGCATACCCTTTTCTTTTTCTTTCAGGACTGACTTTCTGATAGATTAAAGATAACCTGAGGAGGTCCAAAATGCTGGTGCACACTGGGAGCTGGAGCACTACCCCATTTTGGAGGAGGAGAGCTGTCAGATCAGCTCACACTCTCTGTTGGATCTGCACCCTGAAGCACACAGAAACAAGCAACTGGCTGGAGGCCACAAGCCAAAGCAGTGAAGGAAGCCAGGGCTCCTATTTTTTCTCATACATTCAGAGTAATTTAAATGTCAAGGCTGAAGGAAACACTTGAACAGTCCTTGCTTTGTTGTAAAAATCAATCAATCTATTCAATAACAACCTCTCAATCTTATTAACAAATCATTTTCCCCTCCCCAAAGCAGTGTGCAGGACTCTTCTGGCCCATTTACAGGTTGCAATATCTTAACAGTTTTCTCTCAAGTTGTGTTGGCAGATGTGCAGTACAATAATACCACACAAGTCACAGAGTTGTTTTCTTCCACCACTGAATGGGGAATTTCATCAACTATGAAAAACAACGGCTTCCTTGTACTGTGGAGACTCTTCCCTCTTTTCCCCATTGCCACTGGAGCCACATTTCAAAGCAGAGAGATTCTTAAGAAAAACACCAGAAAAGTGGAACAGTGGGAAGGAAAACTGTGGTGCTGACTGTTCATTCCAGTTGAACAGCTGATGCAGACACTGTTGCAGTCCTGATGGAGGAACAGGTTGGTACTGTGGGTTTGGGTTACTGTTGAGCTTCTCATATTTAGGAGCTACCTAGAGAGGAGCCAGCATTCCTTTGGGATTCACACATGGTTTCTCACTGTGTCCTAAAAACAGCTCTAGCGCAGACAGTCTGCAGCACCTTGTAGGAAGGGGCTCAGAGCAAAGGCAGTGCTGCAAAACTGGCATTCCTAGAGACTATTTATGTCCCCAGTGTGACTTCTTCAGGCTTACATGGCAGCAGCAAAAGTGTTAAGTGTCCTGGAGGCATCACAAAAATGTTATTTCATTGGGCATATGATACACAGCACTGCCCTAGCTCCATGTTTATCCCAGGTTTCAGTCCAGATTTGGTTTATCTCACAGTCCCTGCGTTAGAAGAGTCTCCCTACTGAAGAACAACAGTTCAGGAGAAGACAGGCCTGACAATATAGTCTCCACAATGCTAGGCAGAGAAAAGGGAGACAATTTTTGGGTTTAGCATATCCTTGTGATCCCATGAACATGGCACATCCTTTGGGCTCCCCCCTTCTGTAATATCTTCCATTCAACAGGCTTTATAGACTTTATGGTACTTGGCCTCACAAGGATGCATCATGCATTTTTGCAGGAAGTAAGGCCAAGACATACGAAAGTAATGTGCCTGAGGTCATAGGAAAAGCATTTGCCAGAGGAAAATAACTTCCTTCAACTCCCATTCTCATGTTGTTCCTACTACCAGTACCCTCCTTGTCCATGCGTTTCTAACTGTCCTTTTGCAACAGGCACGGTAGTCGGATCTCACCCCCAAAGTCTCACTTCACACTGTGCACATCAACTCTAAGCCATGATAGCCCATGGCCAGAGGGCAGGACCCCAAAATGCAGTTATCAAGTCCTTGCAGCTTTTATGCAAGCAAAGGAACAACAGATAACACCTATTTTCTGGGTTTGGCTCTAAGCCAGGAAGAGAGCATAGGATACACCCCTTCAGATGAAACCCCTCATCCAATATCTACTCATCCTCCAAAAACAACTAATGGCACTTCCCATTAACTCTTATATAACACCTCTGCAGAGAATTATACACCAGATGTGCTATGTGTATGCCTTGCAGAAGAACTTCTAGCCATCATGAACTTCATCTTCTTTCCTGTCACTACACAAAATTGTAGGTCACTATACAAAATAATGAGAGAATCCCTACCCCCACCATCTCTCCCCCTCCACAGTGCAGCTGCTGCTGGCAATGGATGCAGATAAGATGTTAATGAATCACCATCCTGACCTGCACCTTTACCTTTGAAGCTGCCATGACAGCTGCCGTGGCTGCAACGTTCAGCCCCCGCTTCCCAAAGTGCACAAGGGCATCGTAGCTCCGGTCTTTTGCCTGGATGAGGCAGTCATCGATCTCCTGTCAGAGCAGAAAACAAAACAAACAATTAAAAAAGCACAAGAAGGATAAGTTCAGGCTTATGCTCCCAGCCTCAAACTCTTGGCAGAGTCAGGTCATACTTTATGGAGGTAGATGTCCTCTGTTTCCTCCACTGTGGCTGGAAAGAAGTTCACAGCCAACATTTGCAAAGAGGAAAAGTTTGCTGGGAGGCAGTAACTCCCATTGCAGGGTTTGGGAACTCTTTATTCTACAAATGGAAGATTGGGACCCAAAGTTGGGATTCTGGAAGCAAGAGAAATCTGCCTGAGCAACGTGGACCTATAGCCATCTGCAAACCATGCATTCCAAAGACAAATGGGATTGCCTCATAGTTAAAAATAATCATATGATGACACTGGGCAGCTGAAGCTGCACTGCCCTGTGTCCAGGACAGGTGGCCTCAGAAATATCTGGGATATCTCTGCACATCACGGCAGTGCCCAGCTTCAGATGCCCATGGAATTGGTAGGCCCAGAGCTTCTGGACTTTGATGCTGCTTAATATACAATAAAACAGTTAGGGAGGTTCTTGCCCTTATTCTCACTCCCTCAGGACACTGGGGTCTGGATGATAATGATAGCAATGACTTCTAGTACTCAGCTGGTGGATGTGCTGGGTTAGTAGGGGCTGGAGGCTGTGAGGAGTTGCTGGCTGCTCTCCCTATTCCCCGTAGATAAGAGGTGGCAACTCAAAATGCATGAGCCCTACTTGGGAGAAGCACAGGCAAGGAGAAGCAGAGACAGGGGACTGATTCCCACTGTCCTTCTTGGACAGGACTTAGATCCAACTGCTCCTTCACTGCCTGTGGCAAAACGGAGAGCTTTCATTTCCAAGTTGCCAGTCCAGGAAACAGTTACTCACTCAGCAGTTCGTGTGTTGGTATGTGACAATAGCTGTTCTTGGTCTGTTTATTCACATGAGCCAAACAGATCTGCCTGACAGTGTCCCATTCACAGCCACAGGAATCTCCTGGGCAGGCAAATGATCCAAGTTGTAATGTCCCCCTCCCAAAACTGGCATATTTTATTTGAGCAAGACATATTTTAACCTAGGACCTCAACATGCTACATGCCTTTTTTTCATCACACTACACAGCCAGGCATGTGCTTGCTAAGCCCATTTTAGACTGCCTGGGCTGTTTGTCTCATTGCTGTACAATGTTTTAGGCAGAGCTGGGAACAAAGTTGAAGAGTCCTGGCTGCCAGACCAAGTTTCTCTATTTGTTATATCTAGCCACAACGGAGTACTCCAGCTATAATCACCCAGTACATGCAAAGCAGCTCAGGAGGTATTTTTATCCCACTCCCTCCCAACTTTTCAACTGCACAAAGATGAGTTAATAAGTGTGAGTGCACTGAACAGATGCCAGTATTTAAAAACACAACAACCACAATAAACAAAAACACCAACCAAAAGGTGGGGATCAAATGATAGAGGAAGAGAATCAGCAACCCCCAATCCTTCCATGAAAATGAATGATACAAGGACTGGAGTAAACACACCATAGTTCTGTTCCACCCAGAGAGGACCCAGGCACCTGTGATTACCTTTTCTTTTGAAGACAGCGTTGGATGGACAAATTTCCTGTACAGGAGGCTGGAGCCTTTTGTGTACGGAGACAGCAGCCAAGCTACAAAAGCTATTTTGAGTTCATAGTAGAATGGAAACCTAGAAGAAAAAGAGGGTCAGTCTCTGCTCCTATTTTAACCACTGCCCTTTAATTAGAGATGCTCAGCACAGGTAGGGATTTGCCAGCCTAGCTCAAGGCAGCTTTTGCTTTCCAAAAGATCTAAAGATTAAAGCGTATTGACTCAGTTTTGAACACATCTCAATGATGCATGTGGGTGAATCTTTACTTGGTTATCAGGACCATTATTTAATGGTCTGGAAGAGACTCTGCTGTGTGGTAAGAGAAGCTTTCTATATGCAAAGATCACAGGCGCTGCCTTCACAGTATCCCCAGTCATCGTGAGAAAGCAAAGACCAAACCAGCAAACCAGTATTTCACTGATATATTTATGCACTTTCCATCTCTCTGCCTCTCAGCTTTTAAGCCAACACTTACATGACTGAAACTGAAATACAAGAACCTTTGTTGTCCACACAACATAAAGGTGCAGATCCACACTGACTTTCAGGTAGAGCTGCAAAATATGGAGGACATTAACAACAGGACATGCTTTAGCTGCAACAAGCAGCCAGGGACATCCTGAGATTAAATTATCCAGACTCTTTTCTGGAGGATAAAGCCCAGAGCTCAAGACTCACCACCCAGGAGCATCTTCATGTGGGCAGGCATGTTGCTGCCAGCAGTATGATGTACAGTTGTTACCCTTTGCAGGCAAGAGCAGTGCAGAGACCTGTGATGGCTGTGGACCAGCCCAGCTGGACCCAGACAGGCTCCTGCTGTGCCACACAGGGTTGTCACTGAGCCAGCCAGGCCAGCCAGCACCCAGGTCTGACACACTGCTCTGCTCTGAGCATGGATGTGCCAGGTTGATCTCCCCCCTCACTGAGGATCTCTACAGCACACAATTCCACAGGCTGCATAAGCCCTCTGCCATTTCTCCTGACAGACCCACATCATTCACCCTCCAAAAAAACCCAAAGCTCCAGATGAACACAGGAGAGGTAGATCTGCATGCAAATTAGATAGATAATACTGTCTTTTATCTCCTTTTCAATAGATCTGACATGTTGCCAAGTTCTCCCGATTTCCTTCATCTGCAGGACTCACTCAAGGCATGCAGTACTATGCAGGAACAGGCTGTAGGGGCCATGCACTACAGTTAAATTTTCATCCTAAAGTCTACTGATCTCACTGGTCTCTGGTAGAACGGCCTTACTAGAAAGGGCAACCAAGCAGCAAACACTTCTAAACCAAAAGGAGCTGAATCTGACAATTGGGTATTTATGTGCTCTCATTCTGACAAACGTTACCAGGAATCCTTCCACTGACACCAGAGAGCCACATCAGTGTGGACTGTCACTGTTCTCCATTGAACCAGAAACATGGACTAACCAGGAGTATGTCTGACAAAACATCCCAGGAACCACCACTCACACAGCAATGTACAAAGTCTTGTGCTGCAGGGCTGTTTGTACCTGATCCACAGTCTGTGTATGTACTGTAGGATACAGCCAGGCAAGTCTGAAACTATGCCTGTAGCTAAATCAACTGTTATTTATGTGATGACCTCTGCAAGCATCCAACTGGGCAGTCAGCTGTGCCTCTCTGACAGACAGGGCCTGAGACTCCAGTAATGATTTCCCACTAATGAGATACCACTGAGCCTTTCCACTTCTTTCTTGTTTTTCCTGTGGCAGCACTGAGAAAGGAAGCATGTCTCCTGCAGACAAAAACCCTCTATGCACTTGAAGCTGCTGAACCCCTGTACAGGAGTCAGTGTACCTTTGTGTGCCTTTTTTCCCCTTGTAAACACTTCCATTTTCTTTTCATTTCATGCCAAAGAGCCTCTCCCCTCTGGTGCTTACCAGCAAAGAAAGATATCCGTGAATGTCTCTGCTGTCGTGAAGAGCGCGAATATGATCCAGTACATCATCCATTTGACCTGGTAAACAAAAACAGTCTCAAACTATCTCTTACAGGCACAAGTGCACAGAATAACTCTCACAGGAAAAGAAATTCTTACCCCCTCACCCTCCCCACTGTGTATTTAGCAATTACTGTGGACTTGAAGGTGCCAGTTTGCCCCACTTCAGCACATAACGTGTCAGATTTACACAGCCCTTGGGAAGGTGACTGTGGCCTTTAGGACTGGTGTCAGGAAAAGAACAGCAGCCTGACTCTGTCCTTACAGAAACTCCACTGGCCAGTAGAGTATGACAGCCCTATCACAGGGCATTAAAAATCTCAATTGGCTCGTGTTAATAGCAAATATTAAAATAAGGTTGTTGGCCAAACTCCAGTTAAGACAAAATGTAATTACTTACATAATACCTACAGCCAGGAAAAGGTAAAGAGGTAACTGCCCATCCTGTAATCCAGGGTTCAGGAGCACAATCTACTCACCACAACTTACTGACTCAGTGGGCAGCCCTGGAGTGGCTGTGCCTGCTCCCACCCACACCCGGTGCAGTGACAAGGGCAAGAGTTTAAATCCCTTGCCTGGAGCTTAGGAGAAGTGTTTTACCTCACAGTGGTAGTGAGAGCATGTGCTGAGCTGTCTCTGTTCAACTAGGGAAACCCCACAGTCACAGATGACGGTTTCTTTTGGGGTGACAGCAAGAGAGTCTTTGGGGATGGTGCCCTTATCAGCTAAACTGTAGTACCTCAAGTAATTCAGGAATTTGGGAATTTTTGTCACTGAACACTAAATGGCATCTAAAAGCACAGCTCAGCTATTCTGAAGTATGTAGTATTGGTTCTTCTTAGGATGGGAAAAGATGGTGAAACAAAGGTTGTTAATTTAACTGACAACTGTTGTTTAATTAGGTGCATTTGAAAATGGAGATCCCTAAGCAGCTTTGCTGGAATGTTAGAAAGTAAGAGCCATGAAAATCCATGAATTAGAGAACTGGACCATGTTAATTAAGGCTGGTACAACTGCAATAATCTAAGGAAAGATTGGAGGGAAGACAGTACAAGCGACATACCTACACCAGGTGCTGCTCTGGGGAATGGAAGATGGAGGTGTCACTAAATCTGGATTTCACCAGCTTGAAAATGATATCCCCATCTTCTCCCTGATACAGTGGGGAAAGTACTGATAGTCTCCATCTCCCTGTAGGTACTGGGATTATTCCGTGAGCACCTGCTGTCACTCTGCTACATAACTGCTCTCCTGGGATTCATATTTATGTGCATATTTATATTTATATGTAGTGTTACAGCAATAATGGCATTGCAAAATGCCTGAGAACATCATCTTCCCAGAGCAGCTTCTGCCAGACTTTTTATATAACTGTGACTCCTCAGAGCCTCAGTGCCAACATGGCTTTCTCAGTTAGACATTACTGCCAGCAAAACTTTTAAACACAAACAAAGACCTGGTGTGGATGGGCTTGGATCAGCTTAAAACATTCATCAAAATTACTATTACCAAGCAGAATAAAATTACTTTGGAGTGATATAAGTTTTAATTAATAAGTGAAGGTTCCTCCTGTGTAAATGATTACTTTTTTTTT